>OZ030012.1:49021155-49573655 GCA_964023405.1 Apodemus agrarius | reverse complement strand
CCTCTGAGAGTAGACCCAGCTGTGTGATGCTGAGAGCGGACACAGGCTACCAAAAAAGTCTCAGCATTGCCTTGAGAGGCACCCCTGCAGAAGAGCATGCATGTACTGGGCACATATGAGTGACTATGAGGGTGTGCTTAATATGTGTCAGTACATGTTCATGCACCTTAAAGTTGGTTATGTGTATGTGTATGTTTGGGTCTCTTTAGAGCTGCACACACATATATGCACAAATACATGCATGTGTTTGTGAGGTGTATACATGTACATATGATCAAGATATATCAGCACACACATATGCATGTATCTCAATGTGTGTGTGTGTGTGTGTGTGTGTGTGTGTGTGTGTGTGTGTGTGTTTGTATATGCACACACATTGTTGGGTCTCTTTAGAGGTATGCACATGTAATTGTATGTGTTTGTGCGATGTGCATGTGTGTGTATCTGTGTGGATGTATTGAAAGTACTTGCATCCATGTGTTTTAAAGGTACATGCTTGTGCTTATATGGATGCATTTCAAGTAAGTACACACACAGGTGAGTCTGAGTGTTTGAAGAGGGTGTGGGTGTGTGTGTGCGGATATGTTTGAAGACCTCACACTTGAGTTTGTGCATATGTGCATATGTGCATGTGTGAGTGTGTGCATGCCTTTGGTAGGAGGTGACAGAGGAGAGAGCAACAGAAATACCTCTAGGCAAGACCATCACACCGCTCCCTGGAGAGGGTTCCCTGGAACCACAGCAAAGAAGCAATGCTTTTACTCTTAACAATGGCCCTAGCCCCTCCCACATCTTTATCCTGGAAAATTTGCCGCAGCCACCCTGAAGAAGACGCACTCTTTCCTCATGCGTGTGCTCTGCTGCAGGGTGCAGCAGACTCTGGGCTCGGCTTTACTCCAGGACCTGTCCCCTCAGCCCACAGAGAGAGGAGGACAGTCTACAGGAAAGGAACAAAGGCAGCTTGGAGACCAGGTGGGTGGGGGAGCTGGAGCAGGAGGGCTGCAGGCCCTGGGAGGATCTCAATTCTCAGCCCTGCAGGAGGCCCACGGAGAATGCTGGCAGCCTGGTGGGCCTGCCAGGTTAGGAACAAGGCCCTGACACAGGGGTTTGCACAGGCGCACAAATGAAAGAGAATCAGAGGAGATGAAACCATACAAATTTCGGGTAATAGAAAGAGAGGAAAAAGACGTGCGTGTGGCCTGGGTCTCGGCTCAGAAAGGTCGATTCCAAGAAGACGCTGGCCAACTTTATATTACTTTTCAGAAAGCCAGTGAGCTGAAAAATAACTCTCACCTTTTTTTCTATTATTATTCGTATCTTCAGAGTTTCTTCTTCACATTGTTTTCTGCATCTCACTTGTTCATTTCTCCCCAGCCTGATTTCATTTGGAGATTTGGCCTAGAGCCTGGCGGCAAGATGGTCCCTCTTAGAGAATGCATTGATTGTGACTCCTCAGCAGCCCAGTCAGACCACGGAGGCTGTAACCTGAGGTAGGGAAGAGCAAGGGTGGGCAAGTCACCGCAAGAACCTGTCTGCCCTTCATGGTAAATACATGCATGTAAACATGCATGTGTGTTTGTGTAAGCCCAAAGGGTTGTAAAAGAGCTAGGTGTGGACCTTGTTACCGTTACAGGCAAGTGTGTGAGACAACCCCAGTTATACATGTTGTATGACAAGTGAGGGGCCATTTACATCTACACGTGTGGGTGTGGGTGTTTGTGTGGGTTTTGCCCCCCCCATACCCGTGCAGGTGGGAAGGACGTGGGGTGGCTCTCTATTCCGTCTCACAATGGCAGTGACTGACTCCTTCACCTTTGCCAAGCTCGGCGAGGCGCAGATGTTGTTTGAACCAGGGAAAATGTCAGCCCCCAGGAGGAGCCCAGCTTTAACTTACAAGCAAGCCCCTAGGAAGCAGGAGCATGGCAGTGTATTCTGGGTATTGTGTTCCGGGTCCATTTGCATTTCTTCTTCCCAGCAACTAAGGGCTGGTGGGTGGCGTGAAGAAAGGGGCTCACTTCCTCAGTGCCTACAGCCCCTCCCAGCTTCCTTGAGCTCCTCCCTGCTGTGCCTGGCACCGAAGGATGCCAAGGGTCTGCAAAAACAGAACCTTGATGAGCCCAGTCTTGCTCTCACCACTACAGCAATGGAGACTTGCTCTTCCTGGCCTGCAGTACTATCTTCTGAGTTAGAGGAAGGAGACCTCACACTGAAGAGAACAGTGGCTGGGCGTTCATTGTGGCCCAGAAGAGGCACATCTGGATTCTGACCACGCCACTCAGGACTGTCCTATAAACAGTGACAGAGTCGGAGTTATGCTATCAGTGGAATAAAAGGTACAGATGCCCTTCCCTCCTTACAAGCATGCGCCTTCACGAAGCCCCTAAGTTGGGAGCTCTCTGCCTGACATTCATCTCTTTCCCAGGGGACATCAATGGGCTGTGTAGGAAGTCAGCATGTAAAAAGAGGTCCTTCTAAGGGAACTGCACTCCCAAGGCCCTGTCATCCAGAAGTCACCATTCATTAAAAACACCACACTATGTAAGCAGATGGGGAAGTCTTGGTCAGCTACTCCCATGGGGGCAACAAAGTCAATATGTAGAAAGTCCAAGTTCAATTTCAGCCAGGGTCTCTGCCGTCATGGAGGCCACTGCTATGTAGAACTGGCACCTACACTGGGCAAGCTAGAGGAGAGAGTGTCCAGAGAGAGGAAGAAGCCATACCTTAAATGTAGATTCTACCAGATCACCAGTAGACCCAGGTCTCGGACATTCACAGAGAACGTGGAGTCACAGGAGTGTCGGATGTAGGAGGCCCACAAAGTGGCTTCCTAGCCTAACTCTGAATGTAAAACTGTAGCGTGCCAAGGGGTGTGCTGTTGGGTGTGACAAGGAGACGCTGTTTGACCACGCTGATGTCACTTAAACTCAGCGTCTACAAGATGAGTGGGAGCATAACCTGCAGGGTCAGTGATGTTTGAGCAAAAAGATGAAGGTCAGTGGACTTTGAGTGGGTAGATCTGCTGCTTCAGGGACCAGAGTAACCTATAGGTGGGCCTGGCCAGGATCGCCTGTTCTCTTAGTCCTGGAGCTAATGCCTTCATCACCATGGGAAGCCGAAGGGTCAAGGCACAGAAGAGAATCTAGTGACGTAGGATTCCTGTGCTGTGTCGACTCTACTGTGGGTCTGGCAAGGAAGCTTCTGCCCATCTTCCTGTACAGGGCCAGAAGCAACCTACCTGCTACACTAGGAAGGCCACGGACAACCCTGGAGAAGGTTCGAGCATGGAGACAGCCTAGGAACACTACCTTTTCCTTGGAACCTGGCTTCTAACTGCCCAGACAAGAGTTCCCCACCTTGCAGCTTCACCAGTACTCATGCATGATAACAGCAGCAAGGTTAGTCCTGTTCTGGGAGATGCGTCCTCATGTCAGAGTCTGTTAAGGAACGTGGGTTCCCATGGCAATGAACTTGGATTTCTAGGGTGAGATTGGCCCACTCCTTTCTGTGTGAACCAGTGGCAGTGGCCCCATCTCCAAGGCATGTCAAGGAACTGAATGAGGTAATTGATGAATTCATACGACCCCTACAGCCTAATTAGTCTAAAATGAACATAATAGCCCTAGCTGTGTGACCTTGTGCAAATTACTTAAACCTTCTGTGTCTCCATTTCCTTATCTAGAAAATGAGACTAATAACAGTATCCACCTCATAGGGTTAAAGGGGGATTAAGCGGGATTAACGGAGGATTATGCAAGTTAATATTTATAAGGCACTTAAGACATTACCTGCTACATGACGAGCCTTGCGTGACTTACAGTTATAGCCTCACTGGGATTATTTTTGTTAGCCCAGCTCAAGGAAGGGTGCTAGTCCATTTCACAGATGAGGAAGCTGAGGTGAGACATTGAGTCACTGGGACTGACTCAATGTCATTGAGACTTGCACCTGTGACTTCTAACTACAAGTAAGGTTTCACTGCCTTGATCGGTGGCTTTTCAGAGACTGCTGGGAGGACTCTGGAGTCCTTCTACAGCCAGCCTGGTTTTGCTCAGAGGAGACACAAACATCTGCTTCTCCCACACAATAGAGAAGAGTTGAGGAAATGGCTGGTTTGGGATGGCTTCGGCGTCAAGGCTTTCCAAACATTTTAAGATCAGCAGTCCTCCTCTGGGCCTGTCTATTAGTGAATTTGGAGGCTGTGGGATGGCAGCTGTACTGTGGGGAAAGTGAATGTGTGTGTGTGTGTATGTGTGTGTGTGTGTGTGTGTGTGTGTGTGTGTGTTATGAGTGTGTATGTATGTGTATGTGAGTGCTGGGAGTGAGTGTGTGTACATGTGTTTTGTGGTGTGAGTGTGTGTGTCTGTGTGTGTGGTGTGAGCATGTGTGTGTAGGTGTGTGTAGGTGTGTGTATGTGTGTGTGTTATGAGCATGCATGTGTGTATTTTGCCATGGTGTGCAAGTAGAAAAATAGGGAGCCCCCTTACCCATAGCATCTTCAGGGCTCAGGTCACAGGAGCATTCAAGAAGGGACAGAAGGTCATGATGTGATGCCTTTCAAAGGATCTCCCGCAAGTCTTTGGCGAACCTTCTCCAGCCACCTCCTCACACCCTGTCACAGTCACGCACCCCTGCATGCGCAGACACACACACAAACACACACACACACACACACACACACACACACACACACACACACGTACACACACACACACGTAAGAAATGATCAAGCACCAAGTGCTACTTTATATGGCAAATAATTGAACTGTACCCTTGTGGTCTCGGTGAGGAGTTTCATCCATATTCATGCCTCTCGTTTCCTGTGGAAACAACACGCCAGACATCCCAGCTCGACCGCAAGCTGGAAATCTCAGGCGCTAACTCAGCGGGCTCTGGGTCCCCATCTTCTGCCCGGAGAGCGTAGATTTAGACTGTGTGTATCTAGCAGGGAGGCTGCCAGTCCTGGACACTCTCCTGGCTTCTGTACCCTTTGGTCCCTTTCTCTGTCCCTCTCCCTGCCCCAACGCTGCCCGCTCTGCCTTCTCTTCGTCTCTGTCTTCTTCTCTGCAGTCCCTCATCTCTTCTTCCTTCTCTGCTTTTCCCACCATTCTCCTGCATAGCCTCCTCAGACTCAGTCTCCTCTTGCCTTTCAGGCCTCCTCCTCCTCCTCCTCCTCCTCCTCCTCCTCCTCCTCCTCCTCCTCCTCCTCCTCCTCCTCCTCCTCCTCCATCCAGCACTGGAAAGTTCTGGTCTGCGTTGGGAGTTCCAGTTTCCTGCCTGGTTAAAATGGGGAGGGGGTGCAGCGGGGGCGCTTGGAAGCTGCTTTGGAGTGTGCGTGTCTATGAATACCAAGCATGTTAATAGGTTAAAGTAAATCTAAAGTAACATTTGAAAGCAGAGAGATGAAAGCAGATCACAGGCCAAAGATCAAACAATCTAGAGCCACTTCTAAGCCGTTTGCAGCTGGAGGTTATTAGCATTTGAGAGTGAAGAGCATTAGAGGGAGACAGGGGGGGAAAGTTGGAAGGAATTTTTGTTGTGGAGATAAAAACTGAAATAAATGACAGTGGAAGGGGAGAACTAGAAAGAGGCTGCCTTATTTTAAAAAAAAAAAAAACGACATTGAGACAGCAGTAGGGAGGAAGCCCGGTATTTTTAGCTTCTCATCCAGCATCAAGGCTTGGTGCTGGGTCTTGAGGCCTCCAGGCTATCCTCTGCCTCTTCCTGCTCCCCCCTTTCCCACCCTTCCCTCCCCATCTCTACCCTTCCTTCCTTCCCCCATATTCCAACACTCTCTCCTCCCTCCCACTCCTTTCCCTCCTCCCTCCCATTCCTCATCCTCCTTCCTCCCCACTCCAGACTTCCAGAATGGAGGTCTCTGGTTCCTTCCCCTCCAGGCATGAGACAGAAGGCCCTTTTCTGCGTGGGGAGTGGAGCAAAATGCAGGTGGGTGGGTGTGTGCATGCATGAGTGGGGGGGCGGGAGACGGGGTGGGGGTGGGGGTGGGGGTGGGGCCAGCCTGATGCTGAAGCCAGGCTCTTCCTCTGAGCTCCTAGACAAGCCAGGACCTCCATCTGCCCTGGTTGAAGGATTCTGTCCTGAATATTTGAATGGATAGAACTAAGGCGGGGTGGGGTGGGGTGGGGTGGGGTGGGGTGGGGTGGGGTGGGGTGGTTTGGTTTTTTCTGCATATGACCAAACTTAGTTGCCAAGCCCCCAACCCAGTCCTGACTTCTGTGCTACTGAGCAGACTGAGGTCTCATACTCTGCAGGAAAGACATTGCTCCCTGTAAAAGCTCCTTGCCTCCAAACTTTTAATTGAGTCAGTACCCTAAGCTGCTGGTATGTGGCCAGCACTCTGCTTGGTGCTGAGAAAGCTAAGGAAGGAGCTGGTGAGAGTCTGTCTTTGGGGCTGTGCTAGGCTAGTGGGAATGGTAGATGTCAGATCCACAGACTTCAGGTTACATCTGGGAGGTGGACCATGGTCGTTTATTGACGTTCCCTTCTGAAGTGAGAGAACTAGTGTGAGACTCAAGACGCCAACATCCCACCAAGACAAAGGAAGTGGAAATGACAGAAATGGGGAGGAAATGCTTTATTTGGGAGGAGATCTAAGCACATGCTCACAGGCAACTGTCTTAACAGGATGGAAGAAGTCTGATGGCCAGCTTGCAGAGGAAAGTGTGGAAAAGAAGCCCTGCCCTGTGGGCCCCAAGGAGGCCTGAAGAGTTAGATATGGCTGGCCTGTTGGACTGTGGGAGAGTCAGAGGGCTGGGTCTGCAGGTTGTTCACTGGTCTTTGCAGACAAGCAAACATCTCTCCTTCTGCCCTGGCTGAGAGGAAGGCGCCGTAGAGAGAGGACTGGAAGGCACTTTTCAGACAGAAGGAAGGCATCGGGATGACCTATGCACACTGGAACACTATAAATCCCCTCCCCCAGCCAGGCTTTCAAGATGGAAGCAGTTCAAGAAGCCAGCCTAGTTGGCTTAAGGAAAGAAAGACAATGCTACTTTCAGGTTGTCCTTCCGATGAAAGTCGGTTCCCTATGTATTCATCTCATGGTGAAACCCACCAGTGCCCGGGACCCACTCATGCCCAGAGAACTTCAAATCAGATTCTTTTCTATTTTTATTTTTATTTTTATTTTTATTTTTATTTTTATTTTTATTTTTATTTTTATTTTTAAAATGCAGATAGGAAATCAGTAATGCTCTGACTTTTATTTGGGGTTTAAGATTTGCTCGTTTTGATTCTAGGCGTATGTGTGAATACCTGCATGCGCTGATGTGTACCACTTGCATGCCCAGTGTCTGCTGAGACCAGAAGAGGGGCTTTGAGTTGCCGGAAATGGCAATCCATGTTCATCACCATGACGGTGTTGGGAATCCAAGTCCCTTGGAAGAGCAGCAGGTGTCTCTAACCACTGAACCATCTCTTAGATTCCCAGTCTGGTTTTCTTAATGACTCCTTCACTCAGATATGGGCAACCAAGGAGGTCTTATTATAGATCTTATCATATGTTATATAATCATGATGCCACTTAAATTGAAAAGAAGAGAAGGAAGTTAAAAGAAGCTGAGACAATAGAAGAGTGGAAGAAAACTTGAAACACACAGTTGGCAAGATGGCTCAGCCAGTAAAGTATTTGCCTTACAAACGTGAAGACCCGAACTTAATCATCAAAACTATATATAAATGTATATATGCGTGTATTTGCATAGCAGCATTAGCTTATAATCCCAGTTCTAGGTAGAAAGATATAGGCAGCCCCCTGGTCAGTAAGGTTATCCTTCTTAGTGAGCTCCAGGCCAAGGAAAAGACAAGGTCTCTAAAGTAAGTGGACGGTGCCTCAGGAATGGCACCCGAGGTTGTACTCTGGCTCCCATGTGTGTGTATACACCTGTGCATGCACACCCACATATACATACCACAGACATGTACAAATGTACACACACATGTTCATATATGCATTCATAATGTCCTCACAGAAATAAAAGCGGAGCTCCCACCTGAAATGAAAAAAAAAAACCAAAAAACAAAAAACAGTGGACAGGAGACAGAGAGGTAGAGAGATCACAGGTGTAGATTCGGGCTATCCTACATGGCAATCGAAGCACAGGAGAGAGCTCCTGGCTATTAAAAGTGATAGCAAAAATTCAAAATTCAATAAAAGGTTTGAAAGATAAAATAGATGAAATTTCCCCAAAAGTGGAACAGAAAGAGAGAGAATACGAGGCAGAGAAAGGCAGATAATGGCCAAGAAAATGAGAACATTAAAGTATCAGTTCAGGAGGTTGGTCATTTGACCGTTAGGAATTCCAGAAAGGTTCAGAGAAAATGGAGGGGATAATTATCAAAGAAATAATAGAAGAAAATTTTCCCAAGCTGAGAGATGTTGGTCTGCAGATTGAAAGGGTCGTTAAAGGTCTAAGGTATATGATGGTGATGTCTCCCGCCCCAGCGATGAGAGGCTTCTGAAAGCCCTGAGAAAGCTGCTGTCAGCTGATGGAATGGCAGCTTCTCAGGGGAAAATAAGTTATAGATGATCTAATACATTTGCTCAGGTAGCAAATAAGGGTAATAGAATGTTCTTGTTCTGTTAAATCACTGTGTGTGTGTGTGTGTGTGTGTGTGTGTGTGTGTGTGTATTGCATAGTAAAAAAAAAAAAAAAGCTAACCAGAAATGAGGATGAGAACAAGGTTGTCCAAGAAGGGCCATTGCACTGTGCTGTCTCAGGAAAGAACGTTTTGTTTAACGTTGTGTATGAAGATGATACTGACTGAAGTTCTTAAAGTGTAGTATAAGTGTATTATTGGAAGGACAACAAAGCTATGAACTAAGCCCTTTTTAAAGCACAGAGTCTTAATTTGTAACCCAGGTCGAGTTGGACTTCACTATCAAAGTCATGGCAAGCCTTGTGAGTCAACATGAGCTAAGATTTGAGCCTTAATAGGAAGTCAGTAGATAGGGTCAAAAACTGTTCACTTATATTTGATGTAAGAGAAAGAGGGAGTGGGACAGAGATAAGGGCACACAGAAAGGACACACAAAGAGAACACTTGTTAATTGCCACCTGCTTCCTGAGGTAGCAGTTGGCACCCTCTGAGGTGTAGAAGAAAGCCCTTGGGTAATGGTGCACTTCTGATTTTTGTGACAGTCTAGTTACATAGTTGGCTTTATTTCTCTGAACTCATAGATTGGTACACTCACACTCTACACATTCCATTACACGTAAGATTCATCTAAAAAACAAAACAAAACAAACCAGAAGCAAATATTGACCTCTAATGAGACAGAAGCTGAAGCTTCTGAGGATAAAGGACATTTGCATCTGCAGCTGATTGACAGGAAACAAAAGTAGGACAGCTGAGTGGGTGGGCAGAAGGATAGGAGGGTGGCTGGGTGGGTGGATGGGCGCATGAGTAGGTGGGGAGATGAGTGGGTGAGGGGGTGAGTGGATGGATGGGTGGATGAGTATATGGGTGGATGAGTGGGTGGATGGATGGATTGAGTGTGTGTATGTGTGACGAGTGAATGGATGGATGAGTAGACAAATAGATGAGTTGATAGATGGGTGAATGGATGGTTGGTTGAGTGAGTGGGTGAGTGGAGGAGAATATGAATGGACGAGTGAGTAGGTGGATAGATTGAGTGTGTGTATGTGTATGAGTGAGTGGATGGATGGATGAGTAGATGGAGAAGTGAGTTGATAGATGGGTAAGTGGGTAGATAGATGAATGGGTGAGTGGATGGATGGATGAGTGGATGGATGGGTGAGTGGGTGAGTGGATGGATGGGTGAGTGGATGGATGAGTGAGTGGATGGATGAGTGAGTGGATGGATGGGTGAGCGGGTGTGTAGATGGGTAGATACGATGGACAATTGGTAGATATTTAAAAAAAAAAACATGAAGATACAGCAAAATGTTAATTGCAAAA
The DNA here is from genome assembly GCA_964023405.1 of Apodemus agrarius. Classification (NCBI taxonomy): domain Eukaryota; kingdom Metazoa; phylum Chordata; class Mammalia; order Rodentia; family Muridae; genus Apodemus; species Apodemus agrarius. Next base: position 49,563,719 of record OZ030012.1, on the reverse strand, counting down.
TTCAGAGTTTATGGTTTGTCACCAAAAACCCTTTTGGCATTTCTATGTATTTAAAACTATAATAAAATATATAATAAAATCTGGGGTTTAAAAACATAGTTTTTATAGTGTGTTATTTAAATGAAAAGATCTGGATAACAGGAAAACTACCCAAGAGTCAGAGTGATTGCCACCGGAGGGTTGAAAAAGAGGAGTTGCAGGCCAGTTAAATTTCCAACAAAATCTTACGATATTTGATTTTAAAATTTTGTGTATAAGTAACCCTGGTTAAAGCACTAATTTGAAAAAGGAAAGGGAGCTTTTATATTGAGATGTCTGTTAAATCATTTGAAATGTCTTCACAAAAACGTACAATTTCATCCTTCATGACTGTAATGAAAACCAAGAAGAAGGGGTCATGGTGGTGAGAGGTGCCTGGGGCTCCTTAGCTGAGAGTTCTGGCAGGCTCTGTGAGTCGGGACAGATAGGTTCCAGACAAACAAAAAGAAAGTCAGAAAGGTCCAAGGCTGGACTAAGAAGGGCGGTGGGCCAGGTGCATGGCAAAGAGGGGAGAGGAGAGGGACAAAGTGATACTGTGTCTTTGAGCTCTGGGCTCTGCTTGCATAGCTTGGCCATAGCACAGCCCAGAGTACTCCCGCGCTATTTGCTAACAGTAACTGATACTTTTTCATTGTCTTCCAACTTTGCTGTGTACTGATAATATTCATGGAAGCTTCTATCTATGTGCCAGAAACACAAAGATTGGAAAGGGGGCATCAAGACCTTGTGGTGATATTGGAAGTGGGGGAACTCCCATCCTGTCTACACCCCAATTCTTCCATTCACTTGACCTTGGAATCCCTGCCATTTGTTTTAACAAGACCATTAACTCAAATATCTCCATGCCTGGTACCAAGGGTCATTTCCTGAGGGGACACTGAGCGTGGAATCCAGGAAGCCTGACCTATGTACCTTTACAAGACTAAGATCTTCAAGGAATACTTTAGGAAAGCCTTCTCTTGCCTTGGATAGAAAGAAGTTGAGGTCGGGGCCTGACATCCAGATCGGAGAGGAGACTCTGTGAAGAAATAGAGTAGAGTCTTCTAGGTAGATAAGAAGTGAGGAGACTGGAGAGAGGGACAAGGCTAGGAGGCAGCTGAGGGGACAGTGAGAGATGTTCCTACTTCAGGCACAGAGTCTAAGGTGCTGGTGTGAGAGACAGCCACACACCTTTGGCTGGCAAGCATCCACCCCTGTGACAGTGAGTGGTACCAAGCGGGGGTACTATGGGCTCTGGCACAGTGCTGGCAGCTGCCACTGTGGAGGTTTTTATGCTAATACCACTTGTCAAGCTGTCAGCTCTCGGGGCAGCTGGACCTGACAGAAAAGCATCTGGGTCCTCTGGGGTTTGCTTCCCCTGAGCCTCTGCCAGGTCCTCAGAGATGGCCAACACAAGCTCAGAGCTGACTTTCCAGGACAGGGGTAGCCAGGAAGCAGATGCTGTGCAGGGAGACACTTGGGGACAGCAGAGGGGAGGGGAGATCATTGGCCCTCTCCGGAGTGTCACTTTCTAAGGCTCCACTCTCTCCTAAAGACCCACCTATTTAAAATAGGAGATCAACTTCTAGAATGGATGGTACACCTGGAGTTTCCTGATGGGAGGGTACCAGTCAGCCTTCTTCCTCTGAAACAGAACGCCTGAGATTCTAATTAAGAAGGAAAATGGCTTCTTTTTGGCTCATTTTGGGAAGTTCTAGTCTGTGATTAAGATGGACCCACTGCCTTGGGTATCCTGGTTGGCAATGGTGTGAAGTGTGCTGGTGCCAATTGTTGACCTCGAAGCCAGAAATAAGAAAAAGAGGAATGGGGGACCCATGGAAGGCATAACCACCAATGACTATAGAGCTCTCTTGAGGCTCTAATACCCAAAGATCCACAGAGCTTCCCAATCGCTGCATCCTGGAGACACAGCCTTTAACATACGCATTTCTGGGGGATACTCAGCATCCAAGCTGTATCAGAAGGTCACAGCAACTTCATTCCAGTTCATTTGGTTTGACCCCTCTGTCCCTATCTGGGTAGAGGGAAAAGCATGAGGTCACTGTTGACTATGCATGCTTAGGGAAGTAATCTCCCTCATCTATGTGATCAGTGTCCACCTCCATGCAGCATGTGTGAATGGCAGAAGTCTAGGTGTGGTCAGAGAGAGAATTCTAATGAAGAAATGCACGTGCTTCCGATCAAATGGCCCAGAACTTGGATAGGAAACACCTAGTAAAGGATGGAGCATCTCCAGCTGTCAACATCAAGAGCACCACCTGGGATTTGAACTCAGGACTCCTAGAAGAGCAGTCAGTACACTTAACTGCTGAGCCATCTCTCTACCACCTGGGCCTGAGACCTATAAGATTTTTAAGAACAGCATCTGGAGCCGAGTGGTAATGGGATTCCTAGGGGATATCTGCTTCCTGCCATTTCCCACAGAGTTGGAAAAAGATGGGGTGTCTTGGAGGCAGAGAAGGCTGAACTTGGAGGCTGGTACCCTCTGGTACTTCCCAGTTCAGTTCCTCCTATAGGCTTGAATAAGGATTCTCCCCATCCCAAGTTTCAGGGGGTTTTGTTCACACACATACTGGGTGCCACGGTCCTGAGACTGCTACTTCTAAAGCCACTGCTGACCCTTCCTGTGGAGTCCTCCCACTGGAGCCTTAGTGTTGGGAGGAGGGATCTAGACAGGAAGCCACCAGCAGGCATCTCTGGGGGATGCCTATTGGCAGATGTCCTCTTCACCCACCCGCCCACATCTACCAGCACTCTCCGAGGTGTGCAGGGAAGTCTTCTGTAATTGGCTTATAGATGGTTCGCTCGGCATTGTGTCCAGCCATAAAATATACTCACTTAATAGTCTCCAAGGAGCTGCGAAGCCTTCCAGACTATAACTCCTAACTTCCCGTCCCTCCTGCCTGGCCTGACACCGTGTTTGGTGACTCTGATTTGATTTTGATCTTAAATCTACCCTAAATGCCTCTGAGCAGTAGCCTTGGGGAGGAGGAAGAGACAGGGAGAGGCCTCTGGTGACTGAGAATTATGACTCATGCCCATCATAATGGAAGGGATGACTGTTCTGCACAGCCCCTTCTAAATCACCCTCAGGGAGATTGGTACTGATCCTGTAGCAGTTTAGGCTGGCAGATAGACCTGGGAAACATGTGAGGTCCTTCACCTGACCTAAGTCTCCACTGCCAGGGACACCAGGGTTCTGTGTCAGCCTTCTGGTAGTTTCTATCTTCTGGGTATCCTCTTGACCCTTTCTGGCAGTATCTTCCTCTTATAGAACTCTGAAAAGCTGATCTCTGAAAGCTAGTGTGTGGCTAGAGAGATGGCTCAGTCTGTAAAAGTGCTTGCTGTGCAATCTTGAGGACCTGAGTTCGAATCCCCAGAAACCAAGTCAGGGTTGTCGTTGCTTCCATGAAGCGCCGTGAGCAGAGCAACTTCGGGAGGAAAGGGTTTATATGGCTTGTTCTTCCATATCACAGTTCATCCTCAAAGGAAGTCTGGACAGGAATGCAAACAAGGCAGAAACCTGGAGGAAGGAGCTGAATTAGGGCTCCCTCCTTTCAGATGACCCTAGCTTGTGCCAAGCTGACATGAACCTAGCCAGGACACCAAGGAAAACACAAGGTGTGATGGCACATTCCTAAAATCCAGCCACACACTCTGTCTGATTTGCTGAGTTCAGCTACAGTGAGAGAACCTGCATATGCACACACACTTACATACACCTGAATACACACTGTGCACACCCACCTAAATCCTTGCACACACGATGTATACATAGCTAGAACATGCCGAGCATGGGAACCCCTCCATGTGAGTGATACACCCAAGTGCAAGGGGTGCTGCTGAGATGGAGCACCCACCGGGATGGAGCAGACAAAGGTGAGGTGGCTGCCAGCTCCCTGCCTTGGCAGATGAGAGCACAGCAACTGCTGGTCAGAGGCGAGGCTGCCAGCCATGCACATCTCCAGAGTATGGACTAGCTTTCTGCTCTAGGGGATTTCCATCAACTAGACCTCTACCCTTCCACACCTTCCTCCAGGAAACCCTGTCCAGTCCTCCTTTTGGAAGCTGTAGTGGCTATTCCTGATTGTCAACTTGACTATATCTGGAATGAACTACAATCAAGAATTGGAAGGCTCACCTATGATCCTGATCTGGAGGCTCAGAGATATAAGTTTCTGACCTGGATCATGGCATGGAGATCTTGAAGCATAGTGGCTAGAAATTCCAGAAGATTAAGATAAGATCTCGGAGTTCAAGATCATCTGGGATTAATCCGGGCCACACCCTCTGCTGGAGACCTATATAAGGACACTGGAAGAAGGAAGACTCACTCTTCCTTGCCTGCTTGCCTCATGGGACTGAGCAACTGCAAGATCCTTGGACTTCCATCCACAGCTGCTGCTGACCATTGTTGGGGAGTTGGACTACAGGCTGTAAGTCATCGACAAATTCCCTAACTATATAGAGACTGCCCATACGTTCTGTGACTCTAGAGAACCCGGACTAATACAGAAGCACTCCCACCTCAGATTTGCTCTTAACTTTTGGGGTGTCAGATAGATGCACGCATTGGTTGAGGTCACCCGCTCTAAAGGCAGATGGTCTGGATTTGACCCTGCATTGCCTCATTTACTCTATTAGACAGTGTACACAGTCAACCCTTCTAAGTACCAACACATAGTCGAGATTGCCTGGGACATACGGGTCCTTGAGCATTCGTGGTAGATCATCTCTGTCCATGTTAGAGGTTGAGGATTTGAAAATGTCGCAACACAATGATGTGTGTGTTTATTTATTTATTAAAACTGGAAGGGCGGGCCTGGTGGTGCACACCTATGATCCCACCCACCTGTGAGCTAAAGAAGGAGATGGCAAATTATGGACAGCCTGGGTCATCAGGCTAGTTAAAGGCTAGCCTGGGCAAAAATCTATCTCAAAAGAAAAATCCAAGTAAAAAGGAAGTGGGTGTGGTGACAAAGTGGGAATGAGGGGGAGAGAGGGGATTGAAGAAGGGAAGGGGAAAAGGAGGGAAAGAAGCAGGCCTGCAAACCTATGACCGTAAATAGCCTTACCCCTCATGTTTGGGGAAAGAAAGCAAAAGCTGCTGGCAGAGAGAGGAGGCGTGACTTCAATTCCCAGGGCCTCTAGCGCAGATCCACAGAGTCCTGGAGTCCTGGTCACTGGTGAGGAGCAGTGGTCGTTCCCCCAGCTTTGGGGGACTAGAAGAAAAAATTGCCACTAAGGTCAGTAAAATGGCTTAGCCAAAGCCACACTATGAATGAGAGAACTGGCCACGCAGGGGTCCTGACCCCCCCCCCAACCTGCCATCCCCTCCTGTCAGAAGATCTGGTTCTCGGTATCACAAGTTCTGTAACTAAGGCTTGTAGACAGATGTCCCTGCGCTGGATGAGGAGAGCGCCCCTCCCACCCACACTTGCCCCAGAGGTGCCTGCCGAGAAGCTGGCCTTCCCCAGAACCTCTGCCGGCCGCCCAGAACACAGCCCAGGCAGCACACAGCCTCCAGCGCCAGGGAGACTCCGAGCGGGTATCAAGAGAATTTTCATAAACACAGCAGCCTGTGTCAGGGCAGCCATGTGGAAAGCTGCAATATAACCCACTGATGTCATGTGGCAGGGGAACCGATTCCCAGAGTCTGTATGTTACTGTCTCTAACCCGCGTGGAGCAGAGCCCCAGATAGAGTCCTGAAAGAAAGGAAAGGGAAAAAAAAAACCTCAACAACAAATCCTCCAGCAACACCCTCCCATTCTGTGAGGAAGGCATGAGGAGCAGGCTGGGGATAGCCCAGGCTCCCCTCCAGGTGCTCCACTCTGCGGGAATCCGGAATCCTGGAGACTGGAGGAGTCCCCCACCTCCACCCTCTACCCAGCCCTCTGGCCTGCACTAGTCTGTGGGCCACAAGAGCCTTAAATCCTTAAAGCCAAAGTCTGAACTGCCTTGGGTCCCCTCTACCCTCAGGCAGACTTCATTCCCAGTCCCGACCAGACTTGCACTCTCTTATTCAGTAAAGACTGCAGGTTTCCGGGTTTCCACAACTGGCCAGCTACCACTTATGCACAGGTCTGCTCCTGCAGAGAGGAAGGTGGGGCATAGGGGTGGGGCATGACACCCTGTAGGGGACTCTGGGTGTGGCCCTCCCTCCCTCCCAGGTCTCTGGCTGGCAGACCTTGGCTGGGTCATTGAACCACTCCTGGCTGCAATCTGCTCATGTTTAGACGAGGGGGAAGAGGCAAATAAATGTCATTTAAAGGTCCTCTTAGCTCAAAATGTCTTCTTTTGTGGCTATTCACACCGAAGGAGCTGCACAAAAGAGCAAAGCACAGAAGGACGCTGTGGCTGGGGGTGGGGGTGGGGGGCTTTACGTATGGCTCTTGGGCGTTTACTGAGTTGTTTTAGAGGGTCCTTAAAATTATAAAGTTCGTCATTGTCGTTGCAGAGAAGTAGGAAACTAAGGGAACGCTTTAAAATAATTGCCGGGTATACTCTTTTTTAAATTCCATTTTATTTATTTAGTCCTTGTCTGTGTTCTGTACCTGTGGAAGCCAGAGGGTGACTTGTGGGACCTGGTTCTCTCCTTCCACTCCATGCAGAGTCCCCGGGGATCCAACTGACATCGCCGGGCTTATGGCCAGGCATCGAGCTTTGCAGTTCGGCTTGTTTCTGTTACTGTTTATTATTTTCCTTTAAATATAGAACGTATTTGATATGAAAAGAGAAGAGGAAGCTATCGACATCCGAGGATGGGGTTGGGGTCAAGGGAGATTGGGGTGTGGAAGGAGACAAAAATCAACCAAAACTAAGTAGGTGTGAAAATGACATAGGGAAACTTGTTACTTTGTAAGGTGACTAAAATACAAAAGTTAAAAACATGTACCTAGTTCCCAGTGACCCAGGGATGATTTGCATGAACCTATGGGACTTTTGTTGTTATTCTTTTATTACCACTAGTTTAACTGCATGTTTCCATGCCTGTTAACCCCGAGGAATGTGTTAAGTCTACCTATCTATATGTTTTCTTTAAAAGATACTACCTTATAATAATAATAATATTATGTAGTCCGTACTTTAATCATTTTGGAATGCATTATAACTATTTTCTTACATCAGTATTCTCTTATAAAATGGCACTCTCCTTTATTTGTGCTTTGTCCTCATGATTTAAAAATACTCTTATTTGTTTCTTTGCTTGTTTTGTGCCTGCATGCATGAGTGCATATGAGGGTGTATGTATGTATGTTTGTGTGTATAAAGGGGCGTGTGTGGGAATCATAGAACAACTCTGGAGAGATCTCTCCTTCTTCTCTGTGGGTCCCAGGCTCAACCTCGGGTTGCCAGGCATGCCGGCAAGCGTCTTTATAATATTCAAACAAATCACAAACGAAGAAATGCAAATGGTTGAGAAACATGGAAAACACGTAGCCTCTGCCATAACCCAAGATAAGGAATGAGATGGTTTTACACATCTGATCAGCATTGATCTTTCTTTAAAGCTCAAAAATTGCACCTTGCTTTGTTACCCAGATGACAAAGTAGACGATTCTCCCTTTGCATGGCTAGCAGGTAAAAACCTATACAGTTTTATCTATCAAAGAATAAACTGTGCATGATTGTTCGTTTAATAGTTCTTGAATTTACCCTATGGGAATAATTGCCTAAGTAGGAAACAGTATATGTACAAGAATGTCTGCGAAAGCCTTATTTGTAACAGCAAAATTTTACTTGCACGCCAATCAATAGGAGAGCGATCCAGTAAAGCATGAGACATACAAGGGGGAAGTAGTACGCAATCATTAAAAATGATAATGTGGTTCTATACTTATTGACTCGGAGAGATGTCTTTGACATTTTGCGGCCTAAAAGGGAAGGGGGGGACAGATACCAGAGCGGCCTGCACAGCTGGGTTCCTTCATGTGTAGTCACATGCACAGATCTGTATGCCTCCTCTAGAACAAAATGCCCAAAGCATTGCTGGCTTAGTAAGAGGGGCTTGAAGGTTGCTGTCTGGTTAAAGCGGGTGGGGGCCTATAGGGACAGCATCGGGCTCTCACATTGAGACTACAATTGCTAACCCTCTGGGTTTCTTTTGTCCTAAATGTATGTTCATTTAGGATAACAAGGGAGAACTCCGTGGGAGCCTGGAAACCCTTCAGTCTGCCAAAGCTATAGACCAAAACATTAGTGACGATTATCTCTTAGATGCAGGGCTTGGGTTGTTTTAATTTCCACTTTAATCTTCTGGTTATTGTGTAAATATTTTACAGAACTATTTCTGTAGTGTTTGTTGTTTTAAAGACTCAGAAGCCCTGGGACCTTTTGCTTTTGGTTTTTGTTGATACTCCCACAGTAGAGATTTTCTGCAGCTGTTTGCAGTTTCCTGCCTCCAAGAACTTTGGATCTCTTGACAGGTACACATGCCTAGGTGTGTGCAAGAAAGAGGCGGTTCCAATCGGAGTCCGCCTACACGACATCCCCACCACTATGTACACAGCCCTCCTTGTATCGAACAGAACATGCAGCCACTGTCAGAAGGACAGTGCCCCTGATCTCTTCTACCTGGGTTTGGCACCTCCACTGCCCTCTTCTCCCTTTTCTTCCTTGGGTTCCGATTCTGCCTTGAGTACTCCATGGAGGTAGAACCCCCTACCACCACCTCCACCCTTAACCTTGACTCTGAATCCTGGCAGCCTCCTCCTATCTGGCATCTGTCTTGGCTCTCAAGTTCATTTTGGACTTTGCAGTTCCTTGGCGATTTTGGGACAGCCCCAGTATCATTGCAATCTATCCTACTCAGCCCAACAGTTCCAGTGTCTTGTACCAAGTTCTCATTATGGACACGATCCCTGGGCTGCACTTTTGGGACATAGAAACAGTGATATCCCTATTCTCTGGGGTAGCTCAGTTTGCCAGAGGCCACTATGACGTCATGCCAGGCCCTGATACGGACACTTTGCATATCATCTCATTCAAAACTGTCATTATTATCTTTAACACCAGTGTCATTATTTTATACCCATTCAAAGACCAGGAAACTGAGGCACAGGGCATAACTTCTTCAAAGGAACAGAGGAGTGAATGGTGAGAAGACTGAGAATTGGAACCTGGGTCACTTGGCTCCCGGGGAATCTGGGTTTTAGTATCAAGTTCCAAAAGGTAGAACTGCCGAGCCCTGTGTTGGGAATTTACCCAAAGAGCTACGGAAGCTGTGCAGAGCGAGGTGTAAGCTCTTCTGGCTCAGACTCTTGGCTTCCTTCTGTTTGTGGACGTGGGTGGGTGGGTAATGTGTGTGTGTGTGTGTGTGTGTGTGTTTGTGTGTGTGTGTGTGTGTGTGTGTGTGGTGTGCATGATTTAATGAGTGGCAATGATGCATGTGTGTGTGTTCAGATGAGCACACACCTTTGTGTCCATGCAGATGAAGGACAGAGCGCAGCCCGGAGTTGCGTTCTTTCTCATGCATCACCCACCTTGTTTTCAGGCACAGGGTCTCTCACTTGGCCTGGGATTCACCAACTGGGCTGGGCTGGCAGATTAGCAAGCCCCAGACAAGCTCCTATCACCATGCCAGGCTTTTATATGGGCGCCGGGGATCAAATCCTGGACGACTCCTGACTTAGCCATCTTCCCAGCTCGGATTCTCCGCTCCTTGAATAAGTCCCTTTATGCTACTCTCCTATTCAACCAACATCCCTCTGGGAGTGAGCTGTCCCAGACTCTGCTCACATCACCTCAGACCCCGCCACTTATATCTGGGTCCGTATGTCAGGAGACGAGGTGCACAGAACACAGCTAAGTTCAGAGCTGTCCCAGTTGGCTCTGAGCACTGACTCCTCCTCTGTGAACACCTCCGTTGGAAAGAAAGCTGATGAACATGACCCCACAGACATTTTGTGTCCACAGGCAAACCGTGCCTTCCACAAGAAAGGTGTTCCAAGGAGGCTTTGTTTAAATTAAATGTTTGCAAATTGAGTCCCATTTAGAATATACTGGAATCGCCGTCTGAAAACGTCGTAGCACTGACTAGCATTGGATGATTTTCATGTACTGGGAACTCTTTTGTGATAAGCATTTAATTCTTTTTTTTTTTTTTTTTTTTTTTTTTTTTTTTTTGGTTTTTTCGAGACAGGGTTTCTCTGTGTAGTCCTGGCTGTCCTGGAACTTGCTCTGTAGACCAGGCTGGCCTTGAACTCAGAAATCCGCCTGCCTCTGCCTCCCAAGTGCTGGGATTAAAGGCGTGCGCCACCACCACCCGGCAGCATTTAATTCTTAATATACCCATGTAAGGCTGAGCTAACGAAGAAACTAAACCTTGAGAAGTCACCACACCTGCCCAAGGGTCAGTAAACTAGAGGCATCTGATTCTTAAAGGGTCACTCAGCCAATTTTTAAGCAGATTCTGGGAGAATTAAGTTTTCCAAGCTTTGATTCCTAGAAGATGGACCACACATTCTAGGCTCAATCCTCAGACTTTATGCGAGGCTAAGAAAAAATCTCTAAGTTTGAGAGGCTCTGGCAACTTCTAGGAAGGAGACAGTAGATGGGCTTGCCAGGGTCTTCCAGAAGGGGGCGCTGTAGAGCTGCCCTGCCAGAACTAGGGGCCAAATGAGCCCTTCTGCACAGTGTCTGTGCCTTCTTGGTCCAGCCACTAAGTTTGGCTGGTAAAGGCAGCTGTGTGAGACCCCAGGATAGAATCTCTAGGAGCTTGGGCAGTTGCTAAAAGGGGGCTACGTAAGGGCGGCTCACGCTCTGTGATACGCAGCTTCCGCCGTAATAAACACTGCAGCTGAATATTCCCATGGGGCCGTCCTAATGGAGGAGATGGATACACTCCAGCGCAACCCGCGGGGTTTCACACGCAGCTCTGACTAAACTCCCTATAAAATCAATCCCGCCTTTTCTCCAGCTGTGACAGGGTGTTCTAATATTAATCCACTCTCCTCGTAGACCACCCCACCCCCACCCGCACCCGCACCCCAGCAAAGGCTTTAATGATCTTTAGCCAGGCATAAATAAGGCCACATATTCAAGCAGAGAATGCCTGAGCTGAGGAGACTGCTTCCTTTACTCACCACCACAATGGCCCCTCTGCCCCCCTGCACGTGGGACTACAGAAAGGGGCAAGCCCCCAAGACAGGATGGATGGATGGATGGCAGGGCCAGGGCTTCCCAAGTTGTTCCACTGGGACCTAGTTGTTGCTATTGGTCCTAAGGGCCCCCTGGATGCTGCCCGGCTCTGGCAGCCCAGCTTCTGGCTCTGTTATCTCCCTTCTCTCTAAAGAGTAGCTCGGTCTGGAGAGAGGCTCCTAGCAGCCAAGGGGAGAAGTGAAAGTGCTTGGAGATAAGCAGACAGGTAAGGGAGGAGCCGGAGGTGCAGAGTCGGAGGTGAGCAAATACCTTAGTCGTTGAGGGGGTCTAACTGGCAAAGCCTTCCCCCCATCTCAGGACCCATCTCTGAGTCCTCAGGGCCCAGTGGTGTTTATGTGAGCCAAGCAGAAGTCCTGTGCTGCCTTTGGGAAGGCTCTGGGGGCTTACTTTTTGGCAGGGAGCTGTTTTAAGAGTTGCAGGATCAGCTGCCCTCTGCCTAAGCCTGGCTCCATCTAAAAGCCTTCCAGAAAACTCCCTCCAGAGACAGCAAGCCCAGAGCCTAGAGTCAGGGTTTACCTTCTGACTTCAGAAAACAATCCAAACAGTCCCGGAGTCTTTATCCAGGCAGACAGCTGGCTCTGCGGAGGGTCAGATCCTTGGCACTCCCCGTGAAGGGGAGCTGATGGCTCCAGCTTCCCCTAGAGCCTTAATGGTCTTAGAGTCCTGGGTGTGTCAAGGAAGAGTGCTAGGTGATTGTACTCTCTCAAGATAACTTGGTGTGTTGGTTTGCGTCACATTACGACAAACATTTTCCCTAAGAAAACAAAGGCAGAGCAGGAAATGCTGCCTACATCAACCCATGACTGTCTGAGCATCTTTCTCTCACTCACTCTTTCTCCTTCCAAGGGTTGAGCTGTGGCTTTGCTTTGGGCTTGCCCCAATGCCCTGACATGATCTTTTGCCTGCAAAAGCCCCATTGCGAGGTGAGAGATGACATATTGGGACTGGTCCTTAAAGCTTGTCCCTCCAATTGCTCATCTACAAGAGGAGACGATGAGGCCATCGCCCTGGGGTGACGGTAAGGATTCCTGTTTTAGTCACAGAGTCATGGCTTTCAATGACTCTTTAACAATTTCAGACAACGTGATCACACCCACCCTCAACCCCCCAGAATGGAATGTGGTCGTCTCACCGAACGGACATGCTGTCCACTGCTTTCTAAGTTCTAACCTGCAGTCCACGTTTACGCCCATGGACTCCTGCCTCGGCCTTGGCCAGAGAAGCCCCTCCCTGCAGTAGCGGTTGATGCTCACAGCTGTCAGAGGACTGAGAACAAATGATTCTTGGTCACTTAACCCCAAACAGGAAGTCTATATCAATCCACTAAGCCCAGTCCCCACTGCCCCAAAGCTCAGGGAACATGGAAGAAAAGGGGGACACAAGATGAGAGCCAGAGGATGGGGGGGGGAATGCAGTAAAACGTTGTCTTCTAGACATGGTATGACTGTTGAACTAATGAATTCACAACAGCTATCGTTATTTGCACAAGACCTGCACTGTGGTCGAGCCAACAAGACCAGGCAACGTTCCGGGCTGACCGGACTCATCAGATTAAACAGTGATTTCAACACTGAGAGTAGCACCTGTGGCACAGGGAGAAGGCAGTGAGCATGGTAACAGTATCCCTGGTAGCCTCATTTTAATTATTTGATCTAGTTCCTCATAAGGAATTGGATGTGTGGACTGTTGCTTCTTTTTCAAGCAGCCAAAGTTACTCCCTGGGGTATCCTAAGAACCCATCTGGGTCTTGTGTGGAAAGCCAAGGTGTCACCAGGGGTAAAGTTGAACAACGCCATCCTGGGACTTAGTCTTTGTTGAGGTGAGAAGGGAAAAGCCTGACTCTGGCCCTTTGTAAGGTTACATAGTATATGGGTTGCTTTTGAGTTGGTATAGCCAGTATGCCAGGTACAACTTAAGGTAGGGAAAGGTTTATTTTGGTGTCTGCTTTCAGGAAGTCTCCTCCCATCATGGTGGGGAAGGCACATTTGTGGACACAGAAGTAGACTACCATTATGGAGGACCAGAAAGCTGAGAGCAGCTGAAACTAGGATCTAGGCTACAACCTGCAAAGGCTTACACCTAACAAGCTACTTCTGCCAGTCGCATGTCATGAGGGTCTATGGCCTCCCAAGATAGGAACACCAGTTGGGGACAAAGTGGTTCAAAATATTAGCCTAAGGGGTGCCTTTCTGCGTCAAACCATTACCCAGCCTGTCTAGTGTGACATGGCAACAGGTACGTCCTTTGTCCCTTCAGTGTGTGCTGCTTCACCCTTAAAAATTAACCTGCCGCCGGGCGTGGTGGTGCACGCCTTTAATCCCAGCACTTGGGAGGCAGAGGCAGGCGGATTTCTGAGTTCGAGGCCAGCCTGGTCTACAGAGTGAGTTCCAGGACAACCAGGGCTATACAGAGAAACCCTGTCTCAAAAAAAAAAAAAAAAATTAACCTTCCGGTAAGAGCGTGAAGTCCGGCGGATGAGCCGTCATGCCCGAGATCTCTCTAGCAGGCAGTCCAGGAACACAATTCCAAATAAATAATAAATAAAAATGTTGTCAAGAACCCAGAAGTTCCCTTGCCTCTGCAGAGTCTCAAATCCTACATCTTCCTCTGTAGCCTCATCTACAGATGGCTCCTAGCACCACAGTCCCTTGGGCTCCTCCTGGAGACGGGTCTGGCGTACTAAAGAGTGCCTGCTTGCCCAGTCCTCATAGAGCCCTTAATGCTTTCTAACTTAAAACAGTAGATTACCAGAATGTTCTTGGAAGGAAGCCTAGATATCCCCAGTTCCCGATGATAGTAACAAATAAACATTTGTTTGCTACTTGTTCCCAACAGTTTTGCTAACTGTTTTTAAACTATTATCTCAATCCCCATAAGATGCTTGTAGGGATCTCCATTTCACAGGTAAACCCCAGGGCTTGGAGAGACTGTGTCATCTGCCCAGGACTGGTGGCCTGCAGCATCTGTCACCAAGATGACTTGAATCTGATGATAGAGAAAATGTTCTTTTGCTCTAACAAACGCCACAAAGGATCTCCTTGGTTTTCTATAGTTATTTTTTTTCCAGAGGGAAGCCTCACATCATTGGTAACCTTGACACCCAAGTTTAAAGGTGGTCAGTTTGCCCATGCATCCTCCAGATCCCTTGATGAGGATGACAGGAAAGACAAAGAAGAAGGGAATGAGACCCAGCAGTCAGCCACGGTCAAAATGGCTAGAAAAGCACAGAGCCAGGACCAAAACCCATGTCCTCTCTATGGTGTGCTCTATCTACAACATTCAGCTGCCTTTCGGACCCCTTACCCGAGGCCAGAAACCACATCCCATGTGGTTTTTGGTATTTGACGCCCAGGATCCAGAGAAGCACACAGCATACAATATGTGTTTACTTAATGCCTAGTATCAAATCATCAACTCAGCGTCAAGCCCCATAGCCTTGAAGGCTGAGAAAAGCACAGGCTGTTTCCCTCCACGTCAAACCTTCGCTTCCAGGATCCTGTGCTCTCTCCACCTCCTCTGTCTAACCTCTCTACGCGCGTGCCTCCTTTCCTTTCTCAAGACTATGTCCCAGGACTATATTATATGGAAACTTAGAACCCCGGAGAGACAGCCAACCCGCTAGACGGTTTGTGACGCTGGCTCTTGATTTCCAATGGCCAAGGTTTCATTTCTTGCGTGCACAGGTTGGGGACTACTTTCTCACTGCCTGATGGTGCCTGTCTCAGGTTGGGAAGGGGGGGGGGACCTTGGGATCACATATTGGAGCCAAGTGGCTTGGGCTGGCCTCCTCTAGCGGTGGCACATCAGGGTGCTGGTAACTCTGCATTTTTCATCGGGTAAGCGAGTTAATGGGCACGGCAAACAGACACAACTTGTCAGCCCGTTAGCTGCTGCCGCTGCCACAGAGCTTCTTCCGCCTCAGGCGCAACTAAATTGCTCATCCACTTGCCTGCTCCCTCCTGTTCCCTTTCCTTCTTAGCTTGCTTCTTTCCCCCCCCCCTTTTAAAGTCTCTCTCTCACCCCCTTAAAGTCTGCACTTCCCTCCCTCTGCAAGCAGCTAAAGAATCCCCGGGAACATTTTTATTTATTTATTTTTAATTGTCTTGCGAGGAAACCAGTTCTAGAGAAGTCCCTGCTCTAGATGCCTGTCCGCCTGAGATGATGCCCTGTCCTGTGTACCTACCCAGGAGACAAATTTTCAAGGACAGAACAGCCCGGATAGCGTTTTAGCTGGAGGAAAGAGGAGAGCATGCTTGGGAACACTGGGGAAATCCAGAGGTCATGGTGGTCTGCACAGCGTGGGAATTCTTTCCTTTGTACACACATGCCCCACTGCCCGCATTGAAGGCACTCTGCCAGTAGGCACCCACTCTTAATGACCTGAAAGTTTCCGCGCATCTCCAGCGATACATAGCCCCCAAGCCCAACGTCTTTACGCACACACTCAGCTGTCATCTCGACGTGTAGAATATAAAGTACAAACAGATTTTTCAAAGCCCATGTTCAAAATGGGTGCTTCTAAATATTTACTCTTGAAAGAGCTCACAGCTGCGGGCACACCCTCCAATGCTCCCCTTTCCGTATCTCCATAAGATACATTCTCAAGGCTGAAAACAGCCCCCTCATTCTTCCTCTCCCTCTCCCTCTCCCTCTCCCTCTCCCTCTCCCTCTCCCTCTCCCTCTCCCTCTCCCTCTCCCTCTCCCTCTCCCTCTCCCTCTCCCTCTCCCTCTCCCTTCCCCCTCCCCCTCCCCCATCCCCCTCCCCCTCTATCCTTAAGCATATGAACCCTGCAGCCCTATGCAGCCCACATGTGCGGTCACTCTTCTCACATCACATGTCTCCCCGCACCAGCTTTGATGCTAATGTTAGCAACCATGCTGCTGTTTCCCTCACAACGGCCGTTTCTGCACACACCCCAGCATTTGCACACACCACTAACAGCCAAAGCTTGATTACACACTTCTAATGTACATACACTTTTAACAGGCCTTATACACATGCCCATAGCCTAGAGAAACTCATTCTCAATGAGCCATGTCTGCAAAACATACTTCTGTTTTTGCACGTGTCTGCTCATGTTTGCAGGAGCAGCACAAGATGTGTACACTTGAGGCTGGAGAGATGGCTCAGTGGTTAAGAGCACTTTGGACTGCTCTTCCAAAGATCCTGAGTTCAAGTCCCAGCAACCACATGGTGACTCACAACCATCTGTAATGAGGTCTGATGTCCTCTTCTGGTGTGTCTGAAGACAGCTACAATGTACTTATATGTAATAATAAATAAATCAAAACAAAATTAAATAAACAAAATTAAAACAAAACAAACAAAAAACATACAAAAGATGTGCATACTCTCTGTATTTCCCCACCCATTCCCACTAGCCTAGCTGGCAGTAGGTCTTTAACATAGACATCAGATATATCTGTACACCTCTCTCTCTCTCTCTCTCTCTCTCTCTCTCTCTCTCTCACACACACACACACACACACACACACACACACTCCCATTATACATGTGTGTATAATGTGGTTGTGGTTTGAATGTGAAGTGTTCCCCCATAAGCTCATGTGTTTGAACACTTGGTTCCCAACAGCTCTCACTGTTTTCAAGGCTGTGGAACCTCTAGGAGTCTCCCTGATGGAAAAAGTAGGTCACCTTGAGATGGACAGCCCAGCCCCATTCCCTCTTCCCTCTGCTTCAGAACTGTGAATTCGAACATGACCTGTGGCACACACACCTGCTTCCATGCTTTGCTGTCTACACCCTGAACCATTCACCGACTAACCCTACCTGCCCTTGGCAGTGGGAAGAGAGGTGGCATGGAGTCAACCACTCAGACTCCAGGAGCAGGTGAGAATGCCACAGCAAGCTCATCTGAACGCTGCTGCAAGCTCCTCTAATACCCTCCACCCACGCCCCATTGGTCCCAAGAAAGCATCTCTTCTAAACAGTAGTTCCCTATTGGCTGGCATTGTCTACACCAGCAATTCTTGGTCTCTCATGCAGTCCTCAATTAGGTCCTTCTGCAGAAAATGCCTTTGTGCCTGCGCAACCCCTGGTGGTTTACATAGAGGTGGCCACCCTGTTCCTCCTACAATGCCCCTCACCCACCATGATGGGCTGCATCCCCTAAAACTGTAAGACGAAGTAAACCCTTCTCCCTCTGCTTATGCATGTCGGGTATTTGGTCACAGCAAGTAACTAAACCATATCCCCCACGCACAAACTCTTAATCCCCATCTTGTGTGTCTAATAAAAATATCCCACACTAGTTTGTTTGCATGTTCATCCCATGGGAAACATAAAGGCCCTTATCTGACCTTATGATCACATTCCAGCATCCTTCTGGCTGCACACACATCTCAAATAGCAAATGCTTACCTCCCAAAGGCCAAAAGGCATAATATACATACATACATATATGTGTGTGTGTTAATATACATGTGATAGATATGATATATATCATATATACTCTACATGCCGTACAAGAATTCCTTGTGCACTTATAAACACTCTGACGTGGAGACATGGACCACACCTGGCATCTCCATATATAAATAACTCCATGCAATCCCTTCTAACAACCATGGCTGTATTGAATGCCCAGCCTCCGCTCAACTAATTCAATTAAACAATTTAATTACATCTAAACTATGGCCCCTTGGTTAAGTATCATCAAGCTCTATGCTAAGCACTGGAAATAATCAGATGAACAACAGCCCTCGCCCTCAAGGAGTTTCCTGTCTTGGGAGAGAAATGGACAAGAGGGCAGTTATAGAAGAACATGGTGAGCTGAATAATAAGTGTGCATACAAGTACGAGCATTCATTTAAACACACACACACACAGTCACACACACACAGTCACACACACACACACACACACACACACACACTCTTTAGGAGCTCCATTTGGCTGTACCGTTCTAAAAGCACGCTCCTCTAGACGCTCAATGCAGCTCCATGAGGCTTCACCCTGGTAATATTTGAGCCCCTGGTAGGGCAGGATGCTCACCCCTTTCCACCGTCATTATTCGAGAATGAGCCTCTATCTTGGCTGCTCACTGAGTGCCAGGCTTAGCAGAGACAGGCCCTCAGATGCATGGAATAGGCTCCCCGATGTGGTGCAGCTTCATCCCCAGCCTGGCCTCTGACAAACGACGGGTCCTGTAGGTAACCTGCTTCTCTTTGCTTACAGAGGCTGTTGTCATAAAGGGCCAAGGGCTCTTTCCTGCTAACCACTTCTTGCTTAGATGGTTGGTACTAGTAGTTCTCCAAAGCTAACCCAGTATAGATTGCTAAAACTTTAGTTTATAGAGCGAAGTGACTTACTTCCTATATTTAAATAAAGTTTTATTGAAACATGATCACATCTATCCCCTTTTTTTAAAAAAAGATATTAGTTATGGCTGTTTTAGCACTGTAATGATAGAGTTCAGGAGTTAGAATTGAGACTTTAAATATTTATTGCCTGACTCTGTAGAAAAAGCTTATCACCCTGGAGCAATACACAGGGGTGGTAGGCCCACCCTGGCCTCCTTTTCAAAATACTGTATAAGTTAGGAAGTAAGTAGAGAAAGTTAGGGTTCTTTCAGGAAGAAGAGAAGGTAAAAATAAAAGGGACCTGTGTCTTAATGCATCCAACAAAACATTTTCCAGGTACCCCCTATTTGCCAGGACTCTGCTGTGGTCTGGGTTACAGAACCCAGCTCCTACCCTCCAGTCTATGGAGAGACATTAAACTGCAACTTACACAAGTGACTATGTAGGGAGAATTGAGATAAACATTAAGAAGAGGAAAATGGTATATCCAAAGACAAGAAAAGAACTTTGTCTGTACCTCAAAGGTATAACTTAAACAACTTACCAACAGAGGGATTGGACAAGCTCTCTGGATACCCCCAAAGTGTGTCCCAGGTCCAAAAAGTCAGAGGGGAGACTGGTGATGCTGGTTCAATGCAGTAATGAGCTTCCTTCCCCTAGCACTGCCCTACCATGGACTCTAATACTCTGGAGGCTGAGTGTTCCTCTCAGAAACGATATCTCTGTCATAATAGGCTTGACTAGAAAGAACTGGTGTGTGATGTTGTCCATCTGACCTCTGAGTTCTCCAAGAGGCTCAGAGCCCATGTGTAAAGTCCATCAGGACATCTCAAGACCATGCCTGGCTTAGCTTGGCCAATGTCTCTCCCTCCCAGCATCCATCCCTTGCTCTCCTGTGGCAGATGTAAGGGACCACATCTTCTGACCTATCCTCCAGTGTCCATGCTCAGCGCCATTCACAGAGCACAGTGAGGGAGTCCACGACTCTTCCAAACATTATAGGTTCACGCATTAAACATGACTGGTCCCAAGAACAGGTTTCCATTCCAGCCCACTCTAAGAAAGACTCTCAAGCCCCACCCCAACCCCATCTTCGCACGAGATCCCAGCTCCAGCCTCCTTCCATTCCCTCTCCCATGCCCACCTCTGAACTCTACTGAGCCTGTGTGAAGCCTTCCCTGTGCTTCTCCAGCCCCTCAGCCTCAGGTCACACCTGTTCCCACCCAGCCAAAGGATTCAGAGGGGAGCAACGCCCTGGCCATCCTTAATCCAGGATCGTTGTCAACCGCTTGGTCACTTCATGCCACCAGAAGCTGAGCTCCCAGCTCTGAACTCGGGATATGGAAGAAAGAGGGAGAAAGGAGAAGATGGTGAGGAGAGGGAACTCAAGTCCAGGGGTGGGGATGACAACGAGAGGAAGCGAAATGCAAGACGAAACCTGGACTGAGTTGGGGGTGGGGTGTCTCAGGAACTCCAGGCTTAAGTGGTTTGATAATGAAATGATTACTGTTTAGAGGGGAAACCCACCTTTCAAAGTCCCTGCTGGCAGCAGAGCATATAAAAGCCTGAATAGCAAATATTTACTCGGAATTAACATGGAACAGATCCCATCAAGCAACCTTGGAGCTGTTTCCGGAGTCTTACCTTAATGTCCTGTGTGGCGGGAGGGCTCAGGCAGGCACTAGTATAATATGCTAAACAAATCTAATGGTGTGCTTTATTTCCCCCCTCAGCAGAACTCTTAATTATGACTCCTGCAAATGCACAGAGAAAATGGATTAACCTCGGCAGCTGTTTGCTGCTAAACCACATCCTCCCCAGAAACTTTGCAAGGAGACCAGGAGTCAGCAAGCCCCCTCCCTTGGCTGGCCAGCGGGGGCCACGAGAGTTTGAGAATGCAGGTAGATGCTGTTGTAAGACTGGGATTTCCACCTGGGGGCCGAGGTTGGGTTGGGGGTGGTGGTGGGGGATAGCTGCTTCCTGGCACCAAAAGAGGAGAGGCAGGGTGTGGGTGAGGAGAAGGGTAAGTGGTAGTAGACAAGGTCAGCTCTATAGCAGTGTAAGCTAGCTTTTTAAAAGACTCCTCTGCTGAGGCCATCACCCCTTGTCCAGAAAGCGAGGTCTGAAGTATTCACCTGCGAGAAATGGCAGAATGTATTTTGGTGGGGTTGGTGGGGGGTGGGTGAGGAGTGGGTGATGGACATCTCTCACTGCTGTGCCCTTACACCTCCTGGTGAATTGCAGGGTCCCGTATCTCCTAACAGACTCTGCGAGAGTTCAGAAGTTGGGGTTTTAACTGAGGGAGTCAGGGCAATGGCAAGCTAGTGTTTGGTCACGCAGGGTCCCGAGTCAGAGGGTAAAGGCACGTGTGATGAAGAACAGCTCAGAGTCTGTAAGGAAGAGCGTTGGACCTACTGGAGAGTACTGAGAGGCAGCACACTGCTAAGGCACAGAAGAGCCATCAAGAGCACCTGCCCTCTGAGCTCAGAGAAGTCAGACATGCTGCTGTGGGCGTGCGCACGTCCATCAGTGGGCTCATGTGCATGCAGAGGCACACCGGGGACCCCATGCCCAGAGAAAGAGTCCAGGAGGGTAAATGTGATAATCATCTTTATTCAACGGAGCGACGTGATGCCGGAGAGATGAGTGAACCACGGGTCTAGTGAGACTACGAGAAGACTACGCTGTCACTGACGACTGACCGGTGGCACTGTAACCGAGGGGGGAAAGCTCACACTGGATATTGAGGCATCGTATGGGTAGGATGAGATCAGAATGGAAGACCAGAAAGCCAGCCACTACATGCAAGCTCCAGTCTTCTGAGCAAGTGCTGCCGCCATCCCTGATCATCGCACCTTCTAATGTGGGTCCGCGCAATGACACTCCAGGGAGCTTCCAGGTCTCCATCCCTGGATGGAGATGTCATTGATCCTCTAAGGCCTGAGGTTTCCAGATTCTTGGACTAAGCAGCTACCTTGTTCCCTAGCTAGCCAGTGAGTAGGCAGCCAGTGTTGACTACCCAGTCCCTGATGGGGCCAGACTTTTACGCATCATTTCTGGTGGCTTTGTTGATCTAAGGAACACTGCTGCAAATGTCATCTTCAGATTACCCTTGCCACTGCTTTGGATTCAGTGCCAGGACTGGGATCCCATTCTACCTCTCACCAGCAGATCTCAAAATCTTTCCTGGCCTCAGTTTCCCACTTGATCACACCACCTACTCACACGATGCATCGGGCTTGCCAGTGCTAATGGTCATTGACTATATGGGGTAATTTTCTTCATGAAGGGCTCTGGGTTTGGTTTCTTTAAGGGATGTAGGAGGGACATGGGTTAAAATTCATGAAGTGACAATGTAAACTGAAACTGCATCATAA
The DNA here is from genome assembly GCA_964023405.1 of Apodemus agrarius. Lineage (NCBI taxonomy): Eukaryota > Metazoa > Chordata > Mammalia > Rodentia > Muridae > Apodemus > Apodemus agrarius. The sequence continues at coordinate 49,541,819 of OZ030012.1, read as the reverse complement.
TCCTAATGATGATGACACTTATTGAACACCTGCTGTATGCCGAATACAGTGTCCAGTATTTCTCCTGTATTATCTCATTCGGTCTTTCCAATGATCTGTGGCACGGGTCCTCTCAGTACCCTGAGTATCCAGACAGGACACTGAAGGTGTGGCAAGGTTGTAGATGTTCCAGAAGGCTACACAACCTGATCTTAATGTAGAGCCAGGAAAATCCATGTGGTTTCACAAATGGTATTGGTCAGAAGACGGCAACTTGAAGCTAGAAGATCCTAGAAAGTAGAGACCCGTGCACTGTTCAGAGCCAGAGAAACCGGCTCTGTGTGAGAACATGGCTCTGGGTTGCAGTGGTATAACCATCTAGAAGCAAGGTGTGTGAGCTTCATTTCTAAGTCAGAATCAAGCAAGTTTAAGGCCAAGCAGGATCAAGAAAGAAGGCACAGGGTCCTCTGCCAGTGTTAGGTTCTCCAAAAGAACAGAACAGATACTATAAAACACACAGATACACACACACACACACACACACACACACACACACAGAGGCTAATACATTGGCTTAAAGGATGTGGTCCAGGTAGCCCAACAGTAGCTGTCTCACACTGATGAGGCTAAGAATCCAACAGTTGCTCAATCTACAAGTCTGGATGTCTCAAACAGTCCCAGTCTGAGGCTGAAGGTCCAAAGGATTCCTGGAGAGCTGCTGGTTTTCAGTCTGTATTAGAATCCCAAAGACAGTAGTCCTAATGTCAGTGAAGGGATACTGCAGCCACGGGATAGCTGGATCTGCCAGCAAGAGTGCAGGCAAGCAGGCAAATAGCAAAGTTTCCTTCTTTGATGTCCTTTCATCTGAGTTGCCACCAGAAGGTGCCACCAACATTTAGGGTGGGTTTCCTTGCCACAAATAGTCTGATCAAGAAAATCCCTCACCGGGGCTTGTGCTTTTGTTGGTTCCAGATGCAGTTGACAAGCAAGATGAGCCATCAGACCGATCAAAAGGCAACGAGGGCCCCCATCTAGCCAGATGGTGCTGCCAACGCCCCCAAAGGCCTGGAGGCATTCCATGCAATCAGGGAGAACTTCCTGGAGCACCTGTTGGCAGAGGGGATGGGGGAGGGGGACAATGCATACTGCCTGTCCTCTCCAGCTTGGCATCCGTCACAGAATGTCATCATAGCACGAAGACTGCAAGTATGACGAGCCTAAGGGAGAAAGAGTCAAATGTGTGTCATGGCAGTCCGCACTACAGAGACAAGCAGGTCCCAAAGTGTATTATAGGCCACACCCAAGAATTTTATTCCTCACTCATGGAACAAGGTGAGCGTTTGGGGGTAGTGAGAACAGCCTGCTTTCTCTGAGACAGCCTACCAGAGCCTCGCTGTCTTCAACTGGTGTCCCAAGAGGTTCTCATCCCATTTCGCCAGAGGCCACGATCCCAGGCACTTTTTTTTTCTTCTTCAAGAAGTATCCTCAAAGGTTCTCCTGAGCCAAGCCAGGGCATAAGAAATGTCTCTTGAATTCTTCTTCTCAGGCTAGATGGAAACCATTTGCCATGGCCAACTCCAAGGGCAGAGCTGTGTGCCCAGGATGAAAGTCAGGCCATGACCTTAGTAAGCCACAGTGAAATTCCACAGTGGCCAAATTGAGTTTTGTACCGTCTCCCTTCCTCCAAATGCCTCACTCTGACCAAACACCTCTCTTTTTACCTCCAAAGTTCTGTGCCTTTGTAAGCAGTGGCATATAATATTCAAAACTATTTGTTTTTTTTTTCTTTTTTCAGACTTACAGTCCCCCTCTGCTCTCAAAATGTCAGCTGTGGCATTAGCTGTACTGTTCGTGTCTTGGGAGGAAAGCCTTTGGTTACTTGCTGGGGAAATCTGGGAAGACAGCAAATGAGGGTGGAAAGGTAAGGCATCAAGAGAGGCTTCCAGAACCGAGACTGGGATGGGCATCAAAACCACAAGGAGCCAGCAGAACTGGACCGTTCAGGAATCCTCCAGACTCCGGGGAGAGTGACTTCCCAGAGGTGTGCGAGGTGGCTGCCCGCTTCCTCCCCTTGGGTGTTCAGAAAAGGTGGAGGACCTTTACTGAGGCCTGGACATATAACTGAGAACCTAACTTTCGGCACATCACAAGGACCCATTAAACCAAACCTGACGTGGTAGCACAGACCTGCAACCAAAGGTAAAAAGGACGCTAATGTTTCAGCGTCCCTAGTTCAGGCTTATCTGGACTCCAAAGTCAGTCTGAGAAACTTGGTGAGAGCCAGCCTCAAAATAAAATGTAAAAAGAAGGTTCAGGTCTATAAATACTTGCCTTATGTGAGATGCCCTGGGGTCAATTCCCAAAGCCCACCCAAAAGACTAAGAGATACTAATGTGTTGGGTGGTGGTGGCGCACGCCTTTAATCCCAGCACTTGGGAGGCAGAGGCAGGCAGATTTCTGAGTTTGAGGTCAGCCTGGTCTACAGATTGAGTTCCAGGACAGCCAGGGCTACACAGAGAAACCCTGTCTCCAGAAAACAAATCAAAACAAAATAAAACAAAAAGAGAGAGAGAGACACTAGTGATTGATGTTTGCAGCACACTGTTTTGTTTTGTTTTGTTTTTTCTAATTTTTACTAAAATATTTTTAAAAATTATTTTCCAATTATATTATTTATTTACTACATGCTGCTATTTTCATCACGTTAAAAATACAATCCCCATTTGTCAGATAAATAAATCATCTGAGAGACAGTCGCAAGCCACGTGGAACAGATTAAGGAGACAAACTGGAAGGGAGGGAGAGTGTGTGCGCGTGCGCAGGGTGGTGAGATAGTATTAGGAGCTAGGAACTTGGGGTGGAAATGAGCAGGCCAAAGATGTGATTGTGAAGAGAGAGCAGACTTCCTGAGGAGAGAGTGAAGTACACCACAGGGAGGAGAGTGACTTGCAGGTATCCCAGGACAGGAGGCTGGGAAGCAGGCCTCCCTAAGGAGAGAACACAGACCTGCTCTGTCAGATTCTAGCCTGCTGGGCCAGAGGGAAGGGAGCTGCTGGCGATGCCTGACTTGCTAAGCCTCAGGGGAGAAAAACCAGGGAGTCTGTGAGAGCAGCTCCCTGAGGTGCCTCGGGCGGGATGCAGTGCTTTTCAGCAGGGAGCGAAATCAGGAGGAAACGGAATCGGGACCAGATGGAGGCAGTGTTCCAGCAACAGCGCGCGCTTTCAGAAAGAAAGGAGAAGCATGGATTGAGGCCAAATGCAGCCCTTGGGGGTCCGCAAACCTGCAGCCTCTGGGGAATCGCTCAGACACAGGGCAGAGAGGCTGGGAGACAGCTTCCCGAGGATTCTGCCTCTACTGTTTATTTCACACTGTTGGAAACAGCGGTTTGGTTGGCAGAAAGGGTGGGTACGCGCAGGGCTAACTTCAAGCTCTCCCTTGTCCGCACTGCTGACTAAAGCAATGCCTGTGCCTGTGTGTCAGCTCTTTGCACCCCCTCCCCCTGTCCTTCCTTGGGCCCACAATCCCCTTTCAGGGTCTTCAGGTGCTTCATTAGTTGTGGGTTCCTGGCAGGATCTTTGTGCGACTCAGTTTCTCTGTTTGTAAGGGGACGGAGGAATGGAGCTGGGGGTGTTGCTCAGTTGCAGAACACTCGCCTGGCATTCCCAGGCATTAATTTAGGTTCCATCCCCCAGAAGGTCCCCCGAAAATGAGGGGACAAGAATACCCTAAAAAAAAAAAAAAAAAAAAAAAAGATAAAAAGAGCCGGGCGGTGGTGGCGCACACCTTTAATCCCAGCACTTGGGAGGCAGAGGCAGGCGGATCTCTGAATTTGAGGCCAGCCTGGTTTACAGAGTGAGTTCCAGGACAGCCAGGACTACACAGAGAAACCCTGTCTCGAAAAACCAAAAATAAATAAATAAATAAATAAATAAATATCCTCAAGTCCCCATGGCTACGGTTATGGAGGTATCGGGTCCTTCTCCAGTGTCTCGGCATTGTTCACCAAAGGCTGTGGCCTGAGTGTGGAGCTGAGCCGGAGGGGTTGGCTAAAACTGTAGCAGGGATCCGCCTGCATGTCAACCGCCACGCTGGCAGGGCTCAGAAGACCAACCAATAGAAGCCCACACATCCAAACCCTCAAAAGGTTCAAAATAAGATTTAAAAACGATTTGGTTAAATGGCTTATCCTTTATTAGAGACTGAAAATGTTATGCCCCTCCAAATTCCTGTGTTGAAATCCTAGCCCCTAACAGGGATCGATTGTGTTGGCAGCGGGGGAGCTGACTGGATGATAAGGGTGCAGCCCTCACACTGGGATGGGTGTTCTTAAGAAGGCAGCCCAGTTCGCCCCTTCCTCCTTTCGCTACCTGAGGATGCAAAGAGAAGGCACACACCCAGAAAGCAGATCTTGACCAGTTTGGTAGCCTCTGGCCTTGGATTTCCCAGCCTCCAAAACTGTAGGAAATAAATTTCTTGGCTTCTAACTTACTCTGTTTCAGGTATTTTACTATAGCAGCCTAAATGGGCCAAGGCTTCTTCTTACCTTAACAAAAACATCTTCATGATGACATAGTCAAAATATAAGTGCTAGCTGTGGATCATTTTACTGTGAATGAAATTCAGCAAATTTAGCGAAGATAGATTAATTTATTTTTTGCACAGGCAGAAGGAAGGGAGCTGACTGTCTGGATGCTAACAACAATCGGATGAATGAGAAAACAAAGATTAAATCATTAAAAAAGCTATTATAAATTTACTCCAAAATTATTTTTCTTGCTTCTATTTAAACAGAACCCCTAATTGTGTTGCCACAATCAAGGTATTTACACAATAATCGTTCGTTGAAAATAATGCCAACACTGATGCCATCTCATGAGTCATTGTGTTTCTTGGGTTTTTTTTTTTCTTCCCTACTAATTTCAATTTGGAGAAACTTGTACACTGCAGCCATAGAAATAAGCAGTGACAAAAAAAATTCTTCAAGCCATACTTCTAAGTTTTCAGAAGACAGCTTTAAATTTTGGTTATTTTTAAATACTGCAATATGCTCACCTCTGATAGATTACCCCTTCGGGAAACACGGTAGCTCATTCCACCACTATTTCACCTATCATTGAGTCTGCGGCACTTGCTATAGATGCTAGGTCTAGGCCTCCACACGGTCAGCATTCCACACCCATGGCGTCTGCATCTGCGGAGTCCACCCCTCTCATACTGAACGTGTTTCTTGAAAAGCCTGCATCTGTACTGAACGTGTACAGTCATCGATCCTCGATAATAAAATGTAATGAGTATTTATATATATATCGTATTGTGCGCGCGTTGTGTTAAGAAGCGTCAGTAATCTAAGTGGGATTTAAAGTATACAGGAAGTGTGTTCTGCTTACGTGCAAACACTATGAAATTTTATATATATGATTTGAGCATCTGTGGGTTTGGGTATCTGTGGGGAGTCCTGGAACCATCCCCCTGAAAATACTGAGGGAGACCTAGATGGATACAACCTTAAGAGAGAGAGGAGTTGTTTAATATTGCAAAATGTTTCTCGCTTTTTTACATTCAGCTACTGCAAATACCGTGCTAATTAGCGAGTACTTCCAGAACTATGAATTTGAACACAAGGAAAACAAGAGATTGGGTGCTCAGAGCGCTGGATACTTCATTATGAGAGAATCCACTGCACCGGCTCTGAGAAGAAGGATTTGACAAGTTAATTAATTGGTCTTATATCTAAGCATTTCCACTGCTTAAGTCCCCAGCCCCCCCCACTCCCCACTCCAAAGCACGATGTCCCTGATGTGGGCAGTGGCGTAATACACAAACCTTCGTGGCATTTCCAGCTCAGCAAGGTGTAAGGAGGGAGGCATGGAGAAGCCTTTCCCTGGGGCCTGAGCAGTGCTCATGAGAGCGACCGTGAGGGTGACAGATCCCTCTAAGGCCATGCTGCAAACAGAAATGTATTCCTTGATGGTATTAGTGAAAAGTGTGGGACTACATGGAACCTTCTAAAGTGCAAGCCACATAACTCCTCCCCGTGCCCATGTGAGCATTCCTGGGAAGTGCTCCCCGGCCCCCTGAGGAATGTGCTGGTCCTTACACCCTACCTTCCCTAAGTCACAGGCATTTGCCCATCATCTTTACAATCCACCGATACTTCTCTGCCACGGGGCCTCAACATTCAGCGATCCTGTCTTTGTAGCCACCTCTGCCTGTAAGCCCCGCCCCTTCTTCTCCAAGAGAGTCATTTACTGAGTGGTTTGTTATGACATGAATATGAAGTTTGTCCTCTTACGGTACTGTCTTACAGGCTTAGTGCTAACTAGTGGGTTCAGCCACTGAGAGGTGATTGGATGGAGCGTGAGGGTCACGACCTTATAGCAGGTTTATCCACTCTTGGATTCATAATGGGATAGTATTACTGGGAGACGGTGGGAAGCAGGACCTGGTTGGGAGAGTTATTATGTCATTAGGGATATTCCTTTAAGTCAGTGGTTCTCAGCCTTCTTAATGCTGTGACCCTTAAATATATCAAGTTGTAGTGACCATCCCAAGCATAAAATTATTTTCCTTGCTACTTTATAACTGCAAATTTGCTCTTGTTGTGAATTGTAATGTAAATAATGCCTGCTTTCTAATGGGTTTCAACCCACAAGCTGAGAACCAGTGGTTTCAGTGGTGTCTTTTCCTGGCTACAAATAAGTGAACATCTTTGTCTGTCCTGTATTCTTGTCACGACATCGTTCTGTCTTACTATAGGACCACAGACAGTGCTAGAACAAGCCAGACATGGATGGAAACCCCCAGCCCTGTGATCCAAAACAAATCTCTCCCCCTTTTAAGATGTTTCTTTGAGATATTTATCATGGCAATGAAGAACACAGTTTACATTCAGTGGGACATAAAACTGCACTTTTTATGGCGTCTGTCCATCTTTGAGAATCTTCCTTACACCCCCATGGGCAGGAACTCCAGGCTTTCTAATCGCTTCCCCAGCTCTGAACCCACTGGTTGCTGGGAACAAAACCGAGGATGGGAGACGGCCGGAGTCACTGTAGGTAAAGGATGGCCTGGCCGCCTGCAGCAGCCTCCAGTGGGTCTAGCCTGGTTCCACTTCCTGCAGATAGCTCTGCCCAGGTGACAGCCTCTGTGGAGGGGATACACGTGACAGTCTTCAGTATGCGTTCAGCTATTCCTGCCCTATGTGACACTGAGGGTAATGTCATCGCAGGTTGGCCATAGCTGCCTGAGCCCCCTGCCTGAGTCTATCTCCCACCCCCTAAATAGAGATATTGCCAGCTCATGGGCACTCTGCTGGACAGCCCCACAGTTGCTCTTCACATCCCGTTTCTCTGCTGTTTCAGATTCAGGGCATGCCTGGGCTTTCTCCGGTACTCAGAACGGAGGAGAGTTGCAATAGAAAGAACATCACTCCACCTTCTCGCCAGACTCACTCCATTCTAGTACCATTCTATTTTCCTTGGTCCAAATTGCTTCAACAAACCCTTGTCCCCCCTAGCTCCCATCACACCTTCTCCCACTTTGGAAATCTCCAAGGAAGGAGCAAGCAGAAGACACAAGCCAGGCTCCCCCAGGACCCCCTCACCATCCGCAGCTGCAATCACAGGTGTGCCATTTGGCTCTAAAGTGAGATGTCACCCTTTCTTCTTGTGAGGTCCTCCCTTCTGGTCCCCATGAATAATATCTCCTCTGAGCTCTGCTGCTTCCTCTGGCTCTGAAAGGGAGGGAGAAGTCCCTACTCTAACCCATGCTTTGCTCCTCGCTCCTTCCGTTGACTTGAGTATTTAGCACTAGGAAGTTGGGAGGGGAAGCACGGGCAGTGCTCCATCCAAAATCCCAAAGAAGGCTCATACCTGGTGTTTCCCTTTAGGATAACGTTAAATTACAATTTCCTTGCACACAGCTGCTAGCCCCTCGGGGTGTCCTCGAAGGGTCAGTCAGGTCCCTCCCAGGAGGTTGTAGTAGCTTCTGTATAACGAGGCCTCCTCTGCAGTCCCTCAGGGGCCCTTTGCATCCGTGCTTGCCGTACTGGGGTCAGCTGATCTGTTTGCAGCTCTTTCTAGGCAAGGCTCCCAGTGCTTAAAGTATAACATCTACGGCTTAAGCGCCTTTTCATCCAGGACCCGGCACAGGGTCTGACATCTCTTGGGCCCGTGATTAACGCTTAATGGATGGTAGACTAGAGGGGGTGAGCTTTAAGAAACAAGGGTTGACATGAAGAGCGTGAAGACGTGATGGCTGGCTGAAGAATTAGTGCTTCCCTGGTCCTGTCCCCACATCTCCTCCTTCTGCAGCCTCCCTGAGCGTGCTCAGAATCCCACCTGCTGACACCCTCAGCTCTCAGATTCCAGGGGAGCAGGCTGCCCAGCCCACGATAATGGAACTGTTAGCTCAGGAGGCCACAGCTTCACCATGTAAAATCACAGTCTATTCTAGTCAAATTAACTAGGTAATACTCTGCATTAGTGTAAAATTCTCCATCAAACCATGAAGACTGGCATTTAAAACATTCTGGACCCGAGAACGAGAGGACGGAAAGATGAAGTGGGAGACCGGCGTTGCTTTTCCTGGCGAGTCATGTTCAAAAGGCTTTCCAGCCCAAAGAAGCAGGGAAGATCCTGTCCTCACAGGACTGTGATCCTCACAGCCTGCTCAGACGCTCCTGGCTGGGCCTCCTCACCCAAGCGTTCAACTCCCTCACCTGTGATTTTGTTTTTGGTTTTGTTGTTTTTTTGTTTTTGTTGCTTTTGTGGGGTCACTGGCTACCATGGTTCAAACAGGAAATGTCTCCCACACAGACACATAGGCGTAGGACCTTTGGTCACCAGCTGGTGGCACTGCTTTTGGAAGGCTGTGGAACCTTGAGTGAGTAAACCCTCACTGGAGGAAAGTAGGTCGCTACTTGGAGGGAAGGCCCTGAGCTTGTGTAGCCTGGGTCTCCCTCTTGTCTTCTCTCCACTTCCTACCTTTAGATGTAATGTAGCCCTCTACCTACCACTCCCACCTCATAACCTTCCACCACTGTGGACTATATCCATCAAGTTAAAAGCCAAAACAAGCACTTCCTTCCTTATGTTGCTTCTCAGTGACTATTCGGCGACACTAACTCTGCACCATGCCCTCACGTGACATATGGGATGAAAGTGGGGAGGGGGGTATCAGATAAGAGGAAGAATAAAAGATGTTCTTTAAAGCAAACATTAGTCTCCCCAGTGCCTCCTGCATGCATACCTTCTAGCAAGTCACCCTTACATCCTCCATTCCAAAAGAATTCAGGCACCCTACATTTCCGGCAGTATTCAAGGGAACCCCCCCGTCACTTGGATTGAACAGATACTATCCCAGAATCTTGATTGGCTATTATTATCAGCATCTTGTTCTGTCAATACATTTATCGAGTACCTCCCACACCCCAAATGGGCTAAAGGAGGGGTCTTTGGGGAAGGGTCCTAGGCTTAGATGGCAAGTGGCCCGTGAACTTGAGGGGTGAGACTATGCACCCTTTACCTTTTGCATCTCCATCTTTGGGTCTCCATTGTGACAAGCCAGCTGGCGCTCTGCAAACGCTGCATTCGGTGACAAAAAAGAAGAGTAGCAGCAGCAAGGAGCCAACATACTGCCACGTACACACACCCATCAAACTGGCAGCCAGTCATCCCAGCCCCTGGGGGCTCAGTCCTAGAGCCCCTGCAGGAAGGGGAGAAGGAAGCAGCCTCCCAGGAGACTTATTCCATGCTGAGGCAGCATACTGGCTGCTGTGCCCTGGGGAGCCAGCTCTCTGCGTAAACGCACAGATAGACAGAGCATATTAATCCTACAACATTGAGGGGCCTCGTTTGGGAAAGACATTGATTCTAAGTGGCTGTTTGCCATTGACAAGCCGTATCACTGAGGCTAAAACAGACAGCTTTGGGTTATCTGGCTCATATCCCCCATCTCCGCAGTTCCCCCCACGTGGGCACACATGCACCCCAGGGCCCCTGCTTGCTCTAGCCCTGTGACCAAGCTGATGCTACATTCTGGGCGGCAGACTCGCTTGGCAGAGACCAGATGCCTGCACATCCCTCCCTGTCCCCTGGGGTTCCCAGGCCCAGCTGCAGCAAGCAGGCAGCCTTGAGACCCCATCGTCCCTCTCCATCCTCCCCCTCCCAGAGCCCATCAGCTCATCTCCCTGTCTCCTGGTCCCCTCTTCCATTCCAGCCTCCCTCCTTGCTGTTTCTGCCTGTGTGGGCAGGAGGCAAAACCATAGGAATACATTAACATTTCCTTAATTCTATCTGCGCCTCCAAAACTCTGAGTCACAACTGGGTAGGTTTTCATGCCTGGTGAACTGTCAGCCCCATTCAAAAGTGCCATTTTCTACTTGGGTCCTAGATCAACAGAGGGACAAGTGGCAGCCAAGTAGGGAGTAGGAGATGACCCCTGACTGGTCCGTGCTTTTCTTCCTCTGGTAATGTCCGCCCTCTACAAAGTGCAGCTAACCTACCTCATCTCACTGCTGTGCAAACTCAGGCACACGGCCCCGAAACGCCTTCTCTGAGTCTCTCTCAGCTCATCATGACAGAGGCAAGGCCAATACCCTCTTCTGTCAAGTCCACGTTTACCCTATCCTACTTGCTGTGAACGGAAAAACTCCAGGCAATATCTAGTCCTCCCCTAGACTTGAATAGAGCAAGTTCCACCTGTAGCAGGAAGCACGCTAACAGTGTTTTAGAAAGAGGCACACCTGAATGTCACATGCCTTGGCTGAGTGGGAGCTCTCCACCTGTCCACGAGGCATCCACTTCTTCTTGCTATAGGTCTCTTCACAGGTACAACATTCTCTCTCTCTCTCTCTCTCTCTCTCTCTCTCTCTCTCTCTCTCTCTCACACACACACACACACACACACACACACACACACACACACCGGCCACCTTAGGCTGACGCCATATTCATGCAGATGAGCGCCCTGTTACTCAGAAATTGCTCATTCACTTCGACACATAGGGAGGGATCTGGACTCAGAGTGGCCTGCTAGGCAGTGAGAAGATATAAGATGGGGGTGGGGGTCCTTCTTCTCTGCAAAGCAGACAGTCTTAGAAAATAGACACAGTGAGTATCTGAAAGCTGACAGCAGGAGTACCAGATAGGCTAGAAGCCAGGAGAGAAAGAAAGTGTGGTGGTCCTAACAAAATGGCCCCCATGGGTCCGTAGGGACTGGCACTATCAGGAGGTGTGGCCTTGGTGGAGTAGGTGTGCCTTTGTTGGAGGAGGTGTGTCAGTAGGGGGTGGGCTTTGAGGTCTCAGAAGCTCAAGGCAGGCCTAGTGGCTCACAGTTCACTCTCTGCTGCCTGTGGATGAAAATGTAGACGTCTTGGCTCCTACGTGTGGGCCACCATGATGATAATAGACCAAACCTCTGAAACCATAAGCCAGGCCCAATCAAATGTTTTTCTTTATAAGAGTTGTCGGGGTCATGGTGTTTCTTCACAACAACAAAAACCTCAGATAGAAAGCAACCACACAGCGGGCGAGGGCTGGGAGGGAACAGGACAGGCCATCGAAATAAAACCCATCTTCTTTGCCAAGACAAAGCTTAACCTCAGATACCTAAATGAACATGTCTCCTTGCTCCGACCCACACACACCTCCCATTTGGCACACCACTCTGAGCCATTCCCTCACCGCAGGATGAGCCTAGACTTCCAAGTCAAGGATCATGCCTCAGGCTCAAGCTCTGGACATTTATGGCTATGCTCAAGTGACTGTCCACCCTTCTCGGGATTACCATCAGGGAACCTGGGAAAGAAGAGACTGGTCCTTCTTGTGTCTAAGGAGAAAGCAGCAGGCAGAGACTGTGGGGCCAGAGCTACATGCAGACCTGGGCAGGACAGAGTACAAACTACATTTATCCTCAGAAACCCAAGACAGCAGCTGTACTCAGATCTGTGTTGAACTTGTGACAACATTAGGAGTCCAACTCATTAGCTGAGCCCGACAGCAGGGACTTCATATCATGCAGATGTTTCTAGAGGAACTCCATCCCACAGTTGCTGTAGAAGTAACATGTTGAAAAAAAAACCAACAGATTAAACTGTGTACCTGAGCTTGGTGATGCACACAGCTGCACCCCCATCCCCGGGAAGCAGAGACCAGAAGATCAGTAGTTTGTGGCCAGCCTCTGCTGCATGGTGAATCTGGGGGCAAGCTTAAGCTATAGGAGACCCTGTGTTGAAACAAAGATATAGAGAAAAAGATTAATGTGTGAGTTAAATCAGAGTGAGTTCTTTGCAGCGTGGAGGAGCATTCATTAGTTCACGCACTGCTTGGTTTCTTTCAGAAGCATCAAGATGATGGTAGAGTTGAGACCATACCTCTCGTCCTTAACCACCACACTCCTAAATGTACCTTTGAAGCTTTATCGAGATATAGTTCATATGCTGCACAATATAATTTAATGGTTATATAACCATCAAACAAAAGGTTTTTGAACATTTTGTCACCCCCCAAAAAGAAATCCTGTATAGAGTAGCTATCATGACCCAGTCCTAGGCCTGAACGACCATGGATTTTCTTTATATTTCCACGGGGCTCTCTATCCTGGACTTTCATCCGAATGAATTCACATAGCATGTGATGCTTTGTGGCCTGGATCCTTTCACTTAGCGTGTTGACCATCCTTTTCAACACTTCTGTCCTTTGTAAGGACAGATGAGAGTGCACAGTACACATGTTTACCATTTGTAAGAGGGTGACTTTAGCATATTCTTGGCTAGTAAATGGGTTAAGAGCCAACTACAGGCATTGTATGTGAGGTCCTAAACATCGTGCATATTGCATTATGGCATTGAAATAAAAGTAAGACCATTAAAAGACCACTGACCACATGTTCCAGTGGCCATCCTCCTTTGTGCTTTCCTGCAGGCTTTCTCCTACATCGATGAAGTTCCGAGCCCAGGACACACTCTCTGCTAACATTCAGTAACTTTCTTCACAAACCCCACATGTGTACACGTGCCTACCTTCTTCATCACGTCCCATGGTAAATCCAACAGTTTCCTGTTCCTGGTCTCTGTCCCGAGACAGATATACTGTCTATTCTCTGCAATATATCTGCAGATATATTCTCTGCAACTAGAAAAGTCAATAAACTTCTTTCCCTTTGTGTGTTAGTGCCCTGTCCCCAGAGCCCTGCCTGGTGTCCAGTTTGAGAAAATGTTGGCTCTCTTAGCTAACTGGGAACCTTATGAAGCTGGAAGAAAACTCAGATACATGGATGCTATCTGGCTTTACCAGTGAGGAGGCAAAAGCTAGGACCCAGAGAGGTATTTTCCAAGAATATCCCAAGACTGGGTAGTTACTGATCCAGTTAGCTACCACTGCTCAGTACATAGCTCTAGAACTTAGTACCTAAAAGCAACCCCATTTATTTAGCTCACGATCTGGAGATTGGGAATTCAGCCTAGACTCAGCTGGGATCCCTTGTGCAATCTGTGGCCACCTGCAGGTCAACGAGGTGGCTCTGCTTCTAGGGTTCAAGTGACTGTCAATTTGGCATGAGGGACAATTGGGCCACGTGTCTCCTACCATTTCATCCATCAGGCTGGTCTGGATGACAGCAGGGCTCCAATAATGTGAATAGAAGCAGGTGGGCTTTTGAGGACTAGGTTTGGGACTAACATACCATGGGGCATTCTGTTGATCCGAACAAGTCACAGAACAGCCCAAATTTAAAAAGAGTATATATTCAACCCTTTGGCGGTAGTTGCTGCAAAGCCACGTGTTAAAGTGCAGGGTTATAAAGAGGCCTTGTGGCCACTTTTTACAGTGGTGAGCCAGGACTGGAATTCAAGCCTCCATAACAAGACACAGAGCCCCTTCTGAGTCTTATACTTCCCAACCCTTCTCCGCTTCCATTCCTTTATCCTCAATACCTCTGTAAAATCTGGAATGCCAGGAGAAAGACACAAAGCTAAGGCAGCCATGGTCAAGGTCTTCTTGATGTAGAGTCAGGAAGAATTGTTAAATCGTAGCTCCCACTGGGCTCTCCCAGTGTTCTCCCTGTAATACATCTTCATCTTCAGCACCCACAACCTCCAGGATGTTTCCTGCCATCTTGTTTCAGCAAAGACTCAGATCCCAGATCCAAAATTTCACAATCATCCCAAAATACTATAAGCTCTCTGCTGCTCTGCTCGGAAGACCTGGAGCTGAGACAGCAGTCAGCTTTCCAGTACTGAATGAGCTAGCCCCTGGAGTCACTTTGGAAATGCCACCGATATGTTATGCCAACTTCTTTTCTGGGGGAGAACAAAAGCTATTTTTCTCTCCTTTCTTCCCCTGATGGAAAGAAACAAGATCCCCTCCCCCTCCCTTTTGAATTCAACTTTCTCCTCTCTGGCATTAAAAAAAAAAAAAAAAAAAAAAATCTGTCAAAATTCCCACCCTGCCTTCCTAGTTACATTTTTTAATTCGGTTGGCTCTGTGTGGGGGAGTCTTCTATTAATAGGTATACCAGGAGGCTTCGAGCTTCTGGCAGAGGAGCACCTAGGAGAAAGCGTGGAGGGCTGACGTCGCAACAGTGAGCAGGAATCAAACCGGGCTTAATTAGGAAAACATGACTTCCCTATTAACGTCCCTGTCCGTGTGATGCCGACGGAAAATGCAGAGAAGCTTATTTGTTTTGCAATTACGGATGAAATAAAAAATTACTTGGTCTAATTAGACCTCTTTTACTAAAAGAAGCGTGTAAAATAACCTCAGTTTCATTAGCAACTCAAAATGTACTAGGCTGTGTGCTACATATGTTTAAGTGAAATGTGGAGGGTCAATTTGCTATGTAAATTTCCACAAATTTGGCTAAACTAAAACGATTAACCTAATGTGTATGCAAATTAACTTAATTGATAACGACTTTTCTCCAGGAACTTTCAAAGAGGGGAAAAAAAATACATTCGGAATCTAACAATCCTCCAATGTGTTCCGTCACCCAATAGCAAAATGATATCTTGACAAATTAAAGGGAATATAATGAAATCAGATTAATTAATGCCAAGACCAATTAGCACTTGCAAAGAAACAAATCTCGCTAATAGACAAATTCAGCAACAATTTGAATGAGATTTTTGAAAGCTTTCCCTGTTTATCTGTGTGAGTTTGTGTGGTGCGGTGTGTGTGTGTGTGTGTGTGTGTGTGTGTGTGTGTGTGAAATGCTCCCTTTTGTTTAGGATCTAAGATGTCGGAGTTAGAAAGAACATAAGGAGGTCTGGAACTCTCCTTTAGCTGGATAAGCTCAGCCTTAAGAGGTGCCAGGGGGACAGTGGCCCTGCACCTGCTATCTGTCCTCTAGTACAATACATGTTAGAGGACATCATGTTAGTGGATGTCATGTTAGTGGACACGAATGTCATATACTGTACGGATGACTGGAGGTAGGGAAAGAGACTGGTAGGCCTTTTCAGCCTTCGGACTGTTTGATCCTATGGTCTACATTGAAATGTTTACCATATTAGACTGCTGTCTACATTAGAATATACCAATGTATTTAAGAATTGAGGGGATTTTCATCTGAAGTCTCTTTCTTGACTCAAGCCCCCTATTTCACACCAAAAGCAATTATTGAAGGAAACGTCTGAGCCTCAACTCCCTGGGAGAGCTCTTGTCCTAAGCCTGGTCCATGATGGGCTCACCCTGAACCCCCTCTGAACTCATCAAGCTTATGGTTTGGCTGTGAGTGCTTCAGCCCAGCTAGCCGCCCCTCCCTGCTTCACTGAGGATTCTGGGATCATGGGCTGAGCTCCAGTTTGGGTTTGTAGTATTTATTTATTTATTTATTTATTTATTTATTTAGTCTTGTTATTCCAGATGGTTGTTGCTGAAAGCCTGAAGCCTGAATTGCTTCCAGTGGGATCCTCAGACAATGGCCGAGTGGAAAGGAAAGCCGGCTCTGGATGGAGCGTGCGCACCAGGGAGCAGTCGAACCCCAATCGCACAGACAGAGGCAGCACCTGGAAGAAGACGCACAGCCCGGTGAGGCTCACTCTGTGGACTTGTGCCGGTGTAACACAGAACAGCACACCTGGACAATAGAACAGGCAGGGAACAGACACTGCTGGGGAGGCAGAACACCTGTCGCGGGGCTGCTGACCTCCGGCCTCTGACCTTAGGCAAGCCACCTCCCCGCCCCCCATCTCTGGCTCTCAGTTTTCTTATCTGTAAGACAAGGATCTGTGAATATGCACTAATGCCCTGTGTCTCAATGGCAGGGGGGGGATGGGGGTGTGGGGGTGGGGGTGTGGTTCTAGGTATGATGTTGGACTCTAGAAGAGAGGTAGGAGGAGGGAGAAGAGAAGTAAGCAGAACCTCAAATGCCTGGACAACCCCTGGTATGTAGTGAATGATTAAAGAAAGACTGTCTACCTAGCCACTGGAGTACTTTACTATGCAGGTGTCTATAATGGTACACCAGTGAATGCTTAGCTACTAGAGTGGTGAGGGTGGAGCTCTGCCCATGACTGTGGTGTAAAAATCCCACTCCAGCTGGCTTCAGCTTAGTTATGTGCAACTGTAAAGGAGTTATCAAATCTCTAAAAAAAAAAAGTTTTAACAATTTGTTTCCACAAGCTGGTGTGAGCCCGCACGCCCCACCAGAACTGAACACAGTCTTGTCCCATGTAGAGAAATCTGGGGTGCTTGCATGGATAGGAATCCACACAACCACTGCATGTGTTCTCGTGGCCCACGTCTCACATGATAGTCTTTTGGGCCGTCAAACATTTTCTCCCTACCTGCCTGCACCACCTCCTCACCCCGACCCTCCCAGCAGAGCTGTCTGTGTGAACTTGGAAACAGAAACTGATTATCATTAATCTAAGCCAAGCATCATTGAGAAAGCAAATCTGCTGAAAAGAAACATTTATTCATCTTAAAAATGTGATGATGTGTCTATTAATCACTCTTGGGGATCACCCACTCATGTCCCCTTTGGCCAGTCACCTTGTCCTCCTTTCCTCTGTCCCAGCCTTTGGCTCAGCCTCAATGCCGATGGTCAGTCATCGCCATTGTTAGGACTGTGTCACCCAGACCCTGAACTTGTCATTCCTCCTGCTCCCCCAAAATGGTGTTTTATTTTCTCTCGACTGAAAACTGGAGAAAGAAAATCAAAGGAAAACACCTTTCCCAGCAGGGCCCGTAAAAGGCTCGTGAAGTCATACCGACAATTACTGGCAGATCTATATGGAATACTCTCTGTGCGTCATCTGTCTTCTGCTGGCAATAAAGGCACAAAGCAAATTAACCATGAGGGAGGCCCGCTCGCACACCTTGTAATTAGACAGAGCTGAAAGACACTTCCATCCCTGCTTCTCGAGGAGCTGTCTGGGCTGCAGGTGGACTTGCAGCCTGAGCTCCCCTGGGGTTCCAATCATACGAGATGGGCTGAGGATCTGGGAAGCCGTGGCAAGGGATGATGCCAGCCCTTCAAGGCCAGACTGTGTTTGCAAACATGTATCTCCAAATCCCAGCCCATGGGGCAGGGAGATGACCTGGTGAATAAAAATGCTCCCTGCACAAGCATAAAGACCTGAGTTTGAGTCCTCAGCGCCACCTAAAATCTTGTCACAGTAATGCACAGTATATGTAGCACTGGAGAGAGGAGTCAAACTCTGGGGGAGTTCTAGCTGAACCAGGGGACTCTGAGTTTAGTAGAAGAGTGTCTCAACATAAAGTAGAGCTGTGATCGAGGAAGACATGTAATGTTGACTCTTGGCTTCTGCATGCACACACACATTAATAATAATAATAATAATAATAATAATAATAATAATAATAATAATTTTCTTCTTCCTTGGCTATGATTTTGAACCAAGGAAATATCTGCTTTTCTTGGATTCCAGACCCTACTTAACTCTTATTTCCCACTTTTTAGCACCATACCCTCACCCAAGCCAATAAATGTTATTTAGAACAACGAAGCACAGAATGTAGCGGCAATAATAATACACGTTAGATTGTTGATGACGCTTGAGGGCATAAGGGCTGGACATCCTCCCGAGCCACGAATCATGACCAAGGAAGGTCACTGGAATTACAGGCTTGATTCCTGCACGGGGCAGAGGTGGTTCCTATCACTTCTCCACAGGAGATAAAAAGGGACCGGGGAGAGAAGTCTCCATGTTGAAGACATTACCTAAGACTTGCAGCTCCCAGAGGGCAGAATTGGGCATGCAGATGAGCGCCGGCCCACAAGCGCTACACTGGAAATAAATCTGCAAGAAACACAATCAACCGTCAGTTAAAAATGAAAAGTTGAGGTGGTGCTGTCTTGTTTTTCTGAGTCTGGTGCATTTGCAGTTAGAACATTCTCTCCCAGAACCCTGCCGGGGAGGTGGGCAAAAGCAAGGACTAGAAAAAGATGGAGCATGTGCAAGACGGAGTGCATCTGATGTGTGGTCCTTTCGGAGCAAGGAAAATGAACAGAAAAGTCGCAGACATCCCGGGACCCAGGGGTGCCCGGCCAAGAACGTCAGCAGAAGCCGATATCCGCTAGTTCGTGTTCCTCAAACAGTATATCCTAACATAAGGTTATATCTCTCAGGAGGAGAACCTTGTTTGCACTTCATCTATTAGTCAAGCCCACAGAGCTGTGACCACCCAGGGACATAGGCTCACACAGCAGTGCTTCTTGGCATCTGATGAGTATGTTACACTAGACACTCTGAAGCCAGGCCATCGCATCAAGAGATGTTAAGTCCTTGGAAGAAGAGGGTAATTGTATGTGGTGAGTTAGGCAAAGAACCCAAAGCCAGGACAGCCTTCTATCAACTCAGTACTACAGCTAGGCTGTCGAGAAGTCTTTGTCTCCCAACAGTTCCCTTGGTCCTACTGGGAGCTCTGCAGCGGGGCTCACAGATGTGAGCATGACACAGCTGGATTAGACTGGCTTAGAGGCCATAGCTAGGGCTGCCTTGGGCAGATGGCTCCTGTGGGTCTCACTGGGCTCTGAGCACCACGCTGTCATTTATTTCAGAGGACTGCCCAGAGAGGGAGAGCCCCAGGGGAGGTGGCATTGTTTGCACAAAGTATCTGTTATTGCCGGAGGCCTGGAGCTCACCTGGACTAGGTCCCCGGCTGGTTGGGGGTTAGAGTCCTTGTGCTGAGAGGGAATGAGGACACTGTCAAATCCCATCCATCAGGATGTCAGAGTGGGCACTGCAGGCGCAAGTGGCCCAGGGCTCTGCCTCCAGCCCAGATGCTCAGGGACAGAAAGAAGTCTCTTGTCCCTGGTACTATGGTCTTCCCACAATCCAGTACCAGTCTCCACTTCATCTACACTGTACCATGAGTAATGCATTTCCAAGCTCAAAAGTTCTAAGGCACAGGGACAGGCTAAGATCGGCAAGGCTGCCATGCTGAGCTCTCTGCAGTCTCTAGTACAAACAATTCCATCTATTGACTGGGCTACTGCATCAGGTGCACAGGGCTAAAGAAACATCCAAGGACTCAGCCTAGTGGCATTATTGAAAAACTATGTGACATTTGACAACTGCAACGACTTGAGCCTTAGTTGTCCCATCTCTAAAGAGATGGATATGGAGAAGAATAAATGAAATTAACATGGAAACAATTCCACACGGTATCCAGTGCAAAATAAATCCCCCACCATGTTGATGATACTGCACGATTGGAGCTTTGATCATGTCTCTGATTCTCACCAGCTTTCCGAGGAGGTCAAAGGAACCATCCCTGGTGACAGTGGAGATGAAAGCGCTATGAGGAGCCTGAAAGGCTACATCTGAGCCAGGTCTGGTAATGTAGACCTGCATTCTCATCTAACTTCCCAAAGGTGAGGAAGGAGGATTGCAGGTTCGAGTTCTGCAGCGGCTAAAGACTGAGCTCAAGGCCAGCTTGAGAAGCTTAGTGAGATCCTGTATTAAAAGCAAAAGTTAAAAAAAAAAAAAAAAAGCGGGGCTGGGAGTGGAGTTCAGTGGTAGAGTGATTGCCTGACACACAAGAGACCCTAAAAAGCAAGAGAGGGAGGGAAGAGAGAAGGGAGAAGAGAAGAAGGGATGGGAGAGGGAAGAGAAGGGAGGAGAAGGGAAGGAGTGAGCAAGCCACCATCTGTATGACTGGATCCCATTAGCCTGCACTGCCTCTGTCTAGGGCTGGGAACCCAGGGCCACCCTCTGCTTCTTGATGTGTTTTGGTTCCATCTGACTAGTTCGGCAGTTCCTAGGTGAGGGACGAGGGGACAAGGCCAACTAGCCAGAGGCTTCCCACCTAGCAGCTAGGCCTGTCACCCTGATGGCCTTTGAGTGTGCCTGGGACGCTCATCATGTCCACATCTGCCTCAAAGCCTGCAAGGATCAGATGCCAGGACCCAGAGCCAGAAGCCTCTGCCTCCTACCAGGGGTCACAAGCCATGACATGCTCCCCACGGTCACTTTCTCCATCTGTAAAATGGGCTAACCTAGTAAGAGCTTTCACAGAGTTGCTGTGAGGATGAGTTTAGATGCTGACAATGAGAATGTGCTTTCCCCTGCCTGAAGGGACATTCACAGAAAAGAAATGGTTATATAGGGGCACTTGCGTGAAGAAATAAATTAAGCCCTGTGATCTAAGTTTCAGTTGGTGTGTGTGTGTGTATGTGTGTGTGTGTGTGTGTGTGTGTGTGTGCATGTGGATGGGTGAGGGTGTGGGAGGGGTGTTCCTGTATGGGTATGCATACATGTCTGTGTCCCTGTGAGTATATGTGAGTGTGAGTGTGCTTGTGTGCATGTATGTATGTGTGTGAATATTTATTAATGTGTATATGTACATACATGTGTGTACATATGCATGTGTGTGAATGTGTATGTGTGTGCATGTGTGTATATGTGTATGTGTTCACATGCATGTGTGTATGTGTGTATGTGTATGAGTGTGTTCATGTGTGTGAGTGTGCATGCATGTGTGCTGTGTATGTGCTTTCAGGAACTGAACTTAGGGCCTCACTCCTATTTAGCAAGCACTCTAGCACTGAGCTATATTCTTTGCAGCTCCCTATTCTTTAGTTGTTTATTAATTTTTACTATTTATTTTGAGACACAGTCTTGTAATGTTACCCAGGCTATTCTTGAACTCTCTGTGTCTCTCAAGTGGGCATTGAACTTGGAATCTTCTTGCCTTGGCCTTCTAAATAAGTAGGATGGCAGGCCTGTGCCGGAACGCGTGGCTCCACAGCGTCATCCAATAGGTGAGTGCTGCATTCCCGCCAGGTAGTATGCAGACTCAAAGGGGAGGCAAGAATAGGAAACACAATAGCTTGAAGATGCTCTTGGTCCACAGGACCACACTTGAAGGAGGGAGAGGTCCTTCCAGGGATGTCCACGTAGAGCTCTGGAGAAGTAGGTTGTCACATAAGAAGCCAGGGAGAATGCTCCAGGTAGAAGACAGGCAGAGCAAAAGTAGAGGCGGGGAGATCAGGAGCAGACAACACCAGAGCCCAGTGCACAGCAGG
The DNA here is from genome assembly GCA_964023405.1 of Apodemus agrarius. Classification (NCBI taxonomy): domain Eukaryota; kingdom Metazoa; phylum Chordata; class Mammalia; order Rodentia; family Muridae; genus Apodemus; species Apodemus agrarius. Next base: position 49,520,344 of record OZ030012.1, on the reverse strand, counting down.
GTACAGGACAGAGGCTGGGACACTGGGCGGGGTTAAGCAACTGAGTAGTCCCAACCTGATTACACAGTGTCTCAGGGTTTACTGCTGTGAACAGGCACCATGACCAAGGCAACTCTTATAAAGACAACATTTAACTGGGGCTGGCTTACAGGTTCAGAGGTTCAGTCCATTGTCATCAAGGTGGGAGGGTGGCAGCAACCAGGCAGGTATGGTACAGGAGATGCTGAGAGTTTTACATCTTCATCTGAAGGCTGCTAGTGGAAGACTGTGTTCCAGGCAGCTAGGAGGAGGGTCTTAAAGCCCACTCCCACAGTGACACACCTACTCCAAAGGGCCACACCTCCTAAGAGTGCCACTCCCTGGGCCAAGCATATTCAAACCATCACACATAGCAAGTGAGTGTGGCCAGAGTCTGTCCCCAGATTCCAGGCTGACTGAGGGCCTGATGGGATGGATACAAGCCAAGAAGAAGCCTGCAGAGCCCCAAGCATCTCATGAGATAAGAAGATAGAGGAAGTGGGAGCTGAGGTGAGTACATTGAGAGCTGGCAGGCCCATATCCAGCCAAATGTCCCAAAGCCCTTTCACAGGCTTCCTGTGAAAAGAACCCCCACATACACCTTACTTCCATGGTGTTATGGGAACCCTGGCCAGCAGGAGTATTGTGGGAAAATCCTACTAATTAAAGTTGCAGCCAACCATGACCAGATAGCTCCTCTGAGCTCAATGCAAAATGGAGGACTCCCTTTACCAGCAGGGCTTCCCTTCTCTAACCTTGTCTGGGGATCCGGACTCTCCTTGGTTCTCAGACCTGCGAACTCCCTCCTTGCCCTCTCCTTATAAGAGCCTGCCTAACAAGTACCTGGGATTCTCCCTAATTTGCAGAACTTTAAACTCTAGCTAATGGTTTTCATTTACCTGAAAACTCCTTCCCACTCTCCGAGGTCCATATATAGGCCTGCTTCACTCCCAATTAAAGGTCTGTACACAAGCTAAGATCATCGAAGAGAGCTGTTTCGCTGCAGACCATCGGAGAAGGCCTTCCTTCCTCTGAAAGAGCTGTAACACTAAGATCCTCATAGAATCTGAACTTCATTCTCTCAATCCCCACCAGCTCCCACTCCCAGCTGGGCCGGGATCCTTCCTGCCCCACCCATTCCAAACGCTGCTTTGCCCTTCCAGCCCGATGTGCAGCGGTGTCTGGACGCTCTGAGTGGGAGGAAGTGATGGGTGAGGGAGCACAGCTGACCCCTCCCCCAAATGCACACAACAGAGTTTCTTGCGCAATCAGGGAGCAGATGCTAACTTCATGCTGATGTTCCGCTTAGCGCCTTAGGAGTGGACTCCGACGCTGAACCTCTGTGCTTGGGTTCCCTGTGATCCCCAACTCCTGTCCTTGAAACAGCCTATTTGGAATTCCTTCTGGCAATCCTGAGCACCCCGGAAGACATGCACACCTGTCACGAGATGGGCTCCTTCTCACCCCTTCTTGCTTACTGGGATGAGGAGCTGTGCAGTCAGAGGGTCTGAGTGGGAAGAATGGAGGCTTTGGAGGTAGAGCATCAATGTCAACACTGATTCCTAGCCGTGCTCCCCGCAAGCTGAAGAAAATCCTCCCATCTTTTGGAGCCTCAGCCTCCTAGCAGAATAGGGATAACACTCTCTCTGATGCAGAACAGATATCTACCAGGGTACAACCTAGGTGTGTAAATGCTACCCCAGTGGTACTCTCCACACACTGAGCCTCCATTCTAAGCCCCCTTCACAGAGGACAGCTGCGTAGAGAGTTCACTTGGTCTCATTTACTCTTTGCCTAGAGAGCCAACCCAGATAAAGACGGTTGGCCCCAGGCCTTGGCCCCCAAAGGCACAAGCAAATGGAGAAGCCTCTTTGCTACCTACGAAGACCATAGCTTCATCTTCAGCTCTCTCGAAACCCTTTGATATGGATGCAGGGCCTGGCCCGCAGTCTTATTGCTTATGAAGAAGATGCTGAAAGATTTATGGTAGAGAGCCACGTGGGACTTAGCAAGAAGGCCAGCAGAATAGCAAGAAGCACATGTGCCTGGGGACGGAACGGCCTAAGGAAGAGGTGATTACAGACGCGGCCATGTTAACAGAGACGTGTGCAGGGCCCCGATCACACCTGCCAGTCCGTGGTCCTCTTGGGATGCCTGGGGGAGGGGACGAGAGAAGCAGTGGCAGGCACCTCCTGGGCGCATGCTTCTTGATGCTAACAGCCCATTTGGCTTCCATGACATTTTTGTGGTGGCAGATACAGAAATTGAGACCATAGGGGTCAAGGAACTAGCCTCTGTGCCACACGGCACAGCAGTCTTATTTAAAAGTCTATACCATCTACCCCGGGGACCGGAAAGATGGATGAAGTTTCTAGAGAAGCTCACCTGCAGGCCCAGAGTGAAACAGAAGTAGCTCTAAGTGAGCAGGGAGAGATGGCTGGAGTCCTCTGTTCTTCTCTCCCCTTCATGCAACTGGAGTTGATTGGGTCACAGCCTTGCACCTGGCAGCCCTAAGAAGTCATGCTTGGCCACCTACCCCAGTAGGCCAATCAGAGATACAAGGAATGGCTAAATGCTGAGAGACAGACAGACAGAAAGACAGAGAGACAGCGACAGAGAGAGGGAGGGAGGCAGGAAGAGGGAGAGGGAAAATGGAAAGGGGAGAGGAAGGGGGAGGGAGAAAGGGAGACGAGGGAGAGGGAGAGAGATTGGATGTGACCACATCTGGAAGAAGACATACACACACACACACACACACACACACACACACACACACACACATCTTCAAGGTTTGGATATGAGAGGTCCAGTTTCAAACAGAAGGCAAGAAGACATACACACACACACACACACACACACACACACACACACATCTTCAAGGTTTGGATATGAGGTCCAGTTTCAAACAGAAGGCAAGAAGCTCCTGTCTGTCCTGTGAAGCAAGCGTCAGATCTGTGAAATTCTAGTTTGGGACGCACTGCCTCAGTAGTCTGAGAGACAACAGAAAGGGCACACTTGTTTCTTCTGAATATCTTCATTTCTGTCAACAGGATTCTTACACCAACTCTCCACGCCCACCTGGTCCCATCTGCCCTCTATGTAGCTGCAGTTCCCTGTGCCCTTGCTTCAAAGGGATGTCTCTCTGGTACTCCAGCCTGTGAATCCTTCCCTGGCTCTCCCACCCTGCCGCGCCTGCTCTTTCTTTATTTATATGTTGGAATTAATGCCCACCACACCCCGAGGTTATTGCAGGTTCCACTGAGGTGACTGCTTACTCCAGAAATGCTTGGTGACCACTCGGAGTGCCTGCTCCACCCAGGCCCCAGGACGCTGACCTTGGTCACACACAGGCCGGTGGGGAAGACAGACAAGCCCGTGGTCCACCTGAGCACTGTTAAGCCTCGCTTTGAATTCAGACGGTCAGGAAGATGTACTGGAGGACAGGACAGCAAACCTGAGACTTTTAAAAAGTAAGCAGGACTTACTTAAAAGGAGTGTTGGCGGTAGAGGGCGCGGCCTTGGCTAAGGCTCCTGGCCCGGAGTGCTTGCTGCCTGGGGGAGCTTGCTGCAGCTCAGCGTGGGTGAGGTACAGAGGCACTGGAGCAGGGCCCGCGGGCAGCTGAAGAGGCTCCAGCAGGCAGAGCGGGGCAGTTCTCCAAAGGCACCAGGCAAAGGCCTTCACTTGTATGCACCACAGACTCCTTGGGCAGTCTGCAGAAGCCCTTGGACTCCTGCCCAGAATATTGCCTCTCAAGGTATAAAATAAAACACATAGGATTACATAGGAAATAAATTTTATTGAAGTGCAGTTATGAAAATATTTTTTAAAAACTAATTTGAGATACAGTAATATATGAGCTTTTTATTAACACATTAAATAATGAGTAGTGGTGGCAGGTCTAATTACATAATTTTGAAGTAGTGCGGGGAGAAAAACAATATTTCAAGATAACCTTAATAACTGTGGCGTGATGTAAAAATACCTGTGATTCCTATTGGTGACAAAGTCACAGTCGCTCATGAAATTGCTGTGGGTTAGACACTGTGGAGAGGGACTGTATCCATAATTAAAGAAAATGTTACGCGTCACTCAGAGATTAGTCAAAAGGAAACCTCTTCCTCATCTATATTGATGTACCTCTGCCTAAAAGACTTCTCCAGGAGCACGCACTTGGCCCGAACTCTCACTGAGTCCCCAGCTAAAATATACCAGCACCCGAGACCTTGTCCTTTGGGACTTGCTGATTGGGCTATGTTAACTTCCTGGTTACTTCATGAACATACACACACATAAAAACTTGCAATGGTCTTGGGGGTCTTTTGAACATGCTTGTTCCCATCCAGAAGAACCCATCCAGATTCCTCTCCAACCCAATAGTTCTCAACCTGCAGGTCACAACCCTTTTGGCAAACCTCTATCTCCAAAAATATTGACATTATGATATAACAGTAGCAGCGTTACAGATACAAAGGAACGGCAGGAGTCAGCACAGCCTGGGGAGCTATACTAGACAGTCACAGCATCAGGAGGGTTCTTTTAGGGCTTGGCTTAAATTTCAAATGTCACCTGGCAATCAGAGAAGTTTCTTTGCCCCCTTGCTTTTCCCCCTGTTATTTATAGTCCCACCTCCTAAGGCTATGTCACTTGATCATGTATGGGTCTAACTTAGACAGAATGGCTTTCTCCCCCAACAAGATGAGAACTCCATATTAGGACAAGTATTGATTGTTTTGTTTTGTCCTCTGCTGAGTCAGCCACTGGTGTGACACGGGGACACAGTAAGGTGTCCCATTTCACACTAAGACACTATTGGTCTTCAACACACACCCTCGCTACTCCTCTAAACACCTGTGCTCAGGTAGAGAGGGCTACTGAGGGTGGAGAGTTAGCCTGTCACGTCAACCCCCTCCACTGCTCGGGCCTGAAGCTGGTGCTCCCTAAACGAAGGCCAGAGAAGCCCATAGAAGTAGTCCCCGGAAGCTGTGGTGATGGAGGAAGCAGGCTGATTGAGCTTGAGAAACTCAAGGGCTGAGCCAAGGCTGAGTGGTACTCTGCAGGTGTGTCCTCACTCCAACATAGAGAACTGTGAATGGGAACTTCATAGGAAAAAAAGATTTCACTGGGACCCTGAGGGTCATCCTGGCTATCAGTGGGGCCCCGACAACTATCTTAGTGCCTTAGAAGAGTTGAGGAAGGGTTGATGAGGACCCAGAGAAGAGAAGAAGAGAAGGCTGTGGGAATATGGCATAGCGGCTGGGACGAGGCAGCTGCAAGCTAAGGCATGCTGAGAAGTGGGATGCGGTCACAGAGTCCACTCTCCCTGAGACCCAGCAGAAGCATAGGGCCCTAGCGAAGGTTGGACTTTTAGGCCTGTAGACCTAGGAAAGATTCCACTGCTGGTGTTTGCTTATTCCTATTATTCTAAGCAACCCGTTTGTAGAAAACACTTTAGCAGGCACAGGAAATTCTGACATCTTGGGCTTTCTCAGTAGAAATGGCCCTACAACTAGAGCCTTCATGCCTCTCCCCCAAAGAAACTGTAGGTTTAAGATCTCTGAAGTCTCCTGATTTCTAAGTCCCGAAGTCTGAGTTCTTAGTTGCCAGTAAAGAAAGCAACTGTGGCTGGTAAGAAACTCTCTTACTGGAGAGATGCGATGAGCTCCTGAAAGAGAAGGCTGGTAGGGAAAAGAGGAATGCGGGGCCTGCCACCAACAGACCACAGGGACAGCAGTGGCCATGTGGTGTCATGTGACTGTCAGCTACTGAATGCCAACACCAGGGTCACACGGAGACACAGCTGGGGGGGGGGTCCTGTCCTAAGCAGGTATGCTCAGAGCTATGTTGTGCTCTTCACCGATGTGATGGAAGTGATGCGCATGCCCAGAGATGCTTGTGATGCGCATGCCCAGAGATGCTGCAGGGGCAAAGCTGGGGACCGTGCATCTAAAGCAGTGTACACTGGGAGAGGTGCATTTTCTATCACACATGCTCTGATATACAAAACTGTAAGACACCAACAGCTTTTGGTGTAATCTGGTGGCCATCTCTCCCCTCACCTGTCATCTCCTCTACTTTTTGTTTCTTCTCTTCTCTTCTCTTCTCTTCTCTTCTCTTCTCTTCTCTTCTCTTCTCTTCTCTTCTCTTCTCTTCTCTCCTCTCCTCTCCTCTCCTCTCCTCTCCTCTCCTCTCCTCTCCTCTCCTCTCCTCTCCTCTCCCCTCCCCTCCCCTCCCCTCCCCTCCCCTCCCCTCTTCTCTTCTCTTCTCTTCTCTTCTCTTCTCTTCTCTTCCCCCCACCATTTTCTCCTCTTTTTCTTCTCTGCCCACCCTTCCCCACCTACATCCCCTCTCCTCTGTTTCACTTCTCTCCCTCTGTCTTCGATTCTGTCCCCACCCATTCTAGCCTGCCCTACTTACTCCATTCCATTTCCCCCCAGTGGTATTTATTATGAAAGCAAGAAAAAAAAAATAACCACCCATGTATTGAGAGACTTGAAAAAAATACACTAATTAAGTACTTGAAAATAGATATTTCCCCAAATCGAATTTTAAGCATGGGCAACTTGGGGTCTCTTCTAACCTGATTTCAAGATCCACTAAGGGGTTGTAAACCACAGTTTCCAAAGCAGAGCATCACAGGGTCTAGTTCTACCAACAAAGGAAGATTTTGCAGCCAGCTGCGTAAGGGACGAGCTGCACACAGTCTGCCCATTGCCTCTTCAACAAAACATGATGAACTGTTGCTAGCATGCTGGCACACTTACCCAGCATACAGCAGGACCAAGAAAGAGACTTCTTGCTTTAGTTTTTGTTTGTTTGCTTGTTGGTATTTTTGTTTTTTGTGTGTGAATGCCTCTGAGTGTGCGTCTGTATGCCACACAAGTATATGATCCCAAAGAGGTCAGAAGAGGTGTAGGGTCTCTTGGTACCAGCTTTATGAACAGCTTTATGAGCACTCTACAGGCACCGGGCACTAAATCCAGGTCTTCTACAAGAGCAACCAGTGTTCTTAGCTATAGAGCCATCTGCCCGAACTCTATAATGAACACTGACTTGGCTTCTTAATATGAGTGTTCGCTTGGCACCTGTCCCAAGAGCCTGGCACACAGTATGTGCTCAGGAAACATGCAAGGCCATCTGAAAAATTGACTCCCTCAGCTGCCTTGCTGCGCCGTGTAGATCCCACCGAGATAGGTGTGACTGTGAGAACTAAGGGATCTGCACCCACAACGGCCACGGACCTTCTTCTTCTCCATTGTCTCTGCTTGCTTTTCCCACCCAGGCTCCATCTGCTGTCCTCTGCATAGCATCCAGACAACCTGCAGAGCCTTCCCTACCATCCCCCCTCTCTCTCCCTCTCCCTCCCCCTCTCCCTCCCCCTCTCCTTCTCCCTCTCTCTCCCTCCCTCCCTCCATTCCTCCCTCCCTCCCTCTCTCCCCCCTTTTAGCTTCCATTTGTTAGGGCTGATGGCGATATTGTAGAAGCTCCCCAGGTAAGATTCTGTGGCTACAGAGTACAGGGAGGAAGAGATGGGAAGGGAGGAGAGGAAAGACACTTTTCAACTCTGCCTCTAACCTCTTCGTTAATTGAATTCATCAGCGAAAATCATTTGGAGAATTTTTTTTTTTTTTAAGAAAAGAAAGAAAAGAAATTGATCACATGCAGGAGAAATAAGTCCGATGTGAGGATGCTTCAGACTGTGAGATTGGACTATTTATTCATCCAAGTGTCCTGCTGTGTGTCTCAAATGCAGTGATTTAATGAGGTGCTGCGAAGGTATTTGTTATTAAGAAATTCTGTCTCTGCTTATTCTCCTCTGTATGATTAGGATGGAGCCCAGCGGAAGCTCCTAACCAGGATCGCTATTAAAGATTTGGGAGGCTGCTGATCTCCCCATTGCCCCCTCTCACAAGCGCCTTTTGAAATGGTTCCAAAATTAAATATTGTACAAGCCGATCAGCCTTGTTTAACGCAGATGCTGAGTGAGATTTAAAAAGAAATTAGAAAAGCATTTGTGTTAACAGATGTTCTTCCTTCTCTCTCTTGGAGCTGAGATGATTGGGGCTGGGTCCCTCCCGAGCCACAAAGAGCCAAGAGAGGAACTAGCCCCAAATTGGTGGAGGAAAGAACGAAGCAGGACGGAGCATCTTGGAAGGGACAGCTGGGTCCTCCAGACCCTCTGTAGAGAGGTCTGGGGAACAGGGAAGGATGCTCGGAGAAAGCTGCCAGCCAGGTGGGCTTCTCCCTGATGGGGCAGATCTTGCTGGAGCTTTCCCCAAGGCCAGGACTGACTTGCAAGCAAGTAATAGCTGGAAATCTGCAATCTCACAAACACCATTACCCAGGCTATGTGGAAGTCAGCAAAGACATTTCTGTTCCCAAGTTTATGTAGTCATTGACCTTGAAAGTCAACAGGTCCTCCTCAGATCTCTTACCCAGTTCCTCCATCTACACAAGGCCAGCTCAGATCCTGCCACGCCCCCTCCCCACCATAAATGAGACACCTCCCTCCCTATCATTAGTACCTTTTCTTTCTTTCACCTCCAATCCTAAGGTCTGTCTGGGCTAACTCTAAATTTGGGGCTGGTGATGCCTCCAACCTTCTTTGAATAGAGCCAAAATAAATAAATAAATAAATAAATAAATAAATAAATAAAGGAAGTCACCCTTCTTATGAATAAAACTGAATAACTGAACTTCTGAAAGCACATTATACTTTCTATGTGGATGGACTGCTATATTCCCCTGGAGGCACAGAGGTCCTAGTGGTAGTATTAATAAGGGAGAGATCCAGGGCTAAAGCCAGGTTGGTCACCCCACCTGATAAATTTGGAAAGCTAAAAAACAGAAAAATGGCCTATGGTAGTTCTGTCTTATTTGTCATCTCTAGAGATGGCCAACAGAATGAAGTGGCCTGCCCATGATTCCCAGATCATTAAGGGAAAGCCAGACAAGAACCTGCCCCTCATAAAACCAACCAAGTATTTCTCTCTGCAGCGAACTGATCACTGTGTCCACAAATATGTATTGAGGGTCTGCTCCATGCTTGATTCTGAGTGAGATGTTAAGAATTCAGGGGAGGACAAACTAGATCCTTGAAGCAGCAATCTTTCTTCCTCAATGACTGCCTTAGTCACTGTTTTATTACTGTCAAGAGATACCATGACCAAGGCAACTCTTATAAAAGAAAACTTTTAATTGGGGGCTTGCTTGACAGTTTCAGAGGGTTAGCCCATTATCATCATGGTGGGACACATGGCAGCATGAGACCCTAGAGCAGTAGCTGAGAGTTACAGTGGTTCACAAGCAGAAAGGTAGAGTGAGGGTGTGGACTTCTGAAATCTCACAGCTCACTCCCAGTGACACATTAACTCCAACAAGGCCACACCTACTCCAAGAATACCATGTCTCCTAATCCTTCTAATCCTTTCAAATAGTGCCACTCCAGGATGACTAAGCATTCAAATATACATGCCTTGGGGGGCCATTCTTATTCAAAGCACCATACTGGCTTTTCCATCTTATTTTCTGAGACATGGTCTCTCACTTGAATCCAGTGTTTACCAGTTCAGCTGGTCTCTCCAGCTTTGGAATTGTGGGCCTTTTTAGCTGACATTTTATGCGTATACTGTGAATCTAAACTCAGGATCTCATGCTCATATGACAAGCACCTTTCAAATTGAGTCGCCCCCCCCCAGCCCCGGACAAGTTATTGTAGATCATTAAATACTGACCCAAAATTTTTTTTTCAGAAGCAGACTAGAGACTCAGGCATTTTATACAAAAAAAAAAAAAAAAAAAAAAAAAAAAAAAACCAGAAATTTGGCCTCCACTGAGCCCAAGGAAAGGACTGGAATAACAAGCAAAGCCTTTCACCATAGCCCAGAAACCAAAGAGAAATGAGGTAGGTTGGCTGCTGGATGCCCCCTCCCTCCAGAGGCATCTTGGCCACATCCAGCTGGCACCTGCAGGAATGATCCTCCAGATTCCCTCCTGCCAACCCTTAACCCATTAGTTGTTGAGTTTTGGCTGTCTGCTCCCCGGCCCATCCCCAAGCATAGATGGCAGACTGGGAAAGTCCTCTCTAACATAACCATTTTATCCTTGAATCTCAGCCCTATGTGTCTGGCACAAAGCAAGAAGAAACCCAAGTAGCACCGTGTATCATCCAATTCCTGATAGGCAATCTTCAAAACAAATCTCCCTGCTACCCAGTGAGAGAAGCAGCCACAGGCAGAATGAATCATTCTCCATAGTTCCTACAGACAGCAACAGAGGAAATGGTATGCTGCATGGAGGTAGCTCTGCCTTGGATAAGAGGTACAGAGGCCTGAAGGATGAGGATGCTATCACCAGTGAGCTGCCAGGCTCAGACAAGCTCCTCCTTCTCCAAATCCCTTCATCTGCATGGCAGGAGTCATACCTGTGGCGTTCCCTCAGGGAATTCAACAAGAGTCCATCCAGCAAGACCATCCATCTGCCTCTATCATCCACTCCTCTAAAATGCCCAGTTAGGGACCAGAATCATCCAAAGAGCTATAAATAAGGGCTTAGGTGCCTGAGTGCTACCTGCTGAGATCCCAAGACAATCACCTTGAGAAATCACACACACATACACACATATGTACACACACACACACACACACACACCATAGCTTGCTTAATCTTGGCCTTGAGGGCCTCCCTAGAGGCAGATGAGATCCGTCTACAGAGCCCTCTCCAATCCCTGTAGTAGTGCCAAAGGCAGAGAAGTATTCACAAAGTCTCTCAAACCCCTCTCTGTGCTTTCCTCCAATCTATATTGCCTTTTCCCTCAATCTTTCTCTTCTTCAAGACCTTCTCCATGAGATCTTCCACACCCATGCCCCCAGCCAGATCCATCAGTCTTTCCACAGCAGCCCCCGCATACATGTCATGTGACCCTTGGTGCCTTCTGTCCAATCTTCTCACTGGTTGCTGATGTATTTGCATTCATTCCTAGACTGAGGCTGAGGGGATACATTTTAGTCACCTCTTTATCCTCCTCTCCCCAAAGCCTTGTGTGCATCTTTGAACATTGCAGAGGCTCTGAAACAATAGCAACATGCCTTCAATGGACAGAGAACTGCAGTGTACGTACATCAGAGATGCAGATAGCCTCAGAAAGGCATGCCCCGGTGTCAGACCTGCACATGCTTCAGAGACCTGTGCATTCTCTAGGCCTGGGCTTTTTCAGCTATTAAGAACAGGTGGCTGGAGTCAGCCATCTCTATCCAGAAACTTGCAGCTCATATTCTGTTTCTCTTCCTCCAAGCCCCTAACTGCCTGGAGGCATGCAAAGCCACAGAATAGTTATACAGGACTGGAAGCATCAGCCAGGAGCCAAATCAGTGTTTCATGCTTTTTCAGCCTAGATAGAACTGGAAAAGTATTGAGACACAAGACATGAGGTTTCTATTCCCCCCTTTAGAAATACACACACACATAGGGCGTTGGTACACATGTATATATATCTGCTTTTCTATAAATTCTCTACCATCATACTGTGCAAAATCTAGGACATCATCAGGGTTACACCAGTAATGTCTCAGAAATGGACCAAAAGCCCTACTGAGATGGCTAGTATCGGTTGTCAGCTGGACTGCATCTGAAACCAATCAGAACACAAGATGCTTATCCCTTCTGTGGGGATTATTTTTGGGCCCTATTTTTTTTTTGAGGGAGAAAGACCCACCCTAAATCTCAGCATCACTTCCTGCTAGAAGCCCCAATGAAGGGATAAGGTTTGAAGGGGAGAAGCTTGACCCTAATTCCTAGTAACTTCATCCATCCTTCACTAATATTAGAAACTACTTCTTTGCTATTCCAATCTGTATTGAACATCAGCTACTCCCCAGGAATCCTCCAGGCCTCTCCCAGGCCTGGAGAATCAGATTGAGATGTCGGAGACACCAGCCTCATGGTCAAGGGTTGGATCCTTGACCTCTCCAGTATGGGATAGCCTTTGTTTTTGCATTGCATCTGAAAGCCAAGCTAATAGCCCACTTTTAAATGTATATGTTCACTCTTCTCATTCTTTTAGAGAAGTCTAACTTTGCTATACTACTTGTGGTCTGTTAAAAAGCCTGCTGACATCTGTACCATCCTCAACAATGCCCAGGAGACCTTGCCAAAGAGAAGGGTGATTTTAAGTGATGGAGAATGGAGTGAAGCATTGTTGTGTTGGCTAGTGTTAGGTCAACTTGACACAAGCTAAAGTCATCAGAGAGAAAGGAGCCTCAATTAAGAAAATGCCTCCATAAGGTCAGGTTATAGGCAAGCATATAGAGCATGTTAATTACTGATTATTGTGGGAGGGCTCAGTCCATTATGGGAGAGTCATGCCTGGGCTGATTGACATTCCTGAGTTCTATCAGAAAGCAGACTGAGCAAGCCATGGGAAACAAGCCAGTAAGCAGCATCCTTCAATTGCCTCTGCACCAGGTCCTGCCTCTAGGTTCCTGTCCTCTTTGTGTTCCTGTCCTGACTTCCTTCAATGATGAACAGTCCTGTGGAAGTATAAGCCAAATAAGCACTTTTTTTCTTCCCAAGTTTCTTTGGTCATGGAGTTTCATCACAGCAGGGATAACCCTAACTAATACATTTATGAAACACTGCTTTGGCACCATGTTTCAGAAATTACACTCTTGAACTAAAAAGAGGCAGCTATACTACCTACACAAGATTAAGACCATCAATATCTTATCATGAAGTATGGATGGGCTCATGAGGCCCCCACTTGTCCCTGAGAATCTAGAGCCCACAGTTGCTAGAATACAGGAGACATTTACTTCAGGAGCGTAGCCATAGGCAAGATATCTATACTCTCACGAGACTCACCTATGGTCTTGTAAGTAACCTTAACTAAACACATTGGTTTAAAAAAGCAAAATTCCATAGCACGGACCCCTCCAGACCTCACACCTCACCCCTTTATTTAGAGAAGATGAAGCCATGAAAACTTGGTTTTCTGCTACTTCAGCTACCTCATTAGATGGGCATTTCCAGGGCAACAGATGCGGAAATAGGATGTTGGCAACCAGTGGGGTGGCCAGTGAGCTAGAGAAACATCTGCAGATACCTCCCAATAGTTTCTCTTGTATTTTCTTAGTACAACTTCATTATCCTGACTTTTGACTAAGCTCCCAAATAAAAGTCGACATTTTCAAGTTTCCAATTTGACTAGTATGGTCATAGACCAAAATCTGGCTAACAAGACAAATGTACTACATGAAGTCTTCAAAAAAAAGACTTCATAAAAAACGCCTTCTCCTTGCAGCTGTTGTGTGTAATGGTTGTAGCTTCAGAAGCCATCTTGAACCAGGAGATGAGCTTGGAAAGGAAGCCACCCGTGACACAGCGATATGATAGAAAAATGCTTGGTTCTTAACCTTGTGAAGATGTCATGGCTTCTGGCTTGTTTTACGTCAGATTGGTATTCCTCATTGCTTCCAATTTACTTCATATCTCACTTGCTTGTTACTTGTTTATTTTTTTTTATCATAACATGGTCTTACTTTGTGGAGTCACAATTTTGGAGTGTCTGCTAAAGCCAAACTAAGTTCTAACTGTTACTGTAGGTGAAACAGACAGGACACTGGGCTGGGAAGCTCCCAAGTCTGCTGTTAGAGAGTTGGCTCTGACCTTGGGCCAGTCTCTAAATTTTCTAGTCTGAGTTTCATTATCTATAAAATGAGTTGAGGTGGAAAAGGGGATGAATTAAGAGTCTCAAAGGTGCCTTCAATCTCTAAACTAGATGCTTTTGTTAAAACTTCAAGATGTTTCTGTGTCTTGGGACCATCCAGGTGGAGACCTGGACTCTGAAATTACCAATGAGGACATTTTTCACCAGCAGAGATGCCATAAATGCCACTAGGGCAAGATGCCACTGGAGTACTCAGAAAGCCAGAACCACAGATTTCAGAGTAAGGGAAGCCTGACTGTAGATCCCAGCACCATGGTCTGCTAGCTCTTGACCTTGGGCAAGGCACAACTCCTCGTGTCTAAGACAGACAGGACAGGGTACATTAACCCAGAGGTGTGGGGACATCCTTCTCACCTAGGAACACTTGCAATGGTTGATACTGTCAACGTGACAGGACCTAGACTCACCTAGAAGGTAAGTTTTAGAGCATTCTGTGAAACAGCGTCTAGATGAAGCTAACTGAAGTACAATGACCCATCCCAAGTGTAACCAGCCCTATGCCATGGGCCAGGGTCCTGCACTGAATAAAAAGGAGAAACGGAGCCTAGAAATAGAGATGAAGCAGCGTTCATCTCTGTTCCTGATTATGACTATGATGTGTTCTCTCCCGCATGTTCTCACTGCTGTGGTAGACCACACCCTCAAACTGTGAGCTGAAATAAAGCCTTCTTTCCTGAAAGGGGCTTTTGCCAGGTGTTTTGTTATATCGATAATGAAAGTAACTAATATAGTACCAGTGTGGCACAGTCCATCGATGTAGACTGATTCAAAGCAAAGCTGAATGCCCCCAAGGAAAGAGCAACCGCGCTGTGCAAATGGTCCTTACCTTCCCCGTGCACCCTCCCCACGGGCTCCACTGTCCTACTGTGGCTACCCATGCCGATGGAGAACGACAGCTCGGTGCTTTGTTTTCCCAGAATGAAAAAGAATAGGGAAAGGGATGGTAGAGAAGGAAAGATACAATTGAGGAACTGGGAACTGGCTTTCTGAGAACTTCAGCAAGAAAACAAACGTCTTTATTGGCTTCAGACAGTTTGCTGATCAGTCACGAGATCACCAGCTTCTCTTGCCTTTCTGAAGAGCCAGCGCAGCTGCACACAGAAACTACCAATGAACATCAAGACCATAAAGCTACTCTCTTGCCCAGCATAGCCTATTCTTCAGAGCATTGTTTTAATCTGCAACCAGTTCTGCAATCACCGAAAAACCTTACTGTTTCCATCTCTGAGTTTAATTTCTTTCTTGTCCACTTTCCATTCATCATGTGTCTTCCTGACATGGGCTTGGTCTAGGTATAAGCCCCAGACCTAAGGTAGGTCTGCTGCCCTCTCCAGAGCCCTGGGCTAAAATACAATTTATTAGACAAATTTAGCTTCTTCCAAAATGGAGCAAGAGAAATCAGACCTCCTTGAAATGTGCTTTGTTAGCCTTCCATAGCCTTTCCCCTCCACCTCACTAATTTATTCATTCCATGCAGGACCTATTAGACATTGTTCTGAGCATTTGAAAGTACGCACATCACTGGTGAGGAGAGAGAGAGAGAGAGAGAGAGAGAGAGAGAGAGAGAGAGAGAGAGAGATGAGAATGCAAAGAGAAAGAGATAGAAAGAAGAGAGAGAAAGAAAGAAAGAAGAAAGAGAAAGAAAGAAGAAAGAAAGAAAGAAAGAAAGAAAGAAAGAAAGAAAGAAGGAAGGAAGGAAAGAAAGAAGAGAGAGAGAGAGAGAGAGAGAGAGAGAGAGAGAAAGGCAGCTAGGCAAACAGATGGCAGATATGCAGACTTGCATTACTTAACAATGAAGATATGATCTAGGAAATGTGATGCCAAGTGACTCTGTCATAGTGTGACTATCACAGTGTGAACTTACACAAACTAAGATTGCAAGGAAGTTGGTGAATGATGGCTGTAGGAGCATCATTGTATATTCAGTTCATGGTTGGCTGAAGTGCAGGACGTTATCGAGAGGCAGAAGTGCAACTCGATGAGAGAAGCACACTTGACCATAGCCCTGAGAGTGCTGGCACCATGTCTGTTTAGGTTCATCTCATCATATCCAGGAACTGGTGACATCTGATATCACAAGTGCTCAATTAGAGTCAATGAATATTGAGGGGGAAAAAGGAAATGAGTGCCAAGACCTATATGTTTAATGGAAAGCAATTTGTTTGGTTTGGTAGGGAAAGGTTGCAGAAAGAAGCCAATGACATCAGAGCCCTAGAAGCAAAGGAAGCCACAGAGCTGGTCCCAGAGGAATGCATAACATCCATGGGCTAAAAGAAATTCTGTCAAGAGTCAGGAGCCTCTTAGAGGCAAAGAGAGCATGAAGGACCTAGGGGCCCTGTGACTGCTGGAGTTTAGGGGCTGAGGTAGGAGACCAATGCACAAATGCAGGTCATCCCAGTGACCTCAGGCTTTACTCAGGGCAAGCTAAGGACATAAGGAGACCAAGACAGGTTTGTCCTCTTGTTCCTTCTCTTTCACTCATTGCATTGATGGATCACCCTGCCCAACATTGCTTCCTCCTCTATACAATATGGTCATGGCAAGCACCAGTCTTGGTCTTCTAGCTTTGTTGGATAGTGAGAAGAGATGACTACACATATGATACATAAAGGACTATGCCATGCCCTGAAGCATGTGGGAGTCAGTGGAAGCTGGAACCTGCTTTAGCAAAGGGCCTTCAGTTCTTAATTAGGCATCTATTAAACAAGGTTTGCCATAGCAACAGAACCACCAGAATGTATGTATAAATGTATGTATGCATGTATGCATGAATAGATAATAAGGATATATAAATGAGGATAGAGACATAAGATGATAAGTAGGTATAAAGAAAAGTAGCATAAAGAGGCTATACATAAAAGATGAAAAATAGAAAATAATGCAGATGGATAATTGATAAGAGGTAGGTAATGAAAGATAGTTATAATAAAAATAAAAGATGAATATAGATAATGGATGTGATATAGGTAATAGACATAAATATTGGTGATAGGTAAATACATGATATGTAGATAATATGCAGAAATAGATAAGTGAGAGATAATGGACAATAAAGACAGATATAGATGCAAGGATATATAAATATTATAAATGATAAAAAGAAAAGATAGATAATATAAAGGATTGTAGATACATAGATAATATATGATTCATAGATAATACTGTGATACTGATAGAATTGGTGGGTAGAAGATAGAAAAGAGATAATAAAGATGTATGAGAGATAGATAAGAGAATAATGATAGTTAATAAATCATAGATAGCTAATAGATAATTCATGAATGATAGTAGTAAAGATATATAGATATGTAGATATTATAGGTAGTAGGTACATATGAGAAATAATAAAGACAAATATAGACAAATAAAATGCAAAACAGATAATAAAGATAAATGAAAAATGAAGATGACAAATGGGAGGTAGACGGGTATGCATGATATGTGATAGGAAAAGGAAAGAAATGTGTGTGCGAGAGAGAGATTTAGATGAGAGATAAGTAGACACACCAATGTTTCTGTGGACGGGTAGCTCATGCAATTACAGAGACAGATAGTTCTCACCATCCACCTGCCAGCTGTGGGCCCAGGACAGATGGTGATGAGCTCTAATCAAAGTCATGAGCTCCAAACCAGGGCATCCAGGGGTATAAATCTCAGTTTGAGTCTAAAAGCTCCAGAACCAGGAGTGCTCATATCCAAGGCAGGACATGGAGAAAGAAGATTTGTCCTTCCCCTGACTTGCCATTCTAACCAACCCTCAATAGACTGAGTGCTGGCACTAGGAGGGAGCCCTTCCTTTCTCGGTCTATCGGTTCAACACCAGTATCTACCAGAGACCAGCTCTTGGCATATCCTCAAGTAACCCCTTAACATTGGTCTGAGCATCCCACAGCCCAGTTGAGTTAGTCCAGAAAATCACCCAGGGTCTCTGAGCCTAGATAAGAATCAGCTCAGCATGCTCTCATGAGCAGCCATCTCTCCTATCCTACAACAAATGCCAGCAAGATCTGCTACAAAACACCCAGCCCTCCAGGAAGAGCTGGGGCAACCAAAGCACAAAGGCTCTGAGCACATAAGTACTGGAGGTGCTGCTTGTGAGGGCATGCAACTCAGGTCTTGACTTAGGACATGTCCCTGATGGTGGTGCTGCTGCTACTGATGAGTCTTCTTCTTCTTCTTCTTCTTCTTCTTCTTCTTCTTCTTCTTCTTCTTCTTCTTCTTCTTCTTCTTCTTCTTCTTCTTCTTCCTCTTCCTTCCTTCCTTCCTTCCTTCTCCTTCTCCTTCTCCTCCTCCTCCTTTTTCTCCTCCTCCTTCTCCTCCTCCTTCTTCTTCTTCATCATCATCCTCCTCTTCCTCTTCCTTCTCCTCTTCCTCCTTCTCCACATCTCCCTGTCCCCATCCCCCTCATATCCCCCTTCCCCCTTTCTGTCTACTTCTGCCATCCCTCCAGTGAGCTCACTCCATCTTTCTTTGATTCTCTAAGTACCATTGAAAGTGCTAAGTCTAAGAACAACATGAGGGTGAGATCTGGAATGGTCCTACCTCCCTACCCTCAATGTATAAAGCAGAGTGAGGCTCAGAATCCAGGTTCCCTGCTGAGGTCATGCACTAAATAGTGGAAGAAACAATGACACCCAGCAAACACTGGTTGCTTGATTTCCCTTCATGCATTGAGAAGCTTCTAGTTGCCAGTAAAATGCCTAACCCCAATGGGATAGGGATGACCACACTGATATACTAACAAACCACACTAGAGCAGGCAACAGCAAGACTCCATTCTTTCCTTTACACTGCTATCCTCAAGGTAGTGGCATGGCTCTTAGGTTTATATGCACATGGTGGCAATGTGACTGCAGCAACTCTAAGCATCATGACCACACAGTAATAACACTCCTCAAAGAACAGACTGACCTTCTTTAGGGGAAGAATTCTTCTGAGACTTGTGCAAGCTCCATGGTGTCTCATTGGTTAGAATGACAACAAAAACAGCCTCTCTATACCTGCCTGGCTTTGAGCATTGCTCACTCTCTGGGCCTGAGGGGAAGCCAGCTTTCCCTGAAGTACAGGAGTCTGGGGGAGCTGGGCAAAGTAAAGGCTCTGCCAGCCAGGAGGAATCTGGGAATTGCCTGAAACAGAAAGCTCATAGCTACACATGCTGCCCAGATGTGATGCTGGTTTCCACGGGGACAACAGGGAGACAGCTTGCAGGAATACAAGGCCCTGTCAGCGTCTGTCACCACCTGCCTCTGCTCTCCTCCTTCTTCGCCAAAAACTTGGCACAGAAGAAGAGCCAGAGTGGAGTCCTGAGCAGCTCTGAGAAGGGGGAGCTGGGGCCTCATTGCTCTGCACCTGGAGATGCATGGCATAGCTGTTCCACACTCTCCCAGCCTAGCCCCGAGCATGGTGCCCCAACTTTTCAAAGATGCTCAAAGTATGTCACTGAGCCAATGACTAAAACCTATAAGCTTTTTGGCTGTTGATCTTTCAGGGCTGTCACCAGATCCAGACAGAGCACGATAAAGCATCTTGTTAACAGCACAAGATGGTATCAACATCTTCATGACTTCCTCTCTTCTCTTTCTTTCTCGGGTCCAGATATCTCACTCTTTATAAGAAGTTCCACCGAGGACTTAACTAGCCTGGCTCAGAGAACAAGGAAGTTTCCAAGTAGAAGAAAGAATATTTAAAGGCACAGTGGGTATTTTGGTGGCTCAGGGTCCATAACAAAATGCCACAGACTGGTTTTATAGCTTAGAAAACAGCATTTATTTTCTCATGATACTGGACACTGGAACTCCAAGATCAGCACGCTCTCAGGGTCGCCTTCTGGTGAGGCATCTCCTTCTAGCTTTCAAGTGGCACCTTTCCTCTGTGTCCCCATGTGGACATGCCTCTGTCTACATATGGAGATATAGAGGAAGAAGGGCACCCTCTTTCTATGCCGCCAGTCCTATTGAATTAAGACTGCGTGGAAGGATGGGGTGTGTAGAAAGCCCCACCCCTAGCTAAGGAGCCATTCACATTTGATTGCTCCCAGGAAAAGAAAAGTCAGTTTTTCCTCATCGATCAACAGGGCATAGCCACACCCAGGAGAAGCCAGTCCACATGAACTGGACTCCATGAATTCTTTTGGGTGTGTTTGTTTGTTTGTTGATGAGAGATAGAAAAAACATGAACTTGGATGGGTAGAGAGGAGGGGGAGCATAAGGAGGAGTTGGGGGAGGGGCTGAGCTGAGCAAAATATATGAAATTCTCAAAGGGGAAAAACACATTATTTTAAAGAGGACTGCATCTTTACAGCTTCATTTTATTTCATTACTTCAAAGGTCCCATCTCCAAACAAACGCAGTCATATGGTGGCATTGATCTTCAGTGTAGGACAATGAAGGGGACACAGCATGACCTACAGCACCAGTCACATCCAGTTAAGGCCTGCTCTCCTGCTTTTCTACAAATATCCTGTCACCAGGAAGGGCTTGGGGTTGTGACTTGAGCGCATGAATTCAGAAAGAAACAGTTCAATCCAAAACAAGGTTTAAGAAAGTTCTGAGATTGTTCTTCGGCTCATAAGACCTTAAACATGGACTTCTGTCGCACAATCTATATTGCATCAGCACAATAGTGTCATGTGACCCAGGAGCACGTTCAGAGTTTATCATCAGGCCCTACTCCTCTAACTTTATCTTCCAGGTTCCTCGCCTCTGGTTAGCATTTACTCCCTCCACTCACATAAGGGTCTTGTGTTCTGTTGGGATCCAGTCACTGGCTTTTTAACTATAGGATCCAGCCCTAGCCTTTGACCAACTCAGAAGGATCTGCTAGTACTCTGACTTTGTCCTCACAGATAGATTAAATTGTGTTACACTTAAAACAGGGATTTGTTCCTTACTAATGTATACACCCAACGCGCTGGACATAAAGCTCAGCTCCACAGTCACTCCTGGCTGCAGGCTGATCTAGAGTGTTCCAGATCATGGCATTTCCAGTTGTAACATCTCGCAGTAAGCGGGTAGCGGTAGCGAGTGAAATGCCTGCCGTCTCTTCAGTACTAGTCTGCGCTTCCGCCACTCTCCATCGACAGAGCTGCACACCTGGTCTGACTTCCCCCATGTGAACAGGAAAGGGAACGATCTCGAAATACTGACAAGCACTGATAGCGTTTATAATTCATACCTTCATTTAAAAATCATGAGCCCTCCCCAGCCAGGAGCGCTCTCGCCGTACAAGCAGCACAAGGTCTCAGACAGCCCCAGCACACATGCCAGCCATAGGCAAAAAGCCACTTGTTATTTCTGAGTCCGTAACTTCAACACTTTCCTAATAAGTCTCCCAGCAAGGAAAAGGGATGACAGATTCACCTGCCGAGACACTGGAAGTCCCTCCATCTCCTGCAGATAGGGTTCCCATGGTCGCTGCTGTGGAAAAGGTTTCAGTCACTGAGAGAGCCATCCAGTTAAATCCCATCAGTCTGGCCGTGATCTTCCAGTTCCTGGCAGGGCCTAAGTTGGTGAACATTTGCATGTACTGGCTGTGTCCCCTCATCCCAGAAGACCCTGTCTCAGTCTGCCACGGGAGATAAATAATTTCAAAGCCCAGAATGCCCCTACACCGCTGCTGGGATTTAAGGCACGCATCGTTCATGCTCCTCTTGCTGCCGCAAGAAAAATTACAAATTGATCCTCAGGACTGGACTCCTGGCTCATACTTCTCCCGGACTGCCATGGCTTCTTCTCTCTATAAGTAATGGCTGAGCTGGCTGACAGTTGGATTTAAGTCAAGCTCGGGAAGGAGGGAAGATGTCGCGGTAGGTGGGTGGAGGGAGTGACAGTGGACAGTAAGCAGTGGGACCGGGAGAGACTAAATAGCTGGATTTGACCACAAAGCAAAATGCTGGCTCCCAGCCCCACAAAGAGAAATAAGGCTGCCATCACGGTGCTCACTGAGCAGAGTTCTGATCGCCGCGCCCTTCAGAGAAAGCACTAAAACGGCCATTAGCCGCCATCTCCGGAGCCTGTATGTTGTGCCAAGGACTGTTCTAAGTGCTTTGTGTCTAAGAACTCATTTGAACTAATTAGAAGCTGGCTTGGCTTAGAGTGGTGGCGGTCCCCAAATCACAGAGGTGGAAGCAAGATAAATGGTTTCCTTTCAGGGAGGTTAAGCAGGCCAGGGTTAGTTCCCATGTCACAGGCTTCTCTCTCCATGTTCTCTTCCTGCCCAGCTTCCAGTCCCAAAGCCACTTTGCTTCAAGGTGACTGTTTAAGCTCTGTCCACACATTGGAATTACTGCCAAGGGCACGTTAACAAGAAGAAAAGGATCCCTCTCGTCCCACTGAGGGACATGCATCCTAATGCTCGCATTTCATTGACTTCAACTTAGTCATGTGACCGCACTAGCAAGGGAGGCTGGGAAATGTAGTCTGACTTCCAAGTAACTATAGGATCAACTAACATTTGGAGGTTCTATTACTGTAGAAGACAGAAAAGTGAATGAGACCTATCTGGTACCATCAATCATGTCATTTGTTTCATGAAAAAAAAATTCGAGCTCCCTCACCAAATTATTACTTTTTAATCTCTTGTCTTCTATCATTTTCTTCTTTGTCTCCTTGTATTTCTTTCTTCTTTTTCAAGATGGAGTTCTTTATAGTCCAAACTCAAAGAAATCCTTCTGCCTCAGCTTTCCAAGCACCGAGGCTCTTGTGTGTGCTACTATGCCAGATTTGAAACCATTCCTATCTTTCAAGTCACGTAATAAACATTAATGATAGCTTACCTATCTTAAGTATTTAACTACCATCCACATGAGACTCTGAGCTCCTTCGGAGGAAGGGCTATAGTTTAATCCATCTCTCCCTGGTGCCCAATATCATGCCTATCATAAAGGGAATACTTAGCAAATAAACATTTGTCACATTTGAACAAAGGCAATCCTCTCCTTTGCTCTGCCATTACTATCCTCATTATCAAAAAAACCATGAATTAGCATTTCCGCGTACTTGGCATTCATAACTCAAATTAAATAGACACAACAGCCAAAGCCCAAATTTGAGAAACTCAAAATTGAAAAGAGTAAAAGTCACCTCTCTCCACGCCCTCTTATCTGGAGGAAGCTAGTGGAAGAGCTTTCTCTTGGCTTCCTGGACAGGAAATTAATTCTTGCCTTCTAAGGGAGAGGTGCTGGGCGACACCCACAATTAGGAACTGCAGCTCAGCAGGCTTGGCAGAGCCACCATCCCAGGAAGCTGACAAAGCTGTGCAGTTCAGGAAGAGTTCATCTGAACTGACTCCCTCATCACCCCACTCTGGGCCCATTCTTTGCGGCATTTGCAATTTCTCTGCTCCAGGGGTCAAGTCTCCAGTGCGCCCTCCCTGAGTAATTGTGAAATTATTATGGTTGGTGATTTTAATTTAAATTGGATGGAGAAATGTCATACTTCGGCCGACTCATTTGCTATGGATTTTCACTTAACCAAATTGATTAGTCAACCAACTAGACTTAACTTGAGAGTTGTAATCATTCATTATTAGATCTCATTTTTTCCCAACGCACCCAGATGATGTCAAGAAATTAAAACTGCAGCAAAAAACTTCAGCAGAGTGTTTTCTCTTCGAGGCAGTGGAGTCTGCCTTAAAGGCCTCAGAGATAGGGGTGATTGTGAAGATCTGGGGGGAGCTTGCCGGGACCAAGGTTCTAAACACATGCTCCCTGTGGCAGAAAGATGGCCATAAGAAAAGAGGGGGAGCTTTCCGAGCTGGGCTCGCAGACTGGTGCATCTCTTCTCTCTGCTTTACATATCAAACTTCTAACTATCCATTAGAGTTCGGATGTGAAATTTTTCCTACAGGCTTATGTCTTTAAATACCTGGTTATCAGTTGGTGGATGGCACTGTTTGGGAAGGTAGAGTGCAGAAAGAGGAAGTGATTCACTGGGAAAGAGGCTGGCAGGTCGCAGAGCAGCCCTGTTTCTTGTATAAACACGTCTTCCTGTTGGCCACCAGGATATAACCAGCAGCTTCATGCTCTGTCTGTCACACCTTCCCAGTCTTTTTCATGGACTGTCTCCCCAAAACCATGAGCCAAAACAAATCCTTCCTCCTTTATGTCATGTCTATCAGGAATTTGGACACAGCAATACAAAAAGCAGTTAACACACCTTCCAACAACATTATCCTAAATACCACTTATTCTTTGAAGCCCCCATCCCATAAGTTTTCAGGCAGAGTAACAGCCTACTATTCACTACCACAGTAGGTTTCTAGGATAGGAGCTGGTAACTTCTTGTTCAATTAATTTTTTTAATATAATTTCCATTTTAAACTGAATCCCTTAATTTTTTATTGCATCTATTTATTTTCTGGGGTGTACACACACTGTGACGTGTGAGTATGTGTGTGTGTGTGTGTGTGTGTGTGTGTGTGTGTGTGTAGATCAGGGGCCAATTTTTGAGGAATCAGTTTTCTCCTTCTACCATGTGGGTCCTGGGAATTGAACTTAAGTCATTGGGCTTGATGATAATTGCTTTGTCCTACCAAATCATCTCAATGGCTCCCAACATTAACCTTCTTAAAGGTAGGGTCATACATGATTTTTTTACTCTGGCTCCTGGATCAACATACAATAGGCCCTCAGTAAATAGTATCAACATTTTGAATGAGTGACTTGACCCAAAGGAAATTCTTAGGGCCAGGTCCTGGGCTGTGTGCTAAAGGAGAAGGAAGGCTCTTCACAATGGGTTCCTGAAGCTACCCAAGACTGCGAGAGAAGAGGCTCAGCTCCCGCAGGTGTGAGTCACGCCTTCACGTTAGAGTAGCTATGATGATATAGTAGAGTGGATATGTTGGCTCTCGGCACTGACTGCTGGGAAGATTAATGTGATGGTCCACTGCTTCAATAACATCAAAGGATGAGCCCAGAAAGAAGTGACAGTTTTCCTGTTACTACTCTGTACAGACTAACCGTAGAATATCATCCTGGGTGGGTAGCTGGGTTTGGGGAGATGGATCAGTTGGTAAGACAGCCTGCTACACAAGTCTGGGGACTTGAGCGTGGGTGCCCAGTACGTACATAAATTTTGTTGCACTGATATACATACTTAATTCTAGAGGCAGAGATAGGAGCATCCCTGGGGCTTACTGGCCAACTAACCAATCTAATCTGATTGATAAGCTCCAGGTTCAGTGAGAAACCCTGTCTCAGAAAATAAGTAGAGAGTGATCAAGGAAGGCAGCTGACATCAGCCTCAGGACTTTCACACATGTGCACACTTGTACACATACACTCAAATATACCTACACACACACAATCCTTCCCCCTGCAAACACATAAAAGATAGTAGTGACAGAAATTTGAGCAAAAGGATTCCTGTGTGTACAAGGGTAGCATCATGGGCATGCTACCTGGGCAGTTACTCAGAAGGGTCATCTGATTTCATGCCAGAAGGCGTCATTGTCTTGAGATTCTTAAGCATTATTTAACAAGGGAACCGGCATTTTAACTCTTCACAGAGGCACATTATAAATGACATAATTTGTCTTAGATATATATGGTGGAGAGACGTGAAACCATGTCACACTAGAAATGTATGAAGATGCAGAATGTGGCAGGGAGAAGGGAGTCCTCAGCATTGACAAATTAATCTTCAAATTCAGGAGAAGGACAAGGCTGCTTCTGCACCATCCTGGGAAACAGAACTTGAGCCACCAGTTTCTAGGGCTCATGTGAGCTTGTTTGGCATTAGTGTTGGTAGGCAGAGCAAGGAAGGCGTTTTACAAACCCGAACTGTGTGCACCATTGGATACTGTAGAAAAAGAGGCCAAGCATCAGGTGGAGAGTCATTGCATCCTTCTTGGGGCCTTGATTCTGCACTCTGTCTTAACAGGCCTGTACTGCTACAACAGAAACCCAGGCTGGGTGCTTTATGTTGAAGAGAAATTCATTCTCTCAATTTTGAAGGCTAACTAGAAAGTTCAAAATCAAAGTGCTGGCATTGGAGTAGACAGGGGGCATCTTATTGCTTCAAACTGTGGTGGAAGATATGGTATGGTTCAGCTATGAGAAGAAGAGAGAAGGGGGGGCATCAAGTCTTCTCTAAGGGAAATCACCTACTCAGGAAAGTGGAGTCTTTACTAACCAAACATCTCTCTTGGATCCACTTCCCAGCATCATCACAATGGGAATTAAAATTCAACATGTTTTCAAGGGGACAAATACTCAAACCACATAGCTAGGCAATCCTTATTTTTTTCTTAGTGTTTTAAATTTTAAAAATGTGTGTGTGTGTGTGTGTGTGTGTGTGTGTGTGTGTGTGTGTGATATGATCATTTGGTGTAGATATGTAATGTATAATGATCAAATCAAAGCAATTTCCTTTTCCTTAGATATTTATCATTAATGCATTAGGAACTTTGAAATACCTCCTTTTTCTTCTACAGAAAATATATAATACATTTCTATGAACTGTTCTCACCCTTCTGTGCTGTAGACCACCAGAACTCCTATATCACTGTATTCTGAGACTTGCTATCTGACCCCCATCTGTCTCCTCTCTCCCTCCCCTTCTTAACCTCAGTGGCCACTATTCTATTCTCTCCTTCCAGCAAGTAACTCTTTAGCTTCCACACATGAGTGAGAACTGCAGTCCTTGTCTATTTCACAGAACCTGCCCTTCATTCATTTCTACCCACGTTGTCACAAACAATAGGAAGCCACCCTTTCTAATGGCTAAACAATTGTCCACTATGTGTTTATACCGCATTATAATTTCCCACAGGTAGACAGCTCAGTGGATTTCCACATCACAGTTTTGGTGCATGACATGCACCTGAAGCAGAAAACACACACACACACACACACACACACACACACACACACACACACACACATACAAGTGTGTGCACACATGCATTCGGAAAGCAGGCCACAGGCAAAGAGCCTAGGTGTGGGGTATGTATATGTGAACCTCTGGGGCAGGATTTTCCTTGTCCAATTACATTAAAATATTAGTGCAGCAGGAGGCCTGTGATTGGACAGGGAAAAGAGAGGCGGAGCTAAGATGTGTATGTGTATGTGTGTGTTCAATCTCTCTCTCTCTCTCTCTCTCTCTCTCTCTCTCTCTCTCTAACTCTGAGCTCCACCTCCCTTTTACATGTCCAATCACAGGTCTCCCACTGCACTAATATTTTAATGTAATTGGACAGGGATAATCCTACCACAAACCTCTAACCTGGGATCTGTGACACGTGCAGCCACAGGCTCGCAGTTGATTCTTCTTCAAAGGGTGATCTCAACTACGTCCTTTCTGCTGCCCCCACAGGAATCTCAGCCTCCATGGACAACGCTACTTTACTCAATCCCGCTTCCAGCTAACAAACATACAGTGGATGAATCCTGTCATCCATCCCAGGTGTACCTGGAGGCTGAGGACGTGCTGGCTAAAGATGATTAAAGAAAAGTTACCTTTACTACGGGCCCTCAAAGTTACACCAAGTGGCCATGATCCAGAAAGGATTCAGGGAGTCTCAACACAAGAAAAATAAGTTCCAGGCCAGTTGCTTCTTTCCTGGCTCCTGGAATCATTTTTCCAGCCCTGCTGTCTGCACACCCCATGGGAGCTATTCATTAATGAGGGTGAGAAATGCCTAAATTACACCTCTGGTTCATGTCCAACTCATTCAGATGGTAAGAAAGCAAGATAACTCACTCCAGCATCATCTCCGTTCCTATCACGGAGCCGTTTCCCCTTCAGCAGAGAGCAGCTACGAAGCAAAGGGCCAGGACCTCAGCCAGCCCTCATCCCACCCCCAATACGCCTGGGTCCCACCCCACACCCACCCCAAACCCCCACCAGTCCCTTCAGTTCCAGGTTTCAATAACAATGGAAACTGTTTCCCCTTCCTCCCCAGGCGTCAGATCTTATCTGTCTCCGTCTCCGCCTTGGTTTAAGAGCAACGTCATTGAACCCTTTCCTTGCCCGGCTCATCTCCCAGGAGGGATCAGGACCTTCTGAGCTCTTACTCTCCAGGGGACCTGGCAGAGCAGCTGATGCCCTCCTCTTTGCCATATCCAATACCTAACACCACTCTGACTTCAGGCAGACTGAAAACTGTCGCCATTTAGGAGAAGAAAAAGGCAGAGAAAGGAAGGGGTGCTGAACAAAGGTTTTATTCAAGCTTTTGCACACTAACATCTCCAAGAAGCTTTTAACAGAGACCATCATTTCCCTCCGAGAATCGATGCATTTTAATTCATACGAAGATATTTGTCTGCTGGTCCCCTTCCTTCCAGGCTCAGAGACACGTTTAACAAAACAACTCAGCCTCGCGTGGAGACAAACGCTCTGGCTTCTCCCTGAAATTACTGGAAGTTCATTTTCAAAAGCCGTCCTGTTTTCTGGGAATCAATGCATATCAACTAAAATCAATAGCTTCTCCGTGTGGATGGGCCGAGACACCAAACTGATCTAGCGCTGCGGTGCATTTGTATCCAAATCTAGGCGTTCTCAACAAGTCAATGCATTTAAACGTCTGCCAGTGTCTTTTCACTTAAAACTAATCTGTTTGCTGATCGGACTGTACATTTCCAGAGTTCGTGGTAATATACTCTCTGTGTTTACCAGATCCAATGTACATTAACTCAAATCAAAATATTTCCACTTACCTTAAAATCAAGTTTGCCTCAACTTCAGCACCACTCACAGGAATTAACTCTACACATGCTTCCTCCTCTCTATCCAGCCCCACGCTGGTCTCACTAGCCTGATGAACAGGTTGTAGAAGAGCATGCTTCCTGTGCCTCTGGGCCACACTTCCTTCAGAATTAGAAGGAAGGCTAAAGGAGCTGTTAGATCTACCTTCTTCCTCACAAACTCTAGATTCCCATAATGCCCTTTTCCACAGGAGCCCTCTGCTATGTCTAAAAATTCCTGGGAGCGTTTTCTACGGCCATTCCTTCCCATTAGAAACAGCATCCAACCATGACTACCCTCTAGCCTGGCACTTGCCAAGAACCCACAAAGCATAGGACCCCAAATCAACCCAAGGATATACAAGCAGTCTTAGCATCCCAGGAGCATTTGATTCAGTAGTGGAAGGGTTCTCTCTGCGTTCAAATGGTCAGTGCATGGATACTTCTGGTACCCACCCACCACATTATCGGCAGATTCTGTACAAGGCACAGGAAATAGACACTGTTAACAAAGGCCGCTCCTTGTAACTTTGCCTTAAGGGAGACAGTCAGTAAATTAGCATGGGAAGCTAACTGCTAACTGTGGGTACATGCAAAGGACTGCAGTGGGGAAATGTGATGCTTAAGAACAATTATAACTAAACTATAGGCATGGGGAGAGGACAGGATCTGCAGGCATCCTTGCTGTTCACAAGATCCATACCAGCATTGTCAAACTCACTGGCAATCATTGACTTGACCTCAAGTCTAGAGAGCAGTAGTAATGCTCCATATTGCGAGGGAAGAGACTGTATTTCCCAGGCTATCATCTCTGCTAAACAACTGGCAAACAGTGCTAGTTCTCTGGAGACCATCAGCAAGTGGCAGACCCACGATTCAGGCCCCAAGCCATCAATCAGCTCAGGCTTTGCTCACTATCACTGACCTGGAAACACAAAATGACTTAACAGCACAAGGCATCATATGCTCCCCCAGAGAGGTGCCAGGTACTGTGTGGATTCAGAAGAAGGAAGACTACCTAAAGTCCGTGGCTATGGAACCAACTGCTAGAAATACCAAGGAGAGCTGGGTGTGGTGGCACACACCTGTAATCCCAGCACTTGGGAGGCAGAGGCAGGTGGATCTCTGAGTTCGAGGCCAGCCTGGTCTACAGAGTGAGTTCTAGGACAGCCAGGACTACACAGAGAAACCCTGTCTCAAAAAATCAAAAAAAAAAAAGAAAGAAAGAAAGAAAGAAAGGAAGGAAGGAAGAAAGAAAGAAAGAAAGAAAGAAAGAAAAAGAAAGGAAGGAAGGAAGAGAAAAAGAAAGAAAGAAAGAAAGAAAGGAAGGAAGGAAGGAAGGAAGGAAGGAAGGAAGGAAGAAAGAAAGAAAGAAAGAAAGGAAGGAAGGAAGAAAGAAAGAAAGAAAAGAAAAATACCAAGGAAGTTTAAGTTCCCAGGGAAGAGATACAATTGGAACAAATACATGAAGGGAGGGACTCCATTTCATAATAGAGGAGTGAGGAGGCCAAGCCAGGCTCCAGTAGGAAATCACAGCAGAGCACCCTGGATGGAGAATGCGACCTATCTTCTAGCCGATCTCAAATGCCACACTGTGGATTAGCTGCTGGGTTTGATCCCGTATCTCACAGCTACTGCTAGCCTTGAAGAAGCAGATGAGACAGAAGACAGTGCCAGCCCCAACTCAGCCCAACCCAGACCTCCCTTGATCCATCAGAGCACCTCTTGGCCACACAGCCCCGATGCTAGCAACCCAGAGAGGCGGCAGTGGAGGGAGGCTGGTCCCAAGCTCAGATCTCAAGGCATCACCATGGAGACGTTGCACAGGCTGCCAGCCAGCCACACAAAAGGAACTGCGGGCTGCCTGGCTCACCTGGGACCTGAGCTAAGGAGGAGGTGGCAAATGTGTTTCATTTTCTCTCTTCTTTTGCTCTCAGTATAAAGGAAGAAGCAATTTATACCAGCCACTCACCACACTCAGTATCTGGGAGGAAATCGGAAGCCCACCCTTCTGTAGCAGCTAGACAGACTCCCGAGAAGCCTGGTTTGGGTTCTCTAGCTGAAAGGTCTGAAAGGAAAGATGGAAGCTAAGAGGAAACACTATTGGTTCTTCTTCTCTCCTGCCCAGGTGCAGGATCCACTCAGAACCCCCTGTACGCTTAGTGAGTGTGGGTTGAAAGCTTTGAACTTCTGAAAGTAAAGAAAGGCTTGTGCCATTGAGCAGAGACCAGGTCCCTTTGTGTAGGGATAAACAATACCTCCTGGGTAACACTGGGGTGCTGTCGGCCCCATGCCCACCCCTCTCTCTCATCATGGTCATCATGGTGGTCCACACATACCAGTACAGCCAGTTTCCCTCCCTAGCAGGCCAGGAGAAACCTGCCTATTCCAAGAGGGTCAAGTAAAGAGAGGACAAAGGAGCCAGGGTCTCAGGAGCAGGAGGGGCTGCAGCTGCATGCAGAGGGACAAGCTGTTGCTTCTGAGTTCAGAAGAGAGGAAGTTCCAGCCAGCCAGCCAGCCAGCAATCGTCACACTTGCATTGTGGCTCTCCTCTGCAAAGGGGTGAGAAGAGGGGTGGAGGGAGGTGGTGCTGAAGAGAGGGAGCAAGCAGGAGAGGTGAGAAATCCAGCGTCTTCAGACCTGCCCACACTGCTGGCTTCACAGCTGTGTGCAGTGCCTCATCTCACAGTCATTAGAGGGACCCCCGCAGGATGGATGGAAGCCGGACACCCCGAAGGGTGGGAAATGAAGAGAAGGCTTGCTGCTGATAGGCGTGCATTTGAACATTGAGAGAGAGAGAGAGAGAGAGAGAGAGAGAGAGAGAGAGAGAGAGAGAGAGAGAGAGAACTAGCTAGGAGCTGTCCTGGTTCCCAGAGTCCCACAGTCCTGGGGGAGACAAATAGAGAAGACAGGCATTATTATCACTCCAAAAGCCCAAGGCTAGCAGTAGGCCTAGTCCTCAAATCTGATCTGAGCTCTTTCTCTTCCTTCATTTATAACAAAAAGGGACTCCAATTCAACTTCCCTCCCAGCATGGCCCAGCTTCTTCTAGCTCATGAGTCAAGTGCAGTCCGCCAGCAGGCAGAGCCCACACGTCAGGTGTTGAGGTTTGGGGTTTTGCTGTGTGTTGCAATGTGAGGTGCGGGCTCAGAAATGGGAGGGAGGGGCACGAGGCTCTGAAGGAAGAGCAGTGTCTGACTCCGGCTTTAGTAGCCACATTCCTTCATAAGGTCAGGAGATTGCCCTACCATGCTGCTAATAATGGACTAGACATTATAAATTCATATCATTCTTTATAATTTTCATAATTGTTATAATTGTATTATATACAAGAGAAAATGAGCCTTTTATTGGACTAAGGAGAATGGTTGAGGTTTGGTCTTTTGCTGTGTATTGTAATGCTAAGTGCAGGGCCCCAAGACCTGGTTGCCCCAGAGATGGGGGATTCCACATGTAGACCCAAGTGACACTATGTGACCTTCCCCCAAGTTATTTCTGATTGATAAATAAAGATGCCAACAGCCTATAGTTAGGTAGAAAAGACATAGGTAGGGTAGAGGGTTCCTGGGCTTAGGGCAAGAGGAGAATCATGAGGGGGAGAAGAAGGCTGGAGGAGAAGCCGCTATCTGTTAGGTGAGTCGTGAAAACATGGCGGCGAGGGCTGGCCAATTGGAGTTAAGAGCAGCTCAGAGGAAACATAGGTCATAACTCAGAGTTATCAACAGGAACATAGATTCTAATAGCATATTTGCCCAGTTCTTGTGCTGTTTAAGGCTTCTTATAAATAGAAAGGTTGTGTGCATCTTTTATCTGGGAACTAAATGACCAAGGTGGGGAGAAGTCCCAGATTGGGATTCAAATTTTCTACCATAACCAGGGCCCCGCACAGCCTCATACAGCCCTCCACTCCACCACCTCTCTGAGCGCCCACCACAGTGTTGTCGCTCCTGAGCAGACACAGGTGCGGCCATTGCTCCCTGATCCCCAGATGCACCTGATGCCCATGGCCCTCAAGGCCTTTGCACTTGCCAGGCCTCACCTGGCCTTGACGACACCTTCGGGATGCCTCTTGCCTCTGTCCCTCAGGCCAGAGTTTCAGTCTTACATTCTCACTGAGCCCTGCAGCCCACCCTCTCTGAAACTGCCTCCGGCTTCCTAAATCCCCCTCTCTCTCCCTTGCCCTCTTTGAGTTTTTACCGCCACCTTGTTGAACTTACGTAGGTGGGCCCATCTCTCATTTTGTTCTACACTAGGTGAAGGTTGGCTTCTGCTTTCCTCACTTTTAGAAGTGTCTCTGGAAGGCAAGTAGGTGCCCAGTAGCCAGTGGCTGAATGAAGCAGACACCCCTGACTGGTCTCTCCGTCTCCATCACACCTCTCAATGTTCGAGCAGCCTTCCTAAAAGATGACTTAGGCCCAGCTGAGCCCAGACAGATGAAAGATGGCAAAGGGTAATAGGATAGAGGTATTCTGTCAGGCCCAGAGAGAGTGGGAAGTGGTTGAGAAGACGCTTAGGTGTGGGAGGTTTTTGTCTGTCTGTCTGGTTGGTTGGTTAGATACTTCCTTTATGAGACAGGTTCTCAATATATCATCCTTGGTTGTCTGAAACTCACTGTGTATCCCAGGCTGCTTCAATCTTATAATGAGTCTTTTTTCTCTTGAATGTTGCGATCATAGGAATATTCCACCATGACAGCCATCCCTCTTCTCCCTAGATAGTATCATCATTATATAGAGAGTGAGTTCACCCTGCTTACAAGTCTCCTATAGTGAAAACACACGTATACACACACATACTTGAACACACGCATGCATACACACATGTATACACATGTACACACACGCACACATGCACACACATGTACATACACATACATGTACACACACGTATACACACACACACACACACACACACACACACATGCCAGTCTTTTTCCCCACTGAACACTAAGAGTTGAGAAAGAAAACACAACAGACTTTCCAGCCTTGGGTCATTGTTCCTGAGCTGTCACCATGAGGTGACACCAGCAGTCTCCTGACTCAACTCCTAGGTCAGAAATGGCATCTCACCCAGCTATTCACCCACACCAGCCTGGCCTCATCCACATAGTCCTGCTGCAGACTACCTAGCCAGTGTGGGAACAGCTCCTGCTGATTTTGTCCATGGTCAGTGATGTTGGGGCTGGGCTGATAATGAAGCAAAAAGAGACAAACACCCCAAGGAAGCAAACTGCGAGGCACTGACCCAAAATACTCCAGCGGGGTCTCTCTCCAGTGGAGCAAATAGGTCTGCAAGTTTGGATGTCTGGTGGGTACCCGGCTGCTGGCTCCCAGATGTAGGGGGTTTCTACCCACCCTTCAGCTGGGCTGGTGGGACCAGGGCCACAGCTTCGTGCTGGCCCATTTGGCCAACGCACAGTGTCATAGGTGCCTTGGGACCATGGGATGACGGGCCGAGGACGCCGCCTATACACCACACTCTGGCCCAGATGGACTAGCTGGGCATTATTTATAATGAAGCTTTTATCGTGAGCAACTCTCATGTCCCTGCAAGTTAAAACCATTTGATGTCCTGGAGCCTCTGGAAAAAGGAGAAGGGGCAGGAGGGAAGAGGCACAAGCAAAGGAAACTAAAGGAGTTTCATAGCAGGACTTCAAACCAGCCAAGTGGTTGAAAGGATCACTGCTAAGGTTCTGACCTACTTTGCATGTGGATAGGCCATCTCCTGCACTTTAAAAGGAAAAAGGGGTGGGGGTGGGGGGAAACACCCGGACAAAGTGGCCAGCGCTCTATTCAGAAGAGCCAGGGCTGCTCCGCAGAGAGAAGCTTTCTTGCTGTAATCAGGAGCCATTTAGGAGCCATGATGTGGGTAATTATGAGAGATTTCAGCTTCTCTCCTTCCAGGGCCATGCACGGCTCAGGAAGATGGGGCTGCCAGAGCAAGATAGCCAGGGCTGGAAGAGCCAGTGCCCGACAAGCCGGGCTGCAGACCTCCAAGCTCAGGGGTATATCCTACCTGTCTGGCTGCCTACCTTGGCTCTGATAGACAATCCTTGGGGCGCAACCTTGAGGCCTTTATCCAGATGCACTTTCTCATTGTGGCACAGCTAAGATGATGAACCAGGCAGTGATTACAGTAGAGATATAGGTCTACTCCTTAGTGCACAGTAGGAGCACATAGTAGGTGCTCGGTCATGCTGATTCCTCCACGTTTTCTGAGTGACTTGGGAAGGAGATGTCTCACCCTGCTGGTAGGTCCCTTGGAATGACTAGGACTAACTAGGATTTCCAGTACCCAATGATTAGATGTTAAGAAAAATCAAGTTCTATAGAGCAAGAATCTCCACAGCTGGAGGCAGGCTTAGTGGGACCCGGAAAAGCACAAGGCAGGACAAGAGGTGTGAAAAGTATACACGGAGGAATTCCTTTACCCGTGATGATAACCAAATGGATGACAGAAGGCAACTTAGGGGAAAGAGTGATTTACTTAAGCTCACAGTTTCACCGTGAGAAGACATGGCAACATTCCTGTGGTAGTAACGTACATCGTGGCTCTCACATCTCAGGGGACCAGGAATATGGTGGCCATAAGCCTTTAACCCAGAGGTTCTCACCCTGTGGGTCGAGACCCCTTTGAGGTGTGAGTGACCCTTTCACAGGGGTTGCATATCAGATATCCTGCATAGCAGATATTTACTTTACGATTCATAACTATCACAAGTAGCGATGATATCAATTTCATGGTTGGGGGTTACCATAACATGAGGAACTGTACTCAGGGATCACAGCATTAAGTCTAGAACCATCGATCTAACCCTTCCCCTATAGCTCAATATCTAACAGCAGGGCCCTGGGTCCAAAAGGTTGACAATTTCCCAAACGGCACCTGCACCCGGGGAGCCGCCACTGCTCAAACATGAGCCTGGAGGACTGGAGGAGAGTTCACATTCACCCCATAACAGGGAAGAAGGAAGCGCTTGCAGGAGGTAGAGGAGACAGCTGCCAGCCTTCCCATGGCTTCCTGCACCCACCGTGTGATGCCCAGGAGAAAACGCCATGGCGGGGTGGGAGTCTCTTCTAAGACCGTTCATAATATTCAAGGCTAGTGGGGCCTGTGGCCCATAGTCCTGTGATAGCTTGGGAAGAAGAGCCCAGGGGACTGAAGTTAAGGCCAGCCTGGGCTACATACCAAGACCCTGGGCAAAAGAGAAAGGAAGGAAGAGAGGAAGGGAGGAAGGAGGGGAGGGAGGGAAGAAGCAAAGGAAGGAGGAAGGAAATGTGAGATAGAAGGAGAGAAGGTGGAGAAAAGAGAGAAAGGGGGAAAGGAAATGAGTTAGAATAGATACCAGAGGAAAGAAAATTCCTGGGAAACTGGACTCCATTATCGGCAACACAGTGCACAGTTCTGAATCGTTCTATTCTTTGTATTCATAGCAACCCTACACGATAGCGCTGGTCAGGGAGCCTCATTTCCATTTGCCTTTTCTTTTATTTTATGTTTGTTTTTTGTTTTGTTTTGTACTTTTGCTTGTGGTTTAGGTTGTGGGTGTTTGCTTGTTTGAATAGCCCACGTTGAGCTCAGACTCAAGGTCTACACACACACACACACCACACACATACACACACACACACACACACACACACTGCTCAGTGCTGAAATCACCCCCTCTGCTACCTGTTCACCCTACAGTCTATCTCCTGACCTCATGTTACAGGTGAGGCAACTGGACTCTTGATGCAGCTAGTCTGTGTCTGAAGCAAGGTTCTGTGCCCTTGGTGACTTTACATCACCACTCAAAGCCTTTGTTCCCAGTCAACAAACAGGTGACAAGCACTTGCTGTGGGCACCAGGCTCTATCTCAGGCTCAGGAGGCATAATGACAAGCTCAGACAACCGCTTTCATCTCCCCCACGTGGCACCTACTAAGTCATCCTGTAGTTTTTAGCAGCCCTGTGCTCTGCCTGCAGCGAGGTGTGGTAAGACTTCAGGGACATACCCAGAGGCTACAGAGCAGCCCCTTTAATCCCCATCACATTTAAGCATCAAAGGGCAGGTCAGTGTCTTTAGAAAATCTAATGATTTTTATGAATTCCAAACAAAGATGAAATTAATTGTGGATTACCCCCAAGCCATGGCTCTCCCTGTGCTAGGACCCACTGATAACATTCCTGCAGACAGGAAGCTGCTGCAGTCTCCTAGCTCTGATCAGCAGGGGTCCTTTTGAGTGTCCCAGAATTCCCCTCTGCCTTCAGTCCTTTGTTACATCTTAGGGAGCCTCTTATCCAAAGGCAAAGACCCAGCTCTCTCAATGACTTTTTCCATCTTCCCAGAGTGGTGAGGATTTGGTTTCTGGAATGCCTGTGGCATTTCCTGGTGAGTTGCTGGAGCAAAAAGGCTCAGGACCATGAAAGGAGTTCTTTTGGTTTTGGTTTGCTTTGGATGTTTTTTGTTTTTTGTTTTTTGTTTTTTTAAGACAAGGTTTCTCTACCTGTCCTGGAACTCACTCTGTATTCTAGGTTGGTTTCGAACTCACAGAGAGCCACCTGCCTCTGCCTCCTGAGTGCAGCTTTAAAGATGTGGACTGCCTCTGTCCAGTGATAGGAACTCTTTTAAAGTTCCTTACCTCCTGAGGAGGCCTGCTGGACCCCAAGAACATCCAGGGCTTGGGCTTCTGGCACAGGCAGGATAGACCTCATTCCACCTGCCCGCCAGGTCTACCTGAACATCCAGACCACCGGGACAACCAGATGGCTAAAGGCAACCATAAGAACACAACCAACAAGAGCCAGGGCAATATGGCAGCACCAGACCCCAGCTGTCCTTATCACAGCAAGCCCTGGACATCCTAACACTGCCAAAGAAGCACAGCAGAGGACCTTAGATCAATCTTATAAGGCTCATAGAGACTTAAAGAGGAAATGAATAAATCCCTTAAAGAAATACAGGGAAATGCAATTAAACAGGTGAAGGAAATGAATAAAACTGTTCAAGACCTGAAAGTGGAAATAGAAGCAATTAAAAAAAACACACAAACTGAGGGAATCCTGGAAATGGAAAACCTAGGGAAGAGAACAGGAACAACAGATGCACACATCACCAAAAGAATAAAAGAGATGGAAGGCAGAATCTCAGGCATGAAAGAAACTGATACATCCACCAGTCAAAGAAAAGGTTAAATCTAAAGAGTTCATGACACAAAATATTCAGGAAATCTGGAATACCACTGAAAGAGCTAACTTCAAAATAATAGGAATAAAAGAGGGTGAAGAGTCCCAGCTCCAAGGCCCAAAAAATATTTTCAACAAGATCATAGAAGAAAACTTCCCCAACTTAAAGAGATGCCTATAAACATACAAGAAGCTTACAAAACATCAAATAGAATGGACCTGAAAAGAAAATCCTCCTGCCACATAATAATCAAAACATAGAACAAAGAAAGAATATTAAAAGCTGCAAGGGGAAAAGGCCAAGTAACATATACAGGCAAAATTAACCCGACTTCCCAACAAAGACTTTAAAAGCCAGAAAAGACTGGGCATCTTGCAGATGCCAAGAGACCACAGATGTCAGACCAGACTACTATACCCAGCAAAACTTTTAATCATCATAGATGGTGAAAACAAGATATTCCCCAGCCAAACCAAATTTAAAGTATATCTACCCAAAAATCTAGCCATACAAGAGCCATTCTTATACAAACCACCAAAGTAGGTTTTGACTGTTAAAAAAAAATGAGAAATTTTTAATAACTAACTTTTGTCCTATTATCTTCATCTTATCTCATAGTAAATTCTGTTAGAAGGATACAGTGACTCTGTTTATAGAAGTCCACTAGTGGCCCGAGGTCACATTAAGTCAAAGGCAGAAATAAAAGCCAGGAGTGTCTTTCTTGATAACCAACCTCTTTCTACCAGCCAGCACTGAGCCTGGAGCAAGGTGTCCTTTGCTGACGCAGCTGGCCACACTGCCAGGGTTGTCTACACTATTGTCTAGTGGTATCAAGGAGGATTAAACCATAAGATGCCCCTTAGAAGGAACATCAGGCTTACCTGGGGCGCCATCCCTGTTAATTTGCATATGGGGGATACAGAATCCAACAAGGTGAGGTGACTTTGTCCCACATTGCATCAAACAAAAGTAAGCTTTGCTTTGGAGTTGGACTTGGGTACTAAATTGTGAGCTCACATGTCTCTGGGTGAACTCAGAGCTTGTCTTCTCAAGAGGCAAAGTGAATCCAGAGGAAGAGCTAGGGTGGTAGTATCTTCTTGCCAATCATATGATAGGGCTGGAGTGGTGCAACTTTCCTGTCTATTTACCTATGTATCTATGTATCTATGCATCTACGCATCTATCTATCTATCTATCTATCTATCTATCTATCTATCTATCCATCCATCCATCCAACCATCCATGCATCTATCTATCTATCTATCTATCTATCTATCTATCTATCTATCTATCTTTCTCATCTTTCACAGGCAGAAATGTATGAAGAGTTTTCAACAAAAATATTGTGTGCGGCTGATCACGCTCTCTGCAGAACCTCACTTCCAGGAAGGCCTGCTCAGTTGGTGCTGGGAAGTGAGGACGAGGGAGGAGGAAACACTCCCTTTCCATCCCATGAGCTGGGATCTCATAGGCGAGGCTATATCCCACCCCCACCCCATAACAGCCTTGTCTATCACTTTCTGTCTAATATTAACCTGACCTCGGAACTCCGAAATATCTTGTCATGGCACTAGATTGGAGGCCTAGGAGGCCTGGGCCTGGCTTCCATACCAAGTGATCCCACAGGCAGCCTTGCACAAGTGATCCAAGAGATGGGCACGCCTGTGGCTCCAGCTATGAAGAGACACTGTTGGCCTAGGTCAAAGTCCCTTGCAGCTCCATCACATGAGTCTGTTATTATATAAGAAGTGGAGTTAATTGCAGTTACTGACCAGGACATTCTTTAAGACACTGACTGCATCCAAGGATCCCTGCTAGGATCTACACATGGTCTTTCCTTTGATACTCACAGCAACCTTTTAGATACTATAAATATCTTCATTCTCCACATGATACAACTGAGGCCCAGAGAGACTAATTGTTCATCATCATAGACTTTATAATCAGTAGAGTTGTAACTATATAATATCTTGCTCCTCTTCTCACCTCCTGAGCCCACCCTACACACACACACACACACACACACACACACACACACACTCACATGCACGCACAGGCACACGCACCTGCACACTCACATACACACTCACACATTCACATACACACTCACACACACTCATTCATATACACACTCACACACTCACATACACACTCACATATACTCACTTACACACTCCTCACATGTACACACACACTCACATTTGCACACACTCACACTTACTCATACACACTCACTCTTACACTCACATACACACTCACACACACTCATTCACACATACAATTACATACACACACTTACATAATCCTCACACACACTCATTCATACATACTCACTCATACTCATTTTTATACACACACACACACACACACACACACACACACACACTCATCCTCATTCATGTCCCTATCCTCCCAAAAGCCAGAATTCCCTGACACTGTTGCAGACCGATAGTGGAGAACACCTCCCACAATTAGCCTCTGGGATGAGTCTGGCCTCCCTCTCTCTCCTCAGAAATAAATACGATCCTAACTTTCCAACACATTCCCACTGTAAAGGATTCTTGTCCTTCCTGGGGCTTTCACTGTTCTCCCCAGTTCTTCCCCTTTCCTCTTCCAGCTTCACGAGCAGTCCTAACTTCTACCCATTCTCCTTCCCCCACGGCACCCCTGCTGGCCTTTCCTTGAACGATCTCCACTGTAGAGAAGCCCAGGCTTCCTTGGTGCCATTAAAGCTCTGTCCCCTGCTCCATACCTTCTGGAATATGGCTCCATACCAGGATTTGAACCATGGTCCCAGTGAATGGCTAACAGGCAAGCACCTAGAACCCTGTACCTAGATCTCCATTAAATAGTCTATGGGCACCAAGGAGAGTGTCCCTGTGGGCTTAACATGGATGTCGGTGTTGGCAGGGTGACAAGAACAGGCCCTTGAGGGCAAGGACAGAGTACTTAGCTTGAGGAGGACAGCAGAGGGGAGAAGGACAGGGAGGAGGGAGAAGAGGCATTACCAAGGCCAAATGCCATAGAGCTTTGCTAAAAGATTCTAATTTGGAAGGTCGGAGAGAGAACAGATGAATGGAAACCTGGGGAAGGGCTATTGGGAGAGGAGAGAGGAGGCAAGAGGAGGGGAGAGGAGAGAGAGGGGAGGATGTAGGGAAGGAGCAGGAAGATTTTAGGCAAGGGCCGTGGAGAACCTTTTTGTGCATTAAACTCTGCTGTCTGAAAAACAGGAACCAAAAATACCCACCCCAGCTGACTTTACCGATCCAGAAACTGGACTCAACAAAAACCCGGTGTCATGGCTGCAACTTGAGAGCATCCGTGTGAAGATAACCCTATACCCCAAAGATGGCCGAAGCGCCTGTATGATCACCAAGGCCAAGGCAGGGCTGGGCCCCTACCCCACAGGCAGCTGCACTGAGGGGTGGCCAACAATGCCAGCCAGAGTTGTGAGGAAGCCAGGAGGGGAGGAGGGAAGGGAGGAGCCTGGAGTAGAAGCAAGGGAGCAAGGGTGACCTTGGAGAGAGAGGGTTCAGCCGCAAAGACTACAAGGGGTAGGAAGCAGGAACGTGGGCCCAGGAGAGAGAGAGAGAGAGAGAGAGAGAGAGAGAGAGAGAGAGAGAGAGAGAGAAGCAGGTGATCGCGTGTAAGCTGGAAGAGGCGTTGGTCAGAGGGTGCAGTAGGCTGGGGTTTTGTTCCTCTCAGCTGACACTTACTGGATGCCCATTATAAGCTGGGCTCTGTGCCAGGCAGTGGGACCGAGGATGAATCAAATCCCTGCACACCGCAGGGAGGGGGTGGGAGAGACTGACAACATGGCAGGTGAGCCAGAAATGCATGCTTGTCCTGGGAGAGAAGGGGCCCAGGGTGCCTAGACTCCTGGCGTCCTGGGGAGACAGCAGCCTTGCCTCAGAGACTCAGCCTCCTTGGTCTTCACTAAGAGTTCTGCTTCTGAAACCGTAGAGTTTTCTAGAGAGTGTGGCCAGCACTGCAGCCTGACCCCCTTCCCCCTCCCTGGAAGTGTTTCAGTAGGTACAGACTATATAATATACTATAGATACTAAATAAGTAATATACATATAATTTCCTCTCTAGCACACACATACACAGTCACTCGCATCCACGAAGCAATCATGCATACACACACACACACACACACACACACACACACATGTACATGTAGCCACACAGCTGAAATGCAGCAAGCCCAGAAACAGCAGTCTCTGCCAAGGTCACACAGGACAAAACCCAGAAAGAGTCTCTGAGCAGAGACCACTCCGATAGGCAGGGGGGAGGAAGAGAGCCCACTCTGGGCTCCTGTGCCTGGACCTCCAGAGCCTAAGACTGCACTCAGAAGGAAGAAAACCCGCCATTCCTCCCCACTGTCCCCCAAACCGATCCTGACATCCCTAAACCCAAGTCAGCCCCAATGAAAGGGTGGTGCTGAGTTCTGTTTACCAACCCGGCATCTAATCAAAATTAGCTGCTGCTTCTTCTGGTTGGTTTTTTGTTGTTGTTGTTATTGTTGTTGTTGTTGTTCTGACTATTTTTAAGCCAGAGCTGGTAGATCAGTGTGGCCACTAGTAAGCTGTCAAATCAAATTTTCAAAAGCAAATTGCTTTTATAATTAATTTAATTATTATTGCGGCTCCCGGTTTTGTGCTGCCTTAATGAACACAATCAGGTTTCACCTTCTGCTTCCCTCCCCCACCACATACAAGTACCCCCCCATTTCCACAGACCCACCTCACACCTCTCCCACCCAAGAGATGGAAAAGAGGAGGGAGACAGGGCTTCCTCTCCTCCCTGTGCCCCTGAGTCGTCACCTCCTCTGGCATGCCCCAGCCTCACATGGAATAATCAAGCCTTCCTCTCAATGGGGTAATAAATGCCGCCTCCCCATGTTTTAATTACCCCCATCAGCCTACCCCTGGCATCCTCACACCCTACCCAAGTCTGTGAGTCTGTGGGGGTTGAGGAGGGGCAGTCAGGAGAGAGACTGTGACAGCGGTCTGTCACCCAGGGTCTGGCATTCACTGGGGAACTGTCAGTTACTAAGGAAACTAGGGAGAGAGGCGGTTAGATCCAATTTGGGGTGACAAGCGTGAGGACTGAGGATTTTGGCCTCTCCTCATCTGATCATGAGCTCAAGTTTCATGGACTGGGCAGTGGACAGGCACGGGGGAGCCGGTCCTGCGGCGGTCACCCCCTTCTCAGGAGCCCAGGCAAGACAAGGGACTCCATCAGAGGGCAGAGCAGCTCAAGGCCACCCCCACCGTGCCTCAGAGTCATGTGTATCCCCGCCTGTGTGTTAGGTTCACCCCCATGCTGAGGGTCCTGGCTTGGGGTCCATCCTTTCCTGTGCTTCCCATGTCCTCACTTTGGCCTCCCTTTCTTCTCCATCTTCAGTTTGCAACTCACCTCACCACTTTTATTCTATTTGTTTTCTCCTTCCAACCCCTCTCTGCTGTCCACCCAACACCAGCACACACAGTGGCTTCCCCAGACCTAGCCCTCATGACAGTCCTTAGGCTGGAGTCTCAACCACCTTGTCCCCCCCAGTAGCCACCTCCTTTGCCTTCCTCTCCGTCCCCTCCCCACTCTTTCTTCTCTGCTTTTCTACTCTCCCTCCTAACCCTTCTTTCTCTTCCCTCTGCTTCCCTTCTTCTGTCTCTGCAAGCTGTAGTTTAGACTCCCAGAGACAACAGAAGCATCACGCCCTATTGCGACTCCCAACCAGGCTGCTGAGACTCTCCTAATCTCAGAGGGAGGGTGCCCATCCCTGCAGAAATGAGGCACCCCTGGGAGGAATGGAGAAGGGACAGGGGTGGGGGCTGGGAGACAGTCCAGGCTGGGGAGTGATGGGGCTAGGGAAGATGGCCTCCCTGGCCTCTTGGTTGAGAAGAGCAGAAAGTGCTGCAGAAGAAATCTGAGTCACCAGCTCTGAGGCAGTGCAGGCGTGGCTGGCAGTGGAGCAGGGGACTCTGGACACTGGCTCAGGCATGGAGGCCTCGGGAACGGCTGGAGACCAAGAGACCAGTGCAGCATGCCTCTGCCTCCTAAAGGATCTGAAGCCTCCCTCTCACTGTCCAGTGATCCAGGCCAGAGCTTACAGGTCTCCCCCACTCCTGCAGCTGGCCTTCTCTCTTTGGTGAGCAATTGACCAGGACTTGGATCTCCTCTTGTTGCAGAGAAGGTCCTAGGTATGAACAGTGTTCTGTTTTTAGGGGTCCCTCAGAGAGACCCCAGGGTGCTGGAGAAAGGATGCTGTTTGCATGCCTCTACCAGGGTTGGTAAGGTGGCTGGCTCTCGGGCTGTCTACCGTAGGTGGATACCTTGTGGAAGTCTGGTTACTGAGTGGGGAGGAATGAACCACCAGAATATACAGGCATGCTCCATGCCCTAAGCCAGAGCCAGCAGCTAGGAGCAAGCTGCAGAACCAGAGCTCTAAGAAAGTCACCAAAGATACCAGATCCCGCTCTGGTCAAATCAGCACTCCCTGCTCCAGGGGGCGCTCTGTTCAAACATCTGCCATCTGCCTCTAGGCACATTGAGAACAGGGGGCCCCCAGAAAGCAGAGTCCAGCAGGAGTCCAATAACAATTTGAGAGGTCCGGACCCTGCCTCTGAAGCCACACACATGCCAAGCTGAACAACCCCGGGACCTCAGGCTGATTTGGCACCCTCAGACCCCTCTGGACATTGCCAGGTACTCCAAGCAATACATCTATGTAGAGCAAGCCTGCCACCTGGTGGAAAGGCCATCCAACTACAAGCCGGGGCTTCTCAGGGTGGTTCTTCTGTCCAGTGTTTGGGGTTCTGTAGCACAGATATCCATCCACCA
Organism: Apodemus agrarius; assembly: GCA_964023405.1. Lineage (NCBI taxonomy): Eukaryota > Metazoa > Chordata > Mammalia > Rodentia > Muridae > Apodemus > Apodemus agrarius. The sequence goes on along the minus strand of OZ030012.1, from coordinate 49,475,911 downwards.
GCTCCTGAAGGCAGTACCGACACAAGGAATGATAGATCCCTGCCCCGGTCATTCTGAAGGTGTTTGTCAGTACACATGAGCAGAAGGTAGGGATGAGAGGGTTTCAAAAGGCTGAGGCCCGTTTGGAGCAGGTATTTGGCACCTCTTGGCTGGCTTTTCTCTGGCTGTGAATAAGCAAGTGTCAGATAGAGGTTGGACCTGTGGCCCTACTACCCATCAGCGGGACAACGGCCTCCTTCCATGGACACAGAGCCCCTCAGCAGACGCATGGACAGATGAGTAAACAAGAGGCTATTCCAAGCCTAAGTGCTACAGCCAAGGCAGGCCAAGGAGAGCCCATGGGCAGATGGGACATATTAGAATAATCTTGTCCAGTGGAGGCAGCCCCATATATCCCAAGTGCTTGTGTCTTCCTGTTCCTTTCACTCACTCACACACACACACACACACACACACACTCATCTAAAAATTATATTTTATTACTGATTTGACATAAAGATTGATATATATTAGAATATTTTTCTCAACATAAACATTTCTTTTTCTCTGGCCTTAACAGAAGTTGAAACAATGTTTACTGCCCACCGTGCCTAGTGGAGAAATCAGCCTCATGTCCTATCACAGGTGAGGGAACTGAAACATAAAAGAGTCTTATTAAATGCCGAAGGCACCGCCACATGGAAAGTAGTAGCAAGCTAGGGCCACAATAGGACCTTCCATGACATTTAAACCTTTGCAGGAAGCAGAAAACCTTCACCGCCTATAGACATAGGTCAAAGTCTCCAATTCTTCTCCAGAGTTCCTTGGATTGCCATTACATGGACACGATGGCTGGGGGGTTCCCCACTCCTAGACCAGCAGCCTCTTCTTGCCCAGCCCTTACCCTGAAGCCAAACCCCCACCATTGCAGACTACCACCACCACTGCTACCACCAACACCACCTCCATTGCAAACCACCACCACTGCCACCATTGCAAACCACCATCACTGTCACCATTGCAGGCCACCACCACCACCACCACCACCATCACCATTGCAAACCACCACCACTGCCACCATTGCAAACCACCATCACTGACACTATTGCAGGCCACCACCACCACCACCACCACCACCATCACCACTATCACCACTCGGCTATCTCCACGGCAGTTCTTTGGTCTGCTGTTTTATTAATGCCTAATTTTCAATTTTCAAGAAGAGAGGGAGCCTTAAACCTTCATCTCATGAACCCAGCAATCACACAGATGATCCAAGCATCTCTGGACAGCCTTTAATTTATTTCCCAGTGCATGCAGGCACTGCTGAGACTTGATAGCACCAGCTTAAATTTAATAAATTACTCAAGTACCACCGAGTAGTTAAGAAAGCTCCAGGCTCCCTCTCTACCCTTGCTGACCTGGATGGCAACACCAAAGATTCCTCAGAAAGTGTAGAGGCAGGCCTCTCCATGCCTGAGCGAGCTTCATGGTCTTCCCAGGACCCTTGGCACAAGATGGAGGTTGAAACAGGGGCAGAGAGACAGAGGTGCAGAGAACTCTGGGGTGGGAACAGAATTCTCTACTCTGACCTCAGCATGTCAGTGGGTGTAGTAATCTAGGAGTGACGACGTTTGTACCTGAGCACAGCTTAGGAAAATCACAATTTAGGGGGATGGAGAAATGGCTCAGCAATTAAGAATGCTTGCCTGTCTTGTAGAGGACCAAAATTCCATTCCTGGCTCCCACTTTAGGTTGCTCCAGATCCAGGGGATGTTCTCCCATCTGGAACCTGGAACTCACTCATGAGCTGCAGAGAGACATTTGGGGAGGATGCCAGTGTGCTCACTTTCTGGGGAAACTCCAGGAGGAGACTCTTATCTGCTTCTGTGGCCAGCAAAACCCTGAGAGTGAAATTGTTCTAGAAAAACAGACTCTAGTCTTAGCCCGGGACACCGAGGCTTCAGCAAGGTGCGAGGGCAATGAGGAAAATGGATGTCTATAAAGAGGTAGGCGTAGAGCCCTCGAGCTGTGTGGAATCCCATCCTGACAGTGACTCCCCCACTGCCTCAGCTTAGGTGTCTTGAGTCTAATGATCTCAGGTGAACCCAGGAATAAACTCTTCCGTGTCTCTCCTATGCCTGAACCAAAGCCAATATTCCTGACTCCCAGCTGCCTTGAGTGTTCCCATATGCAGAGAGGTGCTTCCTCCCTAGCCTGGCGTGGCCTCATAGTGTTCCCAAGACTGAGGAAATTGTCATGGGGTGGCCTTTGTTCCAGAGCGCTAGGATAACTCATTGTTACTAGCAATAAAAAACATCTTTGGTATCTCTAATTCTTTCCACGGTGCTCAGAGCCCTGCCTACACAGGCTCTTGTTTATGCAGAGAGAGCCTTCCTTCGCTGCTGAGTATAGTGTAAATTGAATTGCATTATAAACGCACTAGGGGAACCTTATCAGGAATCCTTTTATAAAGGGAATAATTGTCCCCTAATTTATCATTAGTGCGAGCCTCGGTTTTTATCTGACAAGTTTGTTTGATGTGAGCAGAGTCTGCATGTACACACACATACATGTGAGCACACACACTCCCGGGGAGTAGGAGCTGCAAGGCATGATAGAGAGCAGGGTGTGAATTAGTTTGGGTAAGAACTTCCTGAGAGTAATACTGGCAAGCAGAAACACCACGGACGAGATAAAGCATGGTGTGTCGCCAAGACAAAGAGGAAAACAGAGACCCAAGAAGGAGTGATGGTTTTTCAGTTATTGTTCATCTCTGGAAAAATGTTGTCCACGTTTTCACAGGACTGTCAGGCACTCCGGGTCACTCACCAGGAGCTGGCAAGAGCTGGGAAATGAACCAATGGTGGTCGAGCGTCAGGATTCGGGAGGGGTGTGGAGACCGGCGGCCTGGCCATCAGAGCCACGGGCATCATTGTGCAAGGGGAATGGATGCTGTGATCTCAAACATCCATGTGTGCTCCTGTGCAGGTGTAAGTGAGGCTATGGTCTCCCCCAGCCTCCGTCTCCAGGTCTTTCTCTCACTGTGTTGTCTCCCTATGCCCAGAAGCAGCTGGGAGCTAACTCTGTGAGGACAGAGACCTTGTGTTTAGCAAGCTGGAGATTCAAGATTTAAAATGCACTTTCTAGAGTTTTCTGGTCTCCAACTCCTGAAGCACCTGGACCCCGATCCTAAGAAAACTTGGATTTTTGTTCATGTTTGCTGTTCTGTTTGCACAGAACAAGGCTCCCTGACTGTCCCATAGGCCCTCACAGCATCATTTAGAGACGTAAATGGCCGACTTCCATTCTACCAGGGAGGTAACTGGTGCTCTGAGGCCGTGGTACTTCACAAACCTCACTAGGACTTCTAAACCAAAGGCACTCTCTTCTCCTTTCAGTGACCAGGCTTCCAAAGACATCACAGGCAGGGCATCACTAAGTCCCCCGTTAGCAGTGATAACCCACCTTTTCAGAATCCGGCCTCCATATTGCAGGTTTGGCGGAGACACTACATGGAATGGGCATATTCGGAACCTGGTATAGAGAAAAGAGACAGGGATGACTGTGGAAGGGCCTGGGCTCTCTGTCTCTCAGTATAAGCCCCTCTCCTTTCACATCCAATGGAAACAAAGGATAACAACAGTATCAAACAATGAGTAAAAGGAAGCTACTCTGTAGCTAACACAAGATAAGAGGGTGGATGTGACTGAGTCCACAGTCAGGACCTCCCCATCTCTTTGACAAACAGCCTGGCAGTGGTGGCCAAGGGCTACCCCTGATGTAGCCAATATCACAGATAGGAGAAGACACTCTAGGTCCTAGGATCTATATAGCCTTATTAAAACCAATAGGAGCTTCATTGAGCATGCCCAGATGCTCTCTAGATCACTAACCAGAGAGTAAGCCTTCCTTCCTTCCTTGGAGCAGAAAAAGGAAGAACTAGACATGAGGTGATAACTCACAGATCTCTCCACACAGAAGAGATTACCCAGGTGGCTGAGAAAAGGCAGAGTCTGCATGGCAACAACACCCCTCCTTACCAGAGCACACCTCACCCTGAGACCCAGCTGACCCTCAAAGTTCTCACTATAGGAAATTGTCCTGCCATTGTGACTAGCCTCTACTTGTCTTTTCCAGACCACTTCCACTGTTCTCTGGTTCTAGAAACTGCATGAATGAGGAAGATAGCATCATTCATTGCCTGGGAGTTGGGGATTCTAGAACTTTCTTTACCAACTACTGAATTAGGCATCATAACTGATGAGGACTGACCCGGAGAAAATAGAGAACATGTTCTACAGGAACTTAGGAGCAACTGATGTGGGGTTCCTGTCTTGCTTCTGTGATGACTGTAAGGAACCTTGGAAAATGGGAGGTGACCACTGTGACACAATGACAAGTATTGAAAGAGAAGAGACCAATGTTGGGGATGACAAGAGTATTCAATAGAACCATGTTGGGGCAAACAGCCATGCCAGAGTAGATGTGGGACTTCTCCCTTGAAAAATCTCTCTCGTATACTTCTCCAGTGTACCCTTAGGTAAGACACCCGTTCTATGGTTAGTGGCACCGGGGTTAGTCACAACCCATTGCCAATCTTAGCTGAGCCCATAATCTGCATGCATTTAAAAGCCATCTGTCTTGGAAAGAAAGGCAAAGGATTGTGGAAAGAACATTGCAAAATATCCTTATAAACCAAACAGTGGTTTTACAGGCTAGCTGAGCCTTACCAGCACAATACCGGAACCCTTAGAAAACAGGTCATGACACTGAATCCAGAGTTTGAAGACGAAGCCTTCCGTGAGTGCTTGTGAATGTAGCATTAACGTGGGGTGGGGAGGTTCTCCAGTGCTTGTGCATGTGGGGGCCACAAGCTAACTCAGGTATCATCATTCTCTGCCTTATCTCTTGGGCAAGGTCTCTACTGAACCTGGAGCTCACCGTTTCTGCTTGACTAGCTGGCCAGTAAGCCCCTGGAACCTGCTTGCCTCTGTTTCCCCAGCACTGGGGTGTACTTTCATGTGGGTGCTGGGGATCTGAGCTCGGGTCCTGATGCTTGTGAAGCAAGCTCTTTAACCATGGAGCCACCTCCTCGGCCCGGATTCTCATCACTCTTGTAGTGATGTTCTGTGGAGTCACTGCACACAGTGAATAAGCAGATATTGAACAGTGCACTGTTCCCGGGAGAAATAAAGAGTTAGGTTCAACGAAGCTCCGGCCATAGCATTTCCACTAACTGATCAATACACAACCATGTTTTATTGTGCTTCTGCTTAAAGACACCTTATTTTATACACACCATTAACATTGAGCTCCGGGCCAACAACACTATCATTCACCACCAAACCAAACTTCTCTAACCCACATATTTTCTCCACAAGGTAGAAATGTTCTTTATCATTGTGCTTAGGCTCATTTTAAATGGCAAAATCACCAAGCAGAAGCACACACAGCGAGCTGGCATTGAATAGATCACAAAAATTACAGGCTGCTTTCTGTTTTTCAGTATGAGAGAAGAAACAAGAAAGCAGAGGGGTCACCTTGCTCAAGTGCTTTGGGCAACTCAAATTTTGTGCTAATTTCAATGTGTCTGTAATAGACTAAAAATGTAAGGTACATGAGTTGAAGGCAGAACATTGTACAAATTGCAAATATAGAATCCAAGGACAACAATTAACAGTACACAAAGACTGTGGAGTAATATGCAGCAACAAAAAGGAATGCGTTTGGATACACATGACAGCCTGGATAAACCCCAAAGGCATTGCAATATGTGCAAGAGCTTTGGAAGCTGATACTATGATGTCACTGGTATGGCATTCTTAAAAATATAAATAGATAACAAAGGGATGATACAAGGAGTTCTGAGAGGTGACAAAACTGTACCACGTCCTTCTTGTAGTAGTGACAACCCAGTACATACATGCATTAAACACCTGTAAAGCTGTAGCTCAAGGAGAAAGACTTTGTTTTATTTTGTGCTGGCCAGAAGCTCTGAATACCCAAGACACAATTCACATATCAAATGATTCCCAAGAAGAAGGAAGGAGAGGGCCCTGGTCCTGGAAAGGCTTGATGCAGCAATGTAGGAGATTACCAGGACAGAGAAGTGGGAGGGGGTTGATTGGGGACCGGGCGGAGGGAAGAGGGCTTATGGGACTTATGGGGAGGGGGGAACTGGGAAAGAGGAAATCATTTGGAATGTAAACAAAAAATATAGAAAATAAAATAAAAATGTGAAAAAATGAATGCATAGTTCACACTTATCATAAAGCAAATAGCCAGTGGTAGAACATTTCTATCCATGACTGGGTCTACTGCATGAAATAGGGTCTATGGTGGAATCGACTATAGTGACTTGGGCCCTTTGTATCTTCCTAGCAGACTTGTCATAGGAAAGGCAATTATCAGCTGTGTTTGAGTTGTGGTCTCATATCCTATGCAAGTAGCTGAGACAGCTCACTAGTCTCCAAATAAGGGTGACCAGCACAGTCCGGAGGTGTAACCATCACTCGCAATTCATTTATTCTTCTGTGATAGGACCCCACTCCTGCAGAGGCCCAGGGCATTGGTTTTATATCCACATGCAGAGATCCCCACTTAGAAGTTAGTGTTGCCCCTAGCAACCAGCTCTCTCTCCACACTGCTTTGAATGCAGACTGCCTGAGGAAGACTGCTCCTCAGAACTGATTGCTGAAAGACCTCCTATCACAATGTGAACAAAACATTTTTAAACAGGAAATTTAACAAGACTTTAAAACAAAGATCCAAAGTATTTTTATCACATCCTGACGATGTGTTTGCAGAGTGACTGGAGGGGCACTCTCTGTACTTTGCAAAAGAAGAAAGACAAAGATGGGGGCAGATCATGAAGCCCTACCTGTTCTGAGACCTGAAGGGTGAAACTGGGAGGATCTGATATCCTTAGGAAGCTCCCTCATGGAGCTCTAAGCCCTTAGTAGGTGCTGTTAAAGTGCATGAGGAAATCAAGACAAATGCCCAAATGAAAGAAAGAGCTGTTTGTAAAAAATCAGTTATTCACATCTTGGGTGTGAGAGGGTCTGCACCAAGGACCACAAACAACATAGAAAAGGATAAGATGTAGCTCATGCCTTTAAGGCAGATGAATAATAAATAATTGAATTAAACTGGTGCATTTGAGCAGCTACATTATACCTGTTGTTGTTTCTGAACTCTGCACCTCCTTTTCAGATCACCATCTCCAATTCTCAAGCATCATTGCACTGCCAGACAGGGAAATGTGAGGAGTATGCTGGGGGTAGTGGTAGTGAATACATGCAAGGGTATTTGTCAACACTCCTCAGTTGCCAGTGACAAGTCCCAACTCATAGGAACATAAACAAAGCAGCAAATGCATTGGCTCACATAATTAGGAAAAATGTGAGACTCAAATCGACAACAAAAGAACCTGCTTCTCCATGGCACCTTGTCCTTCTGTGTTTTCACGTCTTAAGTTTGACTCCAAGTATAATGCCACATTTAGTCCTTCCCTAGTTCTAAAACTCAGGTACCCATGCAGATGCAGCAAATTTACAAAAAGAAAATCTTTCTAGTGAGGAACAGAAAATGGGTTTGACTTTTTCAGGAGCCCATCCAATTGAATAGATGTTCAACACAGAGGACGGAGAGGAAAGCAATGCTGGATTGCAGCCACCAGTCCCCACACACACCTTGGGCCCCATAGGTGTCTGAAAAACGACAGCTTGGACTTCAAGCAAAGCTCAACTCCAGGCATCATCAAACTGTGGAACAACATAGCATTGTAGCACTGAGGCCCAATAAAGGCAGATATGTTCAAGGTAGAAGAGATTGAGGCTGCTGGGATGTTACCAGGACAGTGAATAAGGCTCAGGACACAAAAGTGGACCTGGTTTGAATCTTAGCTTACCCTCTTCTTGATAGTGAGCTTTTCTAAGGTAACAACTCCTCAGCCATTAAACAGGATAATACCTGCTTCATAAGTGGTAGGGGCTGCCAAAGAGCTAAATTCAAACACAATTGTGTTCTTTAATTCTGTATCCTTTTTCGTCTTCAATATCCTCTCTTCTAATTCTTAAGCACTGAAATATCCATTAACCTATACTCCATCCCATATTCATTAAGCACTTGCTCTGAGAAATGTGCAACATGTTAAGAAATATTGTTATTAATAAGATATTGTCAAAGGTTTGGATACCCCTGAGAAGACCAGGACATTTCAAAATAACATTTTCATCTACAAATATGGTGGGCCACATTCACAGCTATTCTAGGATATACCTGTCCAAGTACTGAAACAAATAATAGTAATGAAACAATTCTGAAATACAATGTATACAGAAGTATATAAATATACAAAAAAATCCCCAGAATCTGTTAAGTCTGTTATTTTGTTTTTATACCCAGAACAATAGGCCCCCTTACTTACTATTTCACTCTTCATGGTTACACATAGTCAACTCTGCTCCAAAACTATTAACTGAGAACTTCTAGAAATAAATGTTTTAAGTATTGCACTGTTCTGTGTAGCATGCTGAAATCTTAAGCAGTCATGATCCAGACCACTAGGATGTGAAGCACTTAGGGCTTAGTTCACAAACAAAGTAGAATTGTAGTCCCTAAGATCAACAGTATGTTTCTCTTCAGGGAAATTGAGAAGTAAAAAAAGAAGATGTACTGATTTGGCTATTGCACCTAAGACTGCAAAAGTTATGAGCCCTATGTGTGACAAAAGCTTGCTGAATGTGAAAAAGGCTTGAAATTTGGCTATGTAGACAGAGCATAAGCATAACACTTATAAGAGTCTGTCTCTATCTGTTATTTCAAACACCAGTGCTTATAAGGGTAGACTACTGCCTCTCACTAAATTCTCATAACAACTGGATAAGGTGTGCTGTAATTCTCTTATTTAAAAAAAAACTGACATGATGTATCAGGAGCATGGCTAAAATGGTCATAGTTGGTGAAAGACAGGAATAAATTCTACTCAAGGCCCATATCTAAACATAGTAAAAGCAATATACAGCAGACCAGTAGCCAACATCAAGGTAAACAGAGAAAAACTCGAAGCAATCCCTCTAAAATCAGGGACTAGACAAGGCTGTCCCCTCTCGCCATATCTCTTCAATATAGTACTTGAGGTACTAGCTAGAGCAATTCAACAACAGAGGGAAGTCAAAGGGATACAAATCGGAAAGGAAGAAGTCAAACTATCACTATTTGCAGATGATATGATAGTTTACTTAAGTGACCCAAAAACCTCCACCAGAGAACTCCTGCAACTGATAAACAACTTCAGCAAAGTGGCTGGCTATAAAATCAACTCAAGTAAATCAGTAGCCTTCCTATACGCGAAGGATAAGCAGGCCGAGAAAGAAATTAGGGAAATTGACACCCTTCACAATAGCCACAAATGATATAAAGTATCTTGGAGTGACGCTAACCAAACATGTGAAAGATTTATACGACAAAAACTTCAGGTCTCTGAAGAGGGAAATTGAAGAAGACATCAGAAAATGGGAAAATCTTCCATGCTCGTGGGTTGGCAGGACTAATATAGTCAAAATGGCAATCTTGCCCAAAGCAATATACAGATTCAATGCAATTCCCATCAAAATCCCAACTCAGTTCTTCATAGAGCTAGAAAGAGCAATTCTCAAATTCATCTGGAATAACAAAAAACCCAGGATAGCTAAAACTATCATCAACAGCAAAAGAACTTCTGGGGGAATCAATATCCCGGACCTCAAGCAATATTACAGAGCAGTGGTATTAAAAACTGCATGGTATTGGTTCAGTGACAGGGAAGCAGATCAATGGAATAGGATCGAAGACCCAGAATTGAACCCACACATCTATGGCCAATTGATCTTCGACAAAGGAGCTGAAAACATCCAGTGGAAAAAAGATAGCCTTTTCAACAGATGGTGCTGGCTCAACTGGAGGTCAACATGCAGAAGAATGAGAATTGATCCACTCTTATCTCCTTGCACTAAGCTCAACTCCAAGTTAGAATCTCATGTATCATAAAAGGTATATTGCTGGAGGATGAGTGAGAGGCCTGTTTGATGTTATTTTCTTTCCTTCTTTCTTCCTTCCTTCTTTCCTTTTTTTCTTTTCTTTTTTGTTTTTTTTTTGTTTTGATACTTTTGTTTTGTTTGTTTGTTTGTTTGTTTGTTTGTTTTTCAAGACAGAGTATCAGAGTATCTCTGTGTAGCTCTGGATGTCCTGGAACTTGCTCCATAGACCAAGCTGGCCTTGAACTCAGAGATTCACCTGCCTGTGCATCGAGAGTACTGGGATTAAAGGAGTGCATTACCCAGGCTTGATGCTATTTCCATGTGTCCATAGTGACCAATAAAGAAATTGTAACCACAGGTTGAGAACACAGAAAAAGTAGGGAAGATACCATATTAATTACATCTCTCCTTCACTGTGACAAAATATAAGAACAGCTTTAAAAAGGAAGGTTTCATTTTAGTGCAAGGTTTAAGAAAGGATATACTCCATCCTGGTAGGAAGGGGTAGATTAGGAGCATGAGGCTGCTGGTCATACTTTTCCAGTTGGGATGAATAGAGAAAGACATGCTGGTGCCTAACTTACTTTCCCCCTTTTATTGAGGGATGGTATTACCTGAATTCAGGCTGGGTCTTTCCTCCTCAATTCAACTTCTCTAGGAGCATTGTAACAGATACATCCAGAGTTGTATCTCCAAGGCGATTCAAAGTCCCATCCATCTGACAATGGTTAACCAAGATAGAAATGAAGCATATGATGTAAATTACAGAAGCATGAACATGGCAAAAGAGTCAGGGCATGAGTCCAGGCCGTTTGCCACCTGAGGAGAACTGTCTAGAATGAAGTGTGGAATGCTGTCTCACCACAGTACTTGGAATCTTGTTTCCAGTCTTGTCAGAGGTAGTGAAGAATGTTTAATTTTCACAGAACACTTAGAACTCTGGCCCAATACCCAAGATGTATGCTGAATCTTGAGTCTGGTATGTCTTCTGTTTTACTTTCTCTTCTTCGAAGCTTTAGGGTGGTCTTTGGTTCCATTTTCTCAGTCTCCACACTGCCTTCACTGGAGGTAAATACTGTAGATGGTTTGCCCAGACATGGCACAACCCATTGGCAGAATGAGAGTGACCCAGATGTGAGATGGTTCTGCTATCCATTGGTCGTGGGATCTAAGTGCCTAGTCATGGCTCACAGTTCCTCTTTCTTTCTTCTTCTTTTTTTTCCTTTTTTTTTCTTTTCATCTCTCTATCAGAAACTGATTTTCAATTCTTTTTATTTAGAGGAGCAAGATGAATATTTGCCTCTCTATGATCTTGGAACATCAAGAAAGGGATATGAGGTGCATCAGCTCACAGAAAGCTGCCTGATCTACCCAGAGGCACGATAGTATCTGTTAACTGTGCCACAGAGGCATTCTGCCATCTTTGTGTTCACAGAATTAGAGTCACCTTCTGCCTTAGAGTGGCCTTTACTTGAACTAGTGGGGAGGATTGACATATCAGAATAAAACTCCACTTTGTAGCCAGTGGTCTATGTGGGTTGGAATCTCATCTCTGCTGCTTCTGATGTGCATGATCTAGGAAAGTCCTTTTACTTCCATGGGCCTCAGTTTTCTCATCCAGCAAGATTGGTGACCATGGTAACGCTGTCTCTTATGCCAAAAGATGAGTTTGACTCACAGATGGTTTCCTCTATGCAAATACATTTTGTCAACTGTAATGGTGAGTAAATGCTTCTTTATGTTCTTTGTGACTGTTGTTGATAAGCTGGGAGATGGGTGATGAGTGTCCCAGAGACCCCATGGGACATTTCCAGAAACACTCTGAGACAAAATAGAAAGGCTTTGTACAGAGTAAAGTCATAAACAGCCCTGCTACCAGGGACAGCAGAAAAGATTGGCCTTTGGGATTAAGGTCCTCCACAAACCCTCCCCCATCCCAGAAAAAACTGTAAAATAGTTGTAGAAAGAAGAGTAGGGGGAACAAATGGGACATTTTCCCAGCTGGGCAGGAGGATTCTGATTGAGTACAATCAATGCCACCAGCCTGCTAACGAGACCCAATCAGGCGGGGCGATTAGAGATATTCTTCAAGGAAAGAAGCCTGGCAGCTGCAGGAAACTCTCCGAATTTCTAGAGGGGAGAAGACTAGAGAGATAGTGTGCTGAGGCAAAAAGATGGGAGAGGGCGGGGCAGGGGGGTAGAATCAGCAAAGCAGGCATTCTCACCCAACCCTTCCATGAAATGAAGAAAGGGAGAAGGTGGGGTCCTGCTGCTTTCTCCACTTTTGTAGGCCTCCATGTTCATGGTCACTCCCTGTCATTTCCCTCCTCCTGCTGGATCAGAGTAGCTATACTTCCCTGCAACTGCCTGAGACAGCCAGGACTTAAGCACCTCAGGAGGACCCCAGCTCACATCTGCAAAACCCATTACAAGCTACAAAGCTTCCTCATATACAAGATCTTTCGGCCTAACAGAACCCCGTAGAGGCAGGGATTTTCAATATCTTCCACGTTTGAAGGGTGAGTTTAATGCAGCTCACTTCGATACAGACTTACTGAGCATCAATTTTCACTTAGCATTTATGGTAGTGTTGAATTATATAGTGTCTGCTCTAAGGGAGCTCATCGCATGGTGAACAAAACAGTCTGGCTTGCTGGTGTGTGGTAGCTCTTCCTTCCAGTGGTATTGCAACTAATGCTTGTAAGAAGAATTATTCATTTTAAAAAGTCATTTTGCAAAATATCAAAACGTCATTGATTCAGGCATGGATCAGTCAATAAGATACTAAAGCCACTGAGTGCAAATTGGATGGAGACTGGAGTATTTACAATCACAAAGTACAGAAGTCAAACTATCTTCCCATAGATTGCTCATTCATCACCTAGAAGAAATGGTAAACTTATAAGAAAGTTTGAAAGATAATGTATAAACAGTGATCGAAGTAAAGGAGGTCAGGTGTGGGATGAATTGGTTCCACAGACTTCTCAATGTGACAGACTAAAGCATATAACACAATTTAAATAACTCTCCTGGTGAAATTATCTGTGAAGAAACATGGACACATAACCACACATACAACTGACATGGGAAGCCGTCGATGTCATGAAAGACATAAAGTTGAGAAACAATCCCAGATAAGGAAACTGGTGAGATCTCATGGCTGAAGGTAGCACATGCTACCACATCAAGCCATGTATCAGGAAAAGAATGTGTCCATGAATCTTAGTCACCATCTTTCTGTAGTGGTAAAACACCTTAACCAAAGCAATTTCAGGAGAACTAGTTTGTTCTGACTCCAATTTCAAAAATACCATTCATCATGGTGGAGAAGTTTAAGATGGCAGAACCTTAAAGTGACTGATCATACCAGGTGCTTGATCAATACAGTTCAGAATCCCATACTCAGGGAATAGTCCCACCTCCAGTCACCTACTTCCTCCACTGAGTCTCCACTTCCTAAAGGTTCCACAACTCAGTGCCAATGGCTGGGCACCAAGAGTTCAAACACAAGAGACTATGGGGGCCATTGTACATTTGAACCACAATACCACAGGACATTTGGGGGATAATTTACCAAGTTTTAAGTATGGACTACATAATAGATTCATGCTTGGCATGACTAGATGAGTATATGGCAGAACTCAGCTATCGGCCTGACACCTAGTCATCGGTGTGTAAGAGAATGCTTATACTTTCCTCATGAGTCTTCCCTCCTTAATCACATTTCCTACATTGACCAATGTCACGATCACCTACTCAATGCTCAGCCAAAATGCCTAGAAGTCATGGTTGATTCCTCTTTTTCTCTTATCCCAGAAATTCTCTAATGACTTTATCTTCAACTTATATTCCACACCAATTTATTTATTTTCATCTCTACTGCTACCACTGTGGTCCAAGGCAACATAGTCTTATAGGACTGCAACACTAATCTCTTCAATTTCTCCCACAAGTCACCATTAACATTCAAGCTAAAGAAAGTGCATATTGATACAGTAATCACTCTTCCTAAAGCTCTCCAAAGTTCTCTTTAACCTCAGAAGGAAATCCTGGAAGTGTCTCTCTTCTCTGAAACAAAGCTTCATGTCCTTTATTCTTAATACTAAATTCTGACATCCAAACCCAGAGTATCATCATGTAAGTGGCTAAAATACAGCACAAAATGTATTCTCAAATTTCAAGTTATCTTTTGATAAGACTAGGGAGTCAGATGGGAAGACATATGATGTTGAGAACCGAAAAGAGGGTAGATAGGCAGAACATAATTAACACAAGAACATTATGCCTCTAAATTTTGTAGTCCTCTTACTGGACAGTGCAGAATCTATAGGAGCCCTACTATGCTTGACTACGGGTCTCCTATATGCTCAGCAGTCCTACTATGGGCTTCTCTAAGATGGCATTTCCAACTCTCATACATATCTATACATGGCAATGTTCTTCTAGATCTATAACCTAGATTCATGTCTTCACCTATCCCAAAGGGCAAAGTGCCAAATATGAGTTGTGGAATTGTTATTATACATTTCAAGAGCTGCATACATTAATTTTCCAATTTACACAAATAGGAGTCTGAGAATATTTGCGAAAGCAGATATTAAAAGAATGGGCTGGGGTGGAGAGAATATAATGGTAGGTTTGGCTAAATTTATTGATGTGTCTCCACCATGCATGATGCCTAGATTCACTTTTAGCTTAAAAGGCTAGGAAGGGTTTTAATTATTTACTGGGTAGATGGTTATGTGAGTTGGAGAGTTGTTTGACTGGTTTGTTGGTTAACTGAAATGTGGATCCAAACATGTCCCATAGTAGTTGAAGGTAAGATGCCAAAATTGCCTTGGTATGTTATAGAGGATGATATCTAAGCACATGGAAAAAATATGAATATTGTGGGAATTTATCATTTAAGACCTATTTATATATCCCAGAAGGACACACACACACACACACACACACACACACACACATTTGGAAAAATTAATGTATGAGGGAAATGACAGCATCTTTAAAGAGTTCATTGGTCACTCTTTATGGTAGGCCTGAAATTACAATAGTCACTGATACCACCTAACTATGATCCTTGAGTGCAATGGTATCATGGGACCATAGGTGGCAGGCCCCATGTGGTATCACTTCATTACTAAAGACCATGTGGGAATGGTTACTACCATAGGAAACAGTTTGACCTTGGAGATCCATGACATTACTCCTAGAAAAGAAATAAACCTATAGTCTTCTAAACTGCTACATGATCCATATGGGCAAAAGAGTTTTAAGACTAGTGAACAGATGTTTTATTTTAAGCACACTGATAGTCAAGGCCCCTGAATCAATTTCCAGGCCTTGAGGAGCCAGTTTATAGATTCTGAATGAAAGAGAAGAACCAAGATCTCTTTAGGGAAAGACCCCATTACAATTGCTTAAAAATGTATACTGTTAATCTTCCTCCCAAAATTCCTCACAAGGATATACAGTCTTTAACCAAGGTAAGTGTGCATTGATGACAGAGAAATAGTCACAGTATTTAGCTATTTGCGGGATTGGTTCTGAACTGACACTCATTTTCAGCAAACTAAAAATGTCACTATAGTTAACCAGTCAAGATAGGGTCTTTTGGAAGCCAGATAATTGATAAAATCTAAGCTCCCACCCATCTCTCTGTGGTTCCATTCAACCCCTGAACTTGTCTTGTAGTTATTTTCCTAGTCCTGGGATCTGCAATTGAAACAGACATACTCAGGAGCTGGCAGAGTGCCCACAATGGTTCCCTGTCTTGTGGAGGAAAGAATATTATGGTAGGAAAGGTCAAGTGGAAGCCACTAGAACTGCATCTCCTTTCAGAAGCAGCAAAGCAAAAGTCATGCAGCATTTCTGGAGGAAGTCCAAGACTAATGCTGTAGGGGAGAAAGAGATGCCTCTTACCCATCCCAAGGGTCATGCTAATGCCCTTTATCAAAACAGACCAACAAGAGAAAAGGCTAACAATTCATGTAACCAAATTTTTACAAAACATGAGAGCCCTCAGAAATGAAATTCTAGAGGCCTCAAGAAAATTGGATGTTTATGTTAAATTTAGTGAAACAAAGAAATACAATTGTACAAAAAGAAGGTATGGACCAACGGTCATAACAGGGCATTGGGGAAAGATCTTGCTTTCTTCTCCTGCCACTGTCATGAAATGCTCTGATGAGAGTAACTTAAGAGAGAAAGGTTGATTCTGGCTCACAAGTCAATAGCCCATCACGGTGAGGAAGGCGTGGCACAGGGGCTGAGGCAGCAGCTCATGTCCTACCCACAAGCATAGAGCAGTATCTGCTGCTGCCCAGTTCCTTTCCTCATTTATCCAGTCCAGGACTCCAGGCAGGGAGTGAAGCAATCCACCCTGGGCAGGTCTTTCCACCTCAGTTAACTCAGTCACTATGATCCCTCAAAGGCATACCCAGAGGCTCATGTCCCAGGTGATTCTTAGGTTCTGTCAAATTGACAGCACCAACCATGACCCTAGGTATAAAGCAACGCTCTTCTAGAATAGGTTCTTATGACATACTTCAAGTGAAAGAAGTCAGAGAATTTCCTTATGGCTTCAGAGAAGAACTATGAGGGAGGATCAGAGGAAACTCCTGGATTCTGCTCTTTCCTGGACTTCCAACATACCTTGTTTTAAAGCATGAAAGGATTCAGGAGTGTGTTCCCCACCACAACTCTATTTAACTTACCTAGTCAGCACGCAGAGGGATCTTAGAGAATGATGATAGATTATCATAACTGTCTAAGCTTTGTTTATGGTGTCAGCTCGATAGTAATTTCATGAAGAGCTGGGGCAAGTGAGATTCATCAGAAGGCTGTACTCTAAATCAGAGTCTAATATATGTGGTATATTCCCTTAAAAACAGGATCTGCATACATGGGAATCAGAGAATGGAACTGGGAATGGCCTTATTAGCTATTACACTTCAATCTGTAGCAAAATGGCTGTTTCTTATCCCTATCACTTTAGGCTCTGGTGGTCTAGAGGCCTTATATCTGAAAGGAACAATGCTTCTACAAGTGAAGAAAATACTGATTCTGTTGCTAACAACTGCTACCCAATTTCATATCTCTGAGCCAACAGACAGTGAATGTGCAAAAATGATCACTCTTGATAACCAAGTGGAATCTGGGTTGTTGGTACACAACAGAGATTTTTAAAAGTGCACCTGGAAGACAGGAGACCCTATAGGGTTTCTCTTAAGCACATTTATGCCCTACCATTGAAGTCAATTGAAGCCAACT
This sequence comes from Apodemus agrarius, assembly GCA_964023405.1. Lineage (NCBI taxonomy): Eukaryota > Metazoa > Chordata > Mammalia > Rodentia > Muridae > Apodemus > Apodemus agrarius. Next base: position 49,458,638 of record OZ030012.1, on the reverse strand, counting down.
ACAATTCAACTCAAGAGGGTTACTAACCTTCAGTTAGTAAGGTGTTGCTAACCCTTCAGAAATGAAAAAGTTGCCTTGCTAAGGAAGATGCTCACTGAGGCAAAATATATATATATATATGGACTAGACAGTAGAAGGAGGTAGTTATAGATACCAGCTGTGTCCTTAGGATCTTACAAAGGTTGTAAAGGATATGAGTATGTCTTCCTAATTTTATAATTTGTATAGACTTATATTGAAGCTGTGTATGAAAGATATAGATAGGTAAATAGATGATAGGCAGGCAGGTAGAAAGACAGATTATTTTGTTAGTTTGTTAGATAGCTTAATATTGTTCAAATATTATAGTTTATATCTATACAAATTGAGATGTCTACAATATTACTAGATGACATAAACTTTTGGGGCCACCAAAAAATGCACAATTCATTGACCTAAACATTGTCATCTAGCACATGATTATACTCTAGAAATAAAGCTGCAACTAGGAGAATTGAAAAAGCTTCCACCAACACCAAAAGACTTTCATGGTGTCTGAGTAACAGTCTATATTATGTTCCCTTGTCAATTGACCTATCTTGGTCCTCTGAAAAACTAGTTCATTGTTACAGGTGATGATATACTACTGAAAACTTAACCAGATGGTAGCCCTGATTGCAGCTGATAAGGCAGATGTAGTCTCTATACAGGATTATGAACTCATGCTGAAATACAACTACAGACCCGGTCAACAGATTTTTGAACCTATTAATAGGAAATAGTTTTAAAATTTGCATTTACATGAAATGGCAGCAATGCATCAACCCAGTCTTTTCCAAGAGCTACACTATCCACAAAAACCTTCTATAGGTTATTAATGTGGTCCACTATATTGATTGGACTAAGTGTGCCAGTGTAGAAATTAGCCTTAAAATCGCTTTCTAAGCATTTTGTAAAGTGTAGCCGATTTTTTCCGCAGTTTATTACAAACTGATTCTTAGATTTTTGTTTCATTCTTCGCTTATAACTAAATAAAAAGTTAAGGGTGAAATACTCATTTTCCCCATATTAAATACATGTAAGAGCCTTTGATTCCTGTTTGCAAAATTATCTAAACTAGATGGGATTGATAATGATCCTGTTCATAAGTAATAATGTCTGTTTAAACAATTTCTATTTCTTTTAATGATACAAGGCTCAGAGTGAGGAAACCAATCTCAATCTTGTAATAAAAATAGAAAAGAGTTTAAGACAATTTCAGGCACCTTGTAGAGTTTGTTTTCAATGGTAATCCAAAATACAGGAAGCAGTATTTTTTCTAGATCATTCTTCAGCTTTTCATTAATCAATCTTAATACTCTGTCTTATAAACTTATAAGTGAACTCATATTCTTTTTTAATGAAGGAAATAAATTCATAGCTTACCCCACAGAGGTCACAGACATCAAACTAACCTACAAAAATTAATATCACATGTAACTCTTCATGTGAGTTCAAACTCACCCTGATGTATCTAAACTGGTTAGGTGAGTGAAGGCCATTGATCATTAACACAGATGTCACAACAATACCAGGTGGCTACTAAACCTTCTAAAGTTTTAAAGTAAGGGAAACAAATGTTCTGAGAAAGATTCTATGAAAATCAGATTTCTGGTATGTAAATGGTTTTAGAATTTCCTCGCTTGAGAGACAAACATTCTGCTAAGACATGGGCAAGTTCTGTATTTCACACTTCCTATCAGAGGAATGCATTTGGAATATAAATCTCATTCAATGATTCAGCTTTGACCTATTATAAATCAAAGATACAGTAATCAGATTTGTTATCCCTGGGACCAAACACTTGATAGAAGCAATGCAAGAGAGTGAAGGTTTATTTTGTTCCTGGTTTTAGAAATTTTAATCATCCTGGAAGAGAGGGTGTGGCGTAGAATCTCCCATCATGGCAGACAGGAAGAGCAAGGGAAAGACACAGAGTTCAAGGATTTGCTTCCTGGAACCTTCTTCCTCCAACCTGGCCCAACCTGCAGCAATTTCACCATCTCCCAAAAATGTATTCAAACTCTGAACCCATCAATGGGCAAAACCAACCATTAGATCATAGCCTGTGATCTAATGTCCTTTGGAATATCTGATCTAATGCCCTTATGATCTAATGCCCTTTGGAATGTATGATTTAATGCCCTTATGATCTAATGTCCTTCGGAGTATATGATCTAATGTCTTTATGATCTAATGTCCTTTGGAAAGGCCCTCACAGACACATCCAGTCAGGGGCTTCTTTAACCTCCTAGGCATTCTCAGTCCAATGAAATAGATGTATCTACTAACCACCACCGAAGCCTTTCAACAGAAATGGATTCCCTGCACACCCCGCAGTGTGAGAGCCAACTGTTATGCCACCCAGACCACACAGAGAGTGAGAGAAAGGAGCCAAAGTGTATAACGACATTCTAAAGAAGTTGTTTTGATTTTACTATTTTTTAAAGTATTAATGGAAGTGACCCATGGCATGATACTGGGCCACAGCTCTGACTGAGATCATGACGTATCCAGTGACATTTGTACTGATCTGGGTACTATCAGATTGAGCAAGTTATGCATTGCAGGGCACCGCAGCTATGCATTACACAATAGACATGGCATGGTTTAGGATTAGCCAAAGAAGATGAGGAATGACACAAGTGAATTATTAATTCAGTTTTAATGAGTTTTTCTCTACTCAGAACACTCCTGACATTAAATATGTGATATTTCTTTTATACTAAAAGTCAGTTAAGCAACTCCTTGGACACAAAGCAATATTCTTTCATTCAGTTCAAACCCAACACTATCTAGTGACGGCATCAGACCCCATGAGTCAATGGCTCCATTTCACAGACTGTCAACACTTGGAATGTGAATTGTAAGTCCCAGGACTTTGTCACACCTGATCTAGTTGATTAAACACCGGGGATTCACACCACTATCACCACTAGAGAGTATATAATTTACTATAACACCTCATGGAACCCTGGAAACTCATTACTTTATATCATGCTCTTATTACAAAAGATATAAAACATACAAGTAAAGACCAGATAAAGAATTACACAGGGACGTTATATAGGCAAGGGTCTATGTTCCCAACCCTGTTCGGGGACTCTGCTCATGTACCTAATATATTCACCAGCTCAAAACACTGTATTTATAGGATTTGGGGCTCTCTACTTGTGTAGACACAGGTGTTTGAATCATTGACCCATTGGTTACTAAATTGATATCTAACTTCTCTCTCCTTTCTGGGGATTAGGGGTAGAACTAAAATTTCCAACTAAGAACAATTCAATTCCCCTAATATGAGTCCCCAATCCTGAAGCCTTAGGTAGGACTCTCAGGTGCCTTTATTTCATTAATACAAAAAGTCCTTTTGTCACTCTGGAAAGTCCAAGGGCCTTGGAAGTTCCATACTAGGACCCAAGGAAAAAAAAGCCCAATGTATGTTTCTAGTTACATCACAATTACATTAGCTAGTATGCAGGACATCTCCACCGATCATAAATACCTCTGTTCACTGATGCTTCAGTTCACATTTATTACTTCCAAGCTTGTAGTGCCTATGGCCAAGAAGGGAAAACAGAAGATGTCAGGATGCTTTGTTTAAAGTGCAATATGTAAGTATTAACTCTACCTGCCCCCTTATACACACACACACACACACACACACACACACACACACGTGTAATAAAGTCCTGTTTAAGAATAACTCAAGAACATCTTCCCAGTGTTAAAAATTCCTAGTAGGTACACAAGAAGCACTGAGCTTTGTCTTGAACTGGACATATAGGAAAGGAAGCCCGAGCACGGAACTCCTGAGTGGCAGTTGGCTTGGCTAGTAAGAGCAAGGAGGGAGCACAATTAGAAGCTGGGCAGAAAGGAGGCCTGGTGAAGAAATATGGAAATTAACCGTGACCTTTGCTTCTCCTCACATCCACTGAAGATAATCCTCTACTGAAGGAAATCTCAGATGGATTTCCCCAGAGGAATTGGGCATCCAGTCTCCTTCAGCACTGATGCAGTGATCCCAGGAAAGAAACAGTAGTGGTCAAAGGGAGGGAGGTGATGAGAGAGCCCAAAGCACATACTCCTCACCGTCGCTGACACAGTTGCTTCCACCAATGGCTGCCATTCTAGCAGTGGAAACCCACTCTGATGCAAGACAACTTCTCAAGAGGGTCAACCAAACACTTGGAGACCCCTTACCCTCATGAAGGATCTTAATTTGTCCTTACTGGACTCATGCACTAATTTAGAGTTTGTCTTTCATTTTAATTCATTCTCTGCTACTGTAACATGATTTTCTGCCGATTCTGGGGAAGGACGGCAGCTAATGAAGCTGTTCTGAAGAGGCTGGAGCAGAAGGGTGCAGAGGCAGACCAGGTCGTTGAATATCTCAGGCAGCAGGCTGCACTTCTCACAATTTCGCAGGCAACTTTGAGAGAAGAAAAGAAACTTCGAGTTGAGAATGCTAAACTGCAAAAAAGAAATAGAAGAACTAAAGCAAGAGCTGATTCAGGCAGAAACTCATAATGGCATGAAGCAAATGCCTGTTCCATGGAGTACTTCACTAGAGACATTGTACTGTTTCTGAAAGTGTGATACGGTCTCCATCAATAACAACCGCCACCTCTTCTGGTACAAAAGAACAGATCAAAGGAGCGGGAGGAGAAGAAAAGAAGGTAAGAGAGAAGTCTGAAAAGAAAGGAGGGAAAATGGAGAAGCAGCAGGCAGCAGCAGCAAGTGCTGAGTCTAAGCCTATGGATGTATCTCTCCCGGATCTTCCAACTGGTTGTATCATTACTGCCAAGAAACACCCTAATGCAGATTCGTTGTATGTCGGAGAAGTAGATGTGGGAGAAGCAGGCCCACGAATGGTCGTCAGCGGGCTAGTGAATCATGTTCCTCTAGAACAGATGCAAAATCAGATGGTGGTTTTGTAATCTGAAGCCTGCAAAAATGCAGGGCATACTGTCTCAAGCAATGGTGATGTGTGCCAGTTCACTAGGGAAAGTGGAAATTCTGACCCCTCCCAACAGGTCTGTTCTTGGAGACAGAATTACTTTTGATGCTTTCCCTGGAGAGCCTGACAAGGAGAGCCTGAACCCTAAGTAGAAGATCTGGGAGCAGATCCAGCCTGACCTGCACACCAGTGCTGAATGTGTGGCCACATACAAAGGAGCTCCCTTTGAGGGGAAAGGGAGTTTACAGGGCCCAAACCATGACTATTAGTGAATTAAATAAGTTCTCTGTAACTGAAAGACATTGGTGAAACCTTAATAACATTAAAGAGGAATTAGTTTATCACTTACACATTAAAAAAAAAGAGTCACTTGGCTCAATTCTAGAGGCTAGAAAGGGAGAGAGCATAGCACCAACATCAACCCCTCTGCCCCCTGCAGCTCTCTATGGCTCCTCACTCATGACCCTCTCACCTGTGAAAGGTTTGACCTCTTAACCCTTTTATAATAATGATCAAATGTTAGCATGAAATTTGGAGGGGACATTAGAACCATGGTAACTTCTTTACCTCCACTAGCATCTAAGATCATACATTATGTACTATCCATAAAGCTTTTATTTGATGACCAAGAAGGAGAATTCATAGCTTTTTTTGGCCATGACTATGAGACGCATGAGAAACAGCAAGCCTAACTGAATAGTAGAGTGGTTTTGTTAAAGGTCCACCTAAGAATCTGGTCAAAGGGAAGTACCCTGCGAGCTGAGATATCTACTCTCCTCCAAAATGCACTCAGTGTGCTAAAGTAAGGACCATTTCTGGTGCATCAACTCCTGTAGCTAGAACTTACAGGCCTAGAGATCAAGAGGTAGAGATGGGAACAGTCACTCTCATTGCTTTCTGAAACACACACGTAGAGTTTGTTCTTTTTAACTCCATAACATTTTAGCAAGGCCTGATACCTGAAGCAGAGCTCTCAAGACTGGAAACTGAGTCAGTATTTCACTGAACTAAAAGCTGTGAGTACTACCTATCTGAATACTGTGGGTTCCACGTGCCACTGATCCAGTAAGCATAGATAAAAATGTCAAGCTATTGGTAGTGGACATCCAGCCCAATTTCTATGAGGAGCTGAGGTTATTGCTGTCTGATAAAGACAGGGAGGAGAGTGACTGTTACCCATAGGTTCTGCCGTATGTCATGTGGTCATTATATTTCCAAGGACATATTAAATCTGCAATTACAGCATCATCATTCAGCAGTGGTTACCAGATTCTTAGCCCTCTTGGGTATTATCGTGGTTAACTTTTTCTTGACACTAGCTAGAGTCATTTGAGAAAAGGGAACCTCAATTGGGAAAATGCTTTCCCTGTGGGTAAGCCTGTGGAACATTTTCCCTAGCTCTCTGTGGGCAGTGCTATGAGAAAGTAGGCTGAGCAAACCAAGGCTAGCAATACAGTAAGCAGACTCTTCCATGGCCTCTGCATCATTTCTGCCATGAGTTCCTTCCCTGAACTCTCTGGAAGGTGGATCACAAGTTGTAATGTGGAATAAACTGTTTCCAAGTTGCTTTTGGGTGATGCTTTATCACAGCAATAGACACGCTGACTAAGACAGGTGACAGGTGAAAGACTGGGTGCTCTCCCAAGCCCAATCATAATGTTCATCTTAGAGTGAGGATTATCCAAAATGCTTAAGTGGGGAAAGACAATGAAGGATATCATCCAGAACATTGGGACCAGCTGGAACCTGGACAGCCAAAGCATGCTTTGTAACTCCAGCTTTGAGTATTCTCAGGCCATGACTCAGCTCTACCTTGAGAGAATGCTTTGATTGATTGGGTTGGTACCTCAGCATCTCCTTTCATTTAAAAAAAAAAGACCACTAACGGAAGCATAGAGGCAAGAAATACCAAACAGTGGTGTGCTACTGGGGCAGGATATGGGTGGGATGCTGGGAAAGGTGCTAAGTTTTATCTGAAGGAACAGACACAGAGTCCAAAAGAATGTCTCAAACCCAGGACCACTCTTTATAAGTCAGCAATGCCTCTATATCCTGCTTTTAAAACTGACCAAGAACCATGGAGTTAGAGTTTATTGATGTGAAAATATACACACCCTGCCACATACAAGGACCAATTTAAACTTAGCCTTAGCATATATTTTCAAGTAAAGACAAGTAACACGAGGAAGCCAAAACTAAGTGCCAAGAAAATTATAGTGAAATCATACTGCTGGGGCTCCCAAAGAAGAAACACTTCCACAAAAAGGGCAGGTAGGCAAAGATCCACCTGTTGAACTTGAGCATAACATTGGCTTTTCCAATACCCACAGCCTCAGAGGCTGCTTTGGGGGATGGGCATTCTTTATTGCTGTATATCATCAAACATGGCCTCACACCAATTGTGACACAAGGGGTCATATTTATGTCCTATCTGAATCTCACCCAAGAGTTTCCAGTGCAAATGAGAGTCTGACAGGCAGCAGAAGAGTGTAACATAATTTTGGATGATCAATCCTTTTCTTAGCCACTCCAGTACAAAGAGGCCATGGTGGCATGATGGAGTTTATTCATGGGATTGAACTACCTCTCATCAAACACCTAACCAGCTAGAAGCAGATGTCAGCACTCGCCATTTCCAAGGGTACCAGTGAGTTATCTGGTGGCAGGTTGATTACATTGGATCCCTTCCATCAAATGCTGGCAGAATTGCCCTCACTGAGACAGATGCGTATTCTGGGTTATGGATTCACTGGCCTTGCTTGTAATGCTTCCGCTAGCACCACTGTCTGTGTGCTTAGGAACATCTTCCTCACTATCATGGTATTCTTCACAACATTGCTTCTAATCAAGGAATTCATTTCTCAGCAAAAGAAGTGTGGCAATGGGCTCAGGCCTATGGAATTCCTCTTATTATACCCCTCATCACCCAGAAACAACTGGCCTAAAAGAAGGGTGGAATGAGCATCTAATGTCTCAGCTGTGGTTCCAGTTGGGAGACAGTGCTCTGAAGTGATGGTGCTCTGTCATGCAGAATATAGTATATGCTTTGAGTCCAGGACCAAGATACAGTGTTATTTCTCTCATAGCCAGAACCGATAGATCTCAGAGCCAGAGGTGGGCCGTAGGAATGCCTCCTCTCATCATTACCCCAGTAATTCACTCCACCCACATAATTTTGCTCCCCATCCTCAGATATTTAAGCTCTGCTCCTCTTAAGGCCTTGGACTACAAGAGAGAAAAACTTCCAACAGAGGAGAAAAAAATGGAATCAAAACAAAATCATGGTGCCACTGAATGAGGAACTGAGGCTCCTCTCTGGCTTACTATTTTCCTTCTGCCACTGAATCAACTGATAAGAAAAGGGGATTAGGTCGGCAAGGTGTCACACATCTGTAATCCTACTACTCTAGAGGCTGAGCTGAGAGGATTGTGAGTTCAAGGCTAGCCTGGCCTATACAGTGAGATCTTATCTCAAAAAAATCTCTCTCACACACACAAAGGAAAAGAAAAAGATATTCTTCTATTAGTTCAGGGTGATTGGTCCAAAGAACAACCATGGCTTCTGAAAAGATTCTGGAGAGCCCAGGGCATTTGCTGTGGGCATCCCACACTGTTTCCACAACTAACAGCAAGAATAAAAACTGATGGAGATTGTAGCAACCAAAAATATACAGGAACTCTCAGGACCAAATCTCTAAGGAATGAAGGCTTGAAGCACCTTGCCAGAAAAAACAAGTAGTGGAAAAGGAAAATTATACATAAGCACACACACACACACACACACACACACACACACACCACGGATTCACAAACACACAGACATATACACATACACCACACATACACATAGACACACACACTACACACACTTACACACACCACACAGACACACACATTCACAAACACGCATACACCACACAGACACACACACACACCACACAAACACACAAATTCACACATACACAGAAAAACACACCAAACACATACATACACCACAGACACACACTCACAAACACACGGACATACACACATACACCACACATACACACACACCTCACACAAATGCACATACTCACACATACACAGACAAACACCACACATACACACACACACACACACACACACACACACACACATACTTTATGACCAGTTACATAAACAAAGCTGACAACAACCATGTCTATGTGTTTCTTTTTGTGGATTGTTTTATTTCCTGCTCCTTTCCCTTACTGCATTATAACATGTCAGAGATTACAGAGATTACCTTCACATTTACTCTTCAAAGAATAAAATATTCTAATGGAGGAACTGTGCTACCTTGCAGAAGAATTAACATGGCCTAGTAACAACAGCATGGTTGTCACCTAGATGGGCACAAGAGCTGAAACTGTGTGTCTTTATTTCGAGGAAACAATGAGAACATCTTGTTCAGTGGTTTCATTCTGTTAGGTAAAAGGACAGATTTTAACAAGGTTGCAGGAATTCAAATCATGTTGAAAGTAGCGTGTCAATGTTGAGTATCCAAATGGGTGATCTGTGAAACTTTTGTCCCTTTAAGTATATCCTTCCAAAGTCACAACAGGGTGGTGTTGCAGTATACTTGGGAACCCTGAGATTGTGAACTAGAAAAACCTGTTTCTTGTTGTGGTGTGGCTCAGCCCTAGCACATACCTTTAACCCAAGAGCTTTAAACAAGAGCTAAATAAAGTCAACAATAGGTCAAGAGGTGGAGCAGGCAACCAGCTGACAGGGAATGAATATAAGAAAACCCAGGAAAGAAAACAGGTCTTTGGGTTGAAGGGTATTTAAGGTAGCATAGAGGAGAAAGAACTCTGTCCTTCTGGGCCATCAGTAGAACAGAAAGGTCACTTGGATGCTTTCTCTGTCTCTCTTAGCTGGCAGACTTTCACCACAGCATCTGGCTCCTGACTCTTCGCTTGGTAAATCAAACATTTGGGATTTTATTTTAAAAGCAGGGTGGTTTCTGCTTTGCTGCCTTCTCCCTGTCAGCAGGGGCTTCTCAGTTGAGGCTACTAAAGTAAGACTACAAAGACAAGAAAAGGAGGAGGGAGAGGAAGAGGAGGAAGAGAAAAGAAGGGGGCGGAAGTTATGATATCCCGTTGAGTTATACTCTGCTTTCTGCTTCTGTCAGACTAACCCAGGGCTGAGTCATTTCACAGAAGCAGTTGGTTGATGCAGTTGGAAGCTTCCCCAATACAGCCTGTGGGGTCCTTCAGTCTAGTAGAACCCCTCCTTAAAAGTTTTGAGTCTTAACCACACAGTGCCATCCTGCAAACTCAGAAACACCAGCTTAAGTCAGGCCGGTCTCCCTCAGAGGTTTCCAATGCTACTTCCATGATACCACGCTATTTTTTGATGTCTTAACCAGGTGCCTGAAACTTCTGCCTACCTAGCAGCCTGTATATGAAGTTGGTACATTTAAAATGTTTCCTGTAATTGAGATGGCCCCTGTCTTAAGAAACTGAACAATGGACAAAGGTAGAGTACGGCCTGAGTGGTGTTGTTTGTTACAAGATCTTATACAAGTCTGAGCCCAGGACACCCATCTTCCACATGATCCTCTGGCATCTCAGGTGCAGAGTTGTCTGCACACCTGCTGTGTTTGCATCTCTGTTCTATATTCCACTTCTAAGTGTCACAACAAGACCACTTCTTTGGACCAATGGTGTGCAGTTAAAATGGACCTAGAGACATGGAGGAAGACAGGCTTTTAATGAAACACCAAGAATATGACTTTATGCTACCCAGTTGATAATTGGAAGGATTTTAAACTCAAGAGTTTGTGCAAATAGCACTACTTCAGGATCTATACTAGAATATTCTCTAATCCATCAATTTTATTACCCCATCATAAGATTCTTGCTAAGGAAAAGATACCTCCAAACTCTAAAGCCTCTCCTCCCTCTCTATCCTACCGGGACCACAGTAATGGCAAGGTTGCCTCTGTTTGACACTCAGAAGAGACACTATCCACACCTATGCCTCTATTACCATTGGTACCATTATATGACTCTGTTCTCAGAAAAGGGAGGTAGTTAGCTAAAGAAGTTAAAGATAAAGGGAGCTGTAGAAACTTCTGAGACAGAAGATCTGAAGAAGTAGTTGAAAAGGAGAAAGTTCATGAGAAGAGAAACAAGATTTAGGCCCAGGGTGCTCATGTTAATAACTGGACACCATCTATTTAATACCTGCTGGAGTAGAAAGACAGAAAAAGGTAGGAAGAAAAGACTGCTCAGCTCTTCTGCTAACAGAATGCTGCCCTCTCTTATTGGGGGAGCAATGTGATTGGTAAATAGATAGCGAGAGTCTGATGGCAAGAAAGAGAATGTCTCCTGGGAAAAGCTTGCCCTCAATCTACTCCAGAGTAGACTGGTGAAACCCAAAGGCTAACTGTGGGAAGAAAGCAGTGTGGGTTGACAGAATATAAGGAAAACCATGTGAGACCCACTCTTTACCCCCTGTGATCTTAAACTTCTCATCCACCATACACATGAGTCTGCCTGGACTAGATGTTGGGTGGAAAGTACTAAAGAGAAGCAGTGGGCTCTCTGAGTTTCATGAGTTTTACAGTACACAGTACACTGAAGATGCATACACAGTGTAAAGGGTCAGTGGCCTAAGAGATAAAGCAATAGAGAGATGAGGGGAATGTGAGAAAGTTTTAGCACTATATAAGAAGACAATCTGACACATGCTCCACTATGTTTACAGCAGCCTTGTTTATAATAGCCAGAAACTGGAAGGAGCCCAAATATCCCTCAAAGGAGGAATGGATACAGAAAATGTGGTATATTTATACAATGGAATACTACTCAGCAATTAAAAATAATGAATTCATGCAATTTGTAGGTAAATGGTTAGACCTGGAAAATATCATCCTGAGTGAATTAACCCAATCACAAAAGAATGCACATGAAATGCAATCACTGATAAGTGGATATTAACGAGCCCAGAAGCCCTAAATACTCAAGACACAAATAGCAAGTCAAATGATTCCCAAGAAGAAGAAAGGAGAAGACCCTGGGCCTGTAAAGATTGCATCCAGTTTAGTAAAGAAACCTTGGGGGGAGGGGGAATGATTGGGGAACAGTTGGGGGGGAGAGGAACTATGGGAACTATGGTGGGTGGGAACTGGGAAAGGAGAAAGCCTTTGGAATGTAAACATAGAATATAGAAAATAAAAAAAATTTAAAAAAAAGAAGACAATCTGAAAAAGTTTTATGAAAGAAAGTAATTGGAAAAGTAGAGAAAAAGATGAAGAGGAAGAAGATGAGGAAGATGAGGAGGAAGAAGAAGAGGAAGAAGAGGAGGAGAAGACATCGACAACGACCTTGGAACTTGGATGGGAAGAGTCAAAGGATTAATCAGATGGGGAATGACCAATATGTTTCTCAGCTCTCCATCTCCACCTGCAAAGCATTTCTCTAGTTCATCCAATGCTCTGGTTTCTCTCTCTCTCTCTCTCTCTCTCTCTCTCTCTCTCTCTCTCTCTCTCTCTCTCTTTCTGCCTGTGTCTCCCCATCTCTGCCCCCAGGGGAACCCTCAGTCCAAATGGAGGGATTTATGAACAGAGATACTCCCTTCTCCAGATCAATGGCCAAAGATCAATAGCTATAATGCAGAAAATGAATCCATATTCATTAGAATTGAATTAAACAAATGATATTATAAAAAGGCCCTTGGAAATCTATGTAAAGAATTACAGGGAAAGTTGTTCTAATGTCACCGCTGTCTGCACAGCTGCGAGGGTGCGGTGGGGGAGAGCTACTGCTCAGGTTCAAAAGGCATTCTAGAAGATTCCTTCTTAGAAAGCAAGGGACAGAGGCTCCCAGGTTGCTTGCTGTTTTTGTTGTTGTTATATTATCTTACATTTGGAAACCACACCCATAAACATGGCAGTAGCATGCCTGTTCTTCTAACCTGCCTGACTTCTCCCTGGAATCTGTGGGGATCCTCCAAAGGAAATAAGCTGACAATGGCCTTGATACTGTGAAGCCATCATTGACAACTTGAAGAGCTTTCATACTATTTCGTTCTTTACTGATGCTGCGGGAAAATCCTGAAGACCCCGACCGATGTTTATCCAGCATCTTTACAAGATGGGGATGGCTGTAATCTGAAATTAAGTATGGACACAATTCATATCTTCACACTTAATCCTCCCATGTAATAGTATTAAGGATCGGGCATGGTTAAAAGGGGGTAAAGTTTATACCGATGGAGTTAGGTCCCTTCAGAAGGGCTTTAGGAAGGGGTTTGCCCCTTCTGCCCCCAACCTTGTCTGCCTCTTGAAGCATTTGCCCCCTCTAGAGAATCTCCCAACAATGCCATCTTAAAAGCAAGACTAGACCCATAGCAACACTCAGCCTGCTGTCTGTCACCTTGTTCTTGGACTTCCCAACATGCAAAACTACGAAAAAGAAATATCTACCGTTTACAGATTACCTAGCCTAAGACATTTTGTTGGCAGAGAAAGGAGCTCTGCATAACATATATCACAAGGAGTGCCCCCCCACACACACACTGTGGAGAACCCCATTTTCCTTCTTTTCCTGAGATGTTCCTTTGGTGAACATTCACAGCTCTCCTCTTCAGAAGACCAAAAGCTCCTTCCAGGGTCTCATACAAGACTCTCTAATGGTGCCGCGTGAAACAGATCACAGGGCTGTAGGCTCTCCCCCTTTCCTCCTCCAGCTTTCTGTCACTCTCTGGGCCCCATTAACTACTCTGTGCCTCTTTTCTTTCTCTGGGATGTATGTATCTTTTTCTGGGAAACTGCCAAGCGTTTGGGAGAAGCCGTGTGGGCAGAAAATGACCACAAAGCTAGAGGGACTGCTTAAGAAGTCCAACAACCACTCAACACGGATTTATTGAGCATCTGTCATGTTCCAGAATCCAGGCAAGGTTGGAGCGGGGGAAGCTGGGCTCTGCCCAGGCTAGCCTTTCTCACAGCCCAGCCTCTGAGTGGGAGCGATCACACCAGCAGCTCCACAAGCTTCTATTTTTGTAAGATTCGCTCTGTCTTATGGACAAGGCAGGGCCACCCAAGTGTCCTGTACTTATCTGTTGAGTTAATCAAAAAGAATTCTTGCCCTGTCAGCCCTTACCTCTTGAGATGGGGAGTAGAGTTAAATCAGAAATGACAGTGACTATGCACAAAGCTTCTGAAATTTTCTCCTCTATTAAACAACCCCCACCGCTGCTGCCACCACCACGCACACGTGTGTGTGTGCTGGGATACACATACACACGTGCCCGTGCACTCAGAAAAGACTCACTACTCCCTGCTGTAAACGCAGGCTTCAAGAGACAATTAAATATTGATATCTTTACATCTCAGTATTTTCTTTTCAAATCCAAACAGCCCCAACAGGAGCCATTGCTGATACTTACTTAACTCCTTAAAACATCCACGAGGGGCTTTATCCTTTTAAAGGGAAGTAGTTATGAGGAAGGAAACCGAAACAGGCTGGGGTGGGCATGGGCTACTTCTCCTGAAACAAGTCCCCCCCCCCGCCTCCCCCCAGGGGAGCCTCCACTCCCTTTCTTATACTCCGCCCCGCCCCGAGAGGGCCAGTGCTAGGAGCCCAGCCAGCTTTGCACAAGCAGGTCTGACCTCCCACATCGCACCCTCTCAAAGGCCTGAAAAGACAAAGACACACTCTCTTGCCAGCTTCCAAAATAGGCACTTGAGCGGCCCTGCAATCAGAGGCTTGGCAGAATTATGTAAATTGTCCATGCATAATGATGCCCCTGCTGAATAGATTAACCCAGCAGGGGTACTGGACAGCACCAAGCAGGTGTTAGCTGCTGGGCCCCCATGCTCTACCCAGCACCAAGAGTGGGAGCTGTATACAGCTAATGGCTGGTGGCCACAGCGCACACTCACCGTTCTCTCCACACTCCCCTCTCATATTCAGTCCCAAATGTCTGCCCACTAAAATCTCCAGGGTCCGCCTGAATGGGAAGACACAAGCCCCCTCCCCGGGAGTTGTTTCTTCGAAGGTCAGCAAGGGGACCCTTCAAATGGATGAACCTCAACTGTAACCTCTTGAGTCGCTGCCATGTGCTTCTGTGTCTCATTCCCTGCCCTGTGGGTGGGACTCACGTCCTTGTCTTCTCCATAGGATCCAGTCCAGAGCCTTCTCCACAATAAGCACTCCCCAACTGCTTTTTGAATCGAATTGAATTCTAAACGGACAGAGCTGGAATGCCTCTTTGAAGTTATTCAAGCAGTCGGCAGACATAGTCCGATGGTGAGTCACAATGCTGGTGTATGGTACAAACACTAGTATCAGGATTCCAGCTTCGTTCTCATTTAAATTCTTTGGAATTTTGAAATCATGGGGAAATTGTGTCTTTTTGGTTTTTTACTTGCTGTTTATTTTTTTTTGTTTTGTCTTTTGGAATTATTTTGTTTTTGAAACAGGGTCTCACGGCATTAGTTTGGGCTAGCCTCAGACCTCTATATCCACACTCCCCCCACCCCACCCCCACCGCCGCCTTTGTGCAGTCACAAGTAAGCCCCCACTGTGAACTCTTCCATGGCTCAGAGCTTTCACCAGCCTCTTAAAGGTGTCACGACCTTTCCCTAAAACAAACACTGCCACACTGTTCACAGCTAGCGGAGTGGGGAGTGTAAACTTGAAACCCCACAACCAATACAGCATGCTAAAAATTAGGGTTATGGGGGGCGGGGGGCGCGGGGTGCAACCTGCAGAAGACAGAAACCTGATACCAAGATCACTGACATGTAAAGTAGCTGCCCACCATTGGTCCCTAATAGTCACTAATATAGAAAATGAGCCTTGAGAGGGTTCACTGCTCTCCCGGGGGTCCCATCCCTCCCACAGCTGCCTTGGCATTTGACAGGCTGGCCAGGACACCCTTTTATGTTCTCGCAGGCACGGGACCCCTGCCATAGTTGTCTGTATTCTGAGCAGCCTTGGCAGGGGCTTGTTGGCCAGGCCTCTCTGCCCCCAGTGCGCACATCTCTGCATGCTTCAGCGGACTTTGTGGAGTCTATTTACCACATCTAAGACCAATTTCCTTCCCTTCAGTTGCTTTGAAGATAATTGAAGGTACTTGCATTGTCTGCCTGGGAATGTAAAAAGCCAGCTAATGCTGCAATCGATGCTTCCTGCTTAATGCTGCGCCTCAGCCCAACCCGCCCTGAGCACCAGCTAACACAGCCTCCGTCCTGATGACGGCTTCGGCAGATCTTCCCGGCCGGCTACTTTGTTAATCAGAAAGGGGGTGGGGGGCTGCGGGGGCCCTCAGGATAATGGCAGGCAGATTGAGTTGTTAAGCCTGAATGAAATATTTAGTAGCGCCATTTGCAGGATGCTGCTGGTGGGAGCGGTCCTCTCAGCACTGCCTGGGGATGAGGGGGAGGCGCTCTCCTTGAGCTCCCCAGGCAGGGCACTGTTAGAACCGGCAGGGAGGCAGGCTGTGGCACCAGCCATAGAGGTGAAGGAAAGGAGAAGGAGGACCAACCTGGATAACCTCCCAGCTGGCACACCCCTGCAGGGAGAGCTCAGAGGGGTCAACCCTGCTAAAAGCGGGCATGAAAAAGAAGTGCCCACCACATTCTACACAGCGGTTCTGCTTCTCGTATGGATTTAACAAGGTGTAAGGCTGGTTGTGATATGAGATAGGGAAAGGAAGGTGTTCTTGTTCCTTTCTCCTGATGTCACTGGGAACACAGAATCCCCCGCGATGTGTTCTAATCCACGCCAGACTGATGTTCTCACTTCCAAAATTGTGGAATCGAGCCGGCGAGATTGCCAGAATTAAAAAAGAACTTGCCCCAAGAGGACAAGCTGAGTTTGATCCCTGGTTCTCATGTGGTAGATGGGAAGAACTGATTCCCACAAGTTGTCCTCTGACCTTTACATGGGGTAACCCTGCCCCATACACACAGCAAATAAATAAATAAGTAAATGGGCAGTATACAAAGTGGTCGAGTCTTTCTGAGGTGGCGCTTCATGGTTCACATGTTTATTCAACATTTATGTAACTCCTAATCTGCTATGAGTAGAAATGTATCAGGTATCTTAGTACCTACCTTCTCCACAGAACTCACTAACTCTCTCTCTCTCTCTCTCTCTCTCTCTCTCTCTCTCTCACACACACACACACACACACACACACACACACACACAGAGAGAGAGAGAGAGAGAGAGAGAGAGAGAGAGAGAGAGAGAGCTACATCATGACTGAGCAATGCTTTAGCCCTTCCTTGGGTGAAGAATGCAGTGCTTCCCATCATCTTTTCCTGTCTCCTCCCCCTCCCTCTCTCCTCCATCTTCTCTCTCTCTTCCTTCCTTGTCACCTTCTCTCTGTTTCTCTCCCTCTCTCTCTTTCCTGCCTCCTCTCTTCTCTCTCTCTCTCTTCCCCTTCTCCCCCCACCTCCTCCTTCCCTCTGACCTTCCCTCTTTGCCCGGTATCTTTCAGTCAGATTACAATCAGTTAAAGATGTATATATAAATAAATCTTCAATAAATCACTAACAATGCTCCATGCAGTTACAACCAACAATTTAGCGAAGGAATTAAAATAAAATTATAAAAAGTACTCAATACAAATAATAGCTGACATCTTGAGCAAGTATGATAAAACATTTTAAAAATGCACAATACACCCTGGCTAGGAAGGCAAGGGTGGTTTAACATTCAAAAACAAGAACACGACTCACCCTGCTAAGAGACAAGAAGATAAAGACAAATCATGCCAAGAGATACAGAAAGTATTTGACAATGCCCTTTCTTTATAAATATTCTAGGGAAAAAAATCCTAGGACTCCAAGCAAACTTCAGATTATGTAACACTCAAAGAATAATTCAGATACATATGGTTTCACCAACATATCTTATTATGTGTTTAAGAGACAGGGCAGGGATGGGGATGTAGCTCAGTGGTGTGGCACCTGTCCAGCGTATGAAAGGCCCTGGGTTCAAGCCCAGGTAGCACACACACCCTCCTGCAATGCCAATCCCATATACGCTGTCCAGAGAGTAGAAGAAGAAATGATACCTCCAAAATTATTTATGGAATCAGTAAAATCTTGGTTGCAGAATCTGATAAGGATATTTCAATAAGAGAGAACCTGCTAATCAATCTCTCTCATGCAAAGATCCTAAACAAGTTACTTACAAAGAGCACAGCACAATGAACTTGGGCAGACTCCAGGAAAGTAAAATGGACTATTTGAAAATCTACCAAGATAACTGACTATAATTTGCCAATTAACAGAAACAAAAAGGGGGGGAGAAGTTACATGATTACATCGAGAGACTAAAAAAAAAAACGTCATTTGATAAAATCCAACACTGTTTATGCTTATGATGGAAAGAAAAAGAAATGTATAAACGAGAAGAGGGAATGTTCCCATGCATGTCATCGCTACGGTACAGACGAGGCATTTCTGATACAGGATATAGTTAGCTCAGCTAAGCCAAGGAAATCAGAGCTCAATGCACAAACCTGAATTGTCCTGTGTAGAGCCAACAAACAAAAGCGGTGTGAAATGACATTTTTAAAACACCAAAACACCTAAAGTAAATATAACATAAGATGTGCAAGGACCTCTAGAAAAAACATCCTCTAATCTCTGTGAAGGAAGACTGGGGTGGGTGGTGTGATGTATTTTGGGATTGGGAAAAGCACCACGAAAGAGCTCTCAATTCTTTTCCAATTGACTTAAGTTTTAATTCCATCCTAAAAAGTATACCTACCTTTTTTTTTTTTTGAGGTGGGGAGGGGTGTCTCATTATGTAATTGTAGCTGGCCTGGAACTGGCTACGTAAACCAGGATGGCCTCCAACTCACAAAGATCCACCTGCTTTGCCTCCTCGGTACTGGGATTAAAGGCATAAACCACCAGGCCTGGCTCAAAGTCTCAACATAATTTTTTCAAAGTTTTGTAAAAATTGACAAACTAAAATTCACATGAAAATATAAAGTATTAAAATATCAAGGCATTCCTGAAGATGATGCTATGTGTAGGTGATCATTTAGATGATTTAAACTACTAAATTAGTAAGATCACATACCCCAAAAGTGGAGGTCCCTATGAAATTGGCATAGGAGTCGCCAAAGAACAACTAAAAATGTCAGATATCTGGAAAAACCATCACATGTCCTGTCACATGACTTACCTCAAGCACTTTTGTTCACGGACAGCTCACAGTATATCTTTCTTAAACGGGGCTATATTAACATTTAAAGCATCTATTTTTAAAAATGATACACTTAAAGCAAAAGGGCTAGGTATTCAGTGAGAGAAGTTATTTTTAGTAGACATATTTGACAAAAACAAATCTTATGTCCAGAATATATCAAAGACTCCCACACTCAATAAGAAAAGGTATAGAAAACCCCACAGGAGAACACAGTTGTCTGATGAAAGATGATAGCCATGGACAGAGAACTCACTTGAAAACACTCAGTCGTATTCGTCTTCTGAGATTTGCTGATTGAAGCCACAACGAACCACTAGCACACAGTCACCAGAATAGGGAAAAATAAAATCAAACGGTGAGAGTCGCCAAGGATGTAGACAAAAAAAATGGAACTTGTAGATTGCAAATATAAGTACAATCAAGGAAAACCACGCCTAAGATCATCCTTAGAAAGTGTGATACTGACATGTATGTAGAAGCAGAAGCATAGGTTTCCCAGAGACTCACAACAGCAGCACACTCAGTGTGAAGGCAGGCAGGTGTCCATCGGCAGAGGAACCGAGAAAGCAAGATGCGGTCAAGGGACGTTCAGGAGCGAGTGGCATGTGGAACACCACCGACGTTCTATAAGACGTTCTATCATGTGGGACAAAAAAGCCTCTCAGAGAATAACACACATGGTTCTATTTAGTTAAAATGTAGAGGCCGGAAGACCGATCAGTCAGTGGAGTGCCTGGGACATAAGCATGAGGGCCTGAATTCAGATCCCCAGAACCCACATAATTTTGAGCATAGTACCCTGTCTGCGATTCCAGCACTGACGGTGGGTCTCAGAGACTGGGGGTGGGGGGCGGTCCCAGAGCTCACTGGTCAGCCAGACCAGCCAAATTAGTGAGCTCTAGGGCTAGAGAGCCTCTGTCTCAAAACATAGAGTGGAGAAAAGATCAATAAAGACACTCATCATTGACCTCTGACCTCTACATATGCATGTCCACACACCAACATGAACACACACACATCATACACGTATATGTATAACACACACACACACACACACACACACACACACACACACGTTTACAAACATAAGCAAGCCTGTGCTAATGGAGTTTGTTTGACAGTGTTGGTGACTAAAAGGGGTTTGAATACCTTTCCCCCCACCTACCTCCCTGATCCATTTGACATGACAAGAGAAAACAAGTTGGCTTAAGCCCTTGCAATCTGTGCGCTTCTGTGTGCACCTTGCTCTTTAATTTTAAATATGCTAGTGCAATATTTTATATCTTGAGTATTCTTTAAAGACCCAAGTGACAAATTTTGGTCAAGGCTTGACACTATGAAAAAACAGTGGAACATTGAGGACACGGAGCCTAGAGGGAGGTCCTTAAACAATTTGGGGTGTGTCACTGAAGGGGATGGTGGGACCATGCCCTTTCTCTCTCTTTCACTTTCTAACCATGTGATAAGCAATTATACTCCATCTAGTCTTCTGCCATGATATGCCAATATGCCTTTCTACTGGCCCAGAACTGTGAGACTAAGCAACAACGTACTGAAATTTCCAAACTGTGAGTCAAAATAAAACCTTTTCTCTTGATTAATTGATGATCCTGGGTACTTGTTTTCATGGCAAGAAAAAATATTTAAAAATGCACATATTAAAAAATTAAGGGACACAAAGTTAGAAATACTAACTGTGGCACCATTTTGCCCATATAAACTTGTATAGGGAACATATACCAAGCATAGATCATATAAGCAAATACCAAAAGGTGTGTGGTAATTATCTCTGGCTGTTGATTTGATTTATGAGTCACTTTCTCATTCCTCTTTGTACTTTAGGTATCATCTGAATATTTCCAGCGAGAATGTATTACTTTCATAAAAGCTAAAAATAATAAAGCCTTAAATAAAGATTTCCTTTTTAGATAGTAAAATTCTATTGTGGTTGTGTTTAAGGAAGAAAGGAGTCCGTGTCTCTTAGAAATGCATAATTGGAGCATTTGCAGATGAAATAATATGGTGTCTAGCAGGGGGTAGGGAGAAGTGGAGAATATAGACTTTTCAAATGGCCATATGTTGGTAATTGTTAAGGCTGAGCAGTGGTCCACAGGGATTCATTATGCTCTTCCCTCCACTTACGTGTGTTTGAATAATAGAATGCTGAAAAACAAATAAACATCCCTTCATAAGCAAGGCATTTATGCATGGCAGATATTACCCATTGCAAGAGCTATACCTAGTCTGCAGATAACCCAGGAGAAGTGGAATTATTACAGAACACTTTCTCAACATTTGGTGGGTGGTAGCAGCTGGAATTAACTAAAAATAAGCCATATTAAAGGTTCTCTTAAAAAGCCTGGTGCAGTGAGCATGTCAGAAGTCCCAGTGCTGGAGAGATAGAGGCGGGAGGATCCCTGGGGGTTGATCAGAAGCCAGTGAGGCTGATTCTGTGGGCTCTGGGTTCAGTGAAAGACCTGACTCAAAACATAACATGGAGAGAAATGGAGGAAGATACCAGACATCAGCCTCTACTCTCTGTGCATGCGTGTATACAATGCACACACACATATATATATGTATACATACACACATACGGGGGTGGGGGGCAGACAGACAGACAGATAGGCATCCTATAAACAAGGTGTGGTCAAAATTTACCTGACAAAATAGTGGCCTCAAAAGAAAGAAAGCCTCAATGGGGCTCCAATATCTCATTAATATAGATCATATTTATGACCCAGTGGGAAGCACATACACTCAGCAGATAAAACAACAATATCTGTCCCTTTTCCAAGGGGACAAGGAGGGAAGCAATCTCTATTATGGAGAATGCAGACATTCCTTATAACTTTCTTGCCCTTTCCAGCCTAAGAGTAAAGTACCAGGAAGAGGACCAGATGAGGGGACGGATAAGCTTTAGTGCCCTATAAGGAACAGCATTAGTCCTGCGTTCTGGCCAGAGGTATGAGGTCATGGACTCAATCAGCAGTGACTCTCAGGTCCTGTCTCTGACGTTACCTTGTCTGCTGTAGCCCTGACTTGTCCTTGACCTCTGTCAGCTCCTAACCAGCTCCTGGTGCAAGATCAAGATCTGAGCATGACCACACCTCAAACTGTCATTGGGGCCAAACTGACTTTGACGCTGTGGGGTGATCAGAGTCTATTTTATAATATTTTTGGTTAATAGATAAAATTACCACTAGCTGAATGTTTCACAGCTTCAAGAATAGGTCAAAGACCTTAATTTCTTCTGAGAGGATCATTAAGTAGGAGGAATTAGGAAGCAGGGAAGAAACCTTCTCCATGGGAAAAGACGATCGTGTATCTTCTCAAGTCACCTGAATTAGCCTACTACCTAAAGTCTAGGTTTCTGTGTGTTTTGTTTGCTTGTTTGTTCTTTAATTGACATGTAATTATTGCACATGTTTATAAGGAGCAGTGCGATATTTTGATACATGTATAAAATGTGTAATGATCAAATAAGATAATTAGCATACACAGCACCTCAAAAAATGCATCCTTCCTTTGTGGTGACAACATTCAAAATACTCTCCTCTGCTCATTAAAATTTAAATGTGCCATAATTGTCAACTCTACTCACCCTACTGTGCTATGGAACAGGAGAACTTACCCCTAACTGTAAGGTCATAACCATCAACCAACCACTCTCCTTCTGACTCTACCCTCCCCGGCCTCTACTAACCATTACTCCACGCTTCAATTCCACAGTTGTGGCTTTCACAAAGAGAGGACTTCAGACAGCATTTGTCTTTCTGTGCCCAAGTGTCCTTTGTTCTCAACCATATGGTACCAAGTTACAAGATTTCCCTCTTTGTGGGGAGGAATTGTGTAGTCTATATAATGTTTATGAAATGCCACAAATGTCATCTTCATCAATATTTCCTCATCTGTATTTTACCAATATCTACTGATAGACATGTAGATACATTGACTCATATCTTGGCTAGTGTGAATGGTGCCAAAATAAACACGGGCCTTTGTTCCTATGTCTTTCAATTTATACCCCCTCCATAAGTATTGCCCATATATTTTATTCTAGTACATTCTTACTCCATTTAAACTTTGTCTTGTACATATGGATCTGGTTTCATTCTTTCACATATGAATAGCCACACCATGTATTGAAAAGACTATCTTTTTCCCCCAATGTATGTTCTTGGTGCAAACATCAAGTTGGTTACAAGTAAATGGATTTGTTTCTAGGTTCTTAATTATTTTCAATTAGTCCATGTATCTCTCATCCTAATACTTACTGCTTTGATACTCTAGCTTTGTCATAATTTTCTGATTCAGATAGTATAATATTTTCATATTGGTTCTTTTTTATCAAGTGTTGTGACTATGTAGAGTCATTTTATCTCCATATTAATTCTAAGAATCTTTAATACTTCCATGAAGAATTTTCTTGGAATTTCTATAGAAATTCCATTAAGTCTGTAGCTTCCTCTGGGTAGGATGGACATTTTACCAACAGTAGGTTGAGATTCCATGATAACGTGCTTCCTAGAATAGCTAAGGCCCTGGGTTTGACTACAAGCACTCAAAAATAATCACTCTTCCTAGTCCATGGGCATGGGCTGTCTTCCCATCATATGTGTGGGACACACATGCATCTTCTTCAGATCTTTCAACAATATTATAATTCTCACCATAGTTATCTTTCACCTTCTTGTCAATTTTTTTTCCTGGGTCCTTTTGAAGCTATTGCAAATGAGATTACTTTCTTTGTGTCTCTTTCAGAGAGTTTTCTACTGGCATATATAAATGCTGCTTCTTATGTTAATTTTGTATCTTACAAGTTTACTGAATTTATCCATCCTAACAGATTTGGGTTTCTTCGATACATAAATCATGTCATCTGCAAACAGGGACCATTTGACTTCATCCTTTCCAATTTGAATGCCCTTTATTTCTTTTTCTTGCTGAATTATTTTCTGGCTAGCATTCCTGGTACTTTGTCAAATAAGAATGGTAAAAGTGAAAAAATTCTTCGTCTTGTTTTGGATGGCAAAGAAAAAGCTTTCAGCTTCCCACACAGACTATGATGTCAACTTTTAACTTTTCAGCTATGCCGTATGGATGGGATGGAGGACATTTCTTCTATACTTTATCTTTGAGATTTTTCTTTATCATGAAGGGATGCTGAACTTTATCAAGTACGTGTTCTATAGCTACTAAGGTACTTTCTTAATTCTGTTAATGTTATGCATATTTTATCTAGGTGTATTGAGCTAAATACCATTTGACTGGGATATATGATCTTTTTTGCTGTGTTCTTGGATTTTACTTGATACTATTTTGTCAAGAATTTCTTGGCTCATTGTCTTCTTCTGGTGTTAGATAACAGTAAAGCTGTCTTAATGGAAGAATTCTTTCCCCTTCAATATTTTTGAGTAGTTTGTGAAAAAGACATTTAGTGTGTCTTGTGAGTGACAGGCTCTGGCAGTGAGGCCCTCATGGCTCAGGTTCCCCTTTGTTGGAAAAGTGGGTGTGGTTATGTGATCTCCCCTCTCATTGGTCTGCTCTGGTTTTCAAATTCTTCATTGTTCACTTACCCTTCCCGAGTTACATATATCAAAGAATGTGTCTGTTTCTTCTAGAACTTAACAATTTGTTGTAGAGTTATAAAGGAAAAAAAGCCTTTGTCCTCCCGTGGTACCAGCTAAAATTCTCCATTTTTGTCTCTCCTTTTTCTGTGATCATTTGCTCTTTCTGGATTACTCTTGCTAAAGTTTTATCAGTTTTGTTTGTCCTCAAAAAAATTATTATGTGTTAGTATTTTCTTTGTTTTTAGTCCTGATTTTGTTTATTTCTGCTCTAAGCAGATCATTTTCTTCTATGGATTTTTCATTTTCATTTCTTTCTGGAAACTTCTACATGTTCTTTTAACTTCCTCCTTGATCCCTGGTTGCACAGGTGCACACCATGAAATCTCCACGTATCCATACAACTTCCAAAGTTCATCGTGTTAGTGACTCATAGGTTAATTCCACTGTGATTCACAAATGTTTGGTTTTAATTTTTTAAAAGGTTCACTGAGACTTATTTGGTTCAGCACACAGACTACCCTGCAGAATATCCCATGTGTTGAGGAAAAGATTACTTATCAACATCAGATGACATACTCTGTAAATGTCTGGCATGTCCATTTGGTCTAGAGGGCAGGACAGTTTAACTACAAAAATCCTTTGTTGGTTTTCTGTCTGAATTGGCTGCCCATTGCTGAAACTGGAGTGCTGATGTCTCCAGCAGTTATCGTATTACAATGTGTTTTTCTGCTAACACTTGCTTTGTGTTTCTGAGTGACGTGGTGCTAGATTCATACGTATGTTTAGTTATTATTTCTTCTTCCTGGATTGTCCCAGTGTTGTTGTTTTTTAATCTGTGGACAACCTAGAGCATGAGAATTAATTAAAGACAAAAACTAAGTCATTTTCAGAACAGCGCTACCCAGCTGAAGCATCCAATTACAAAGATGAAACATTTTCTCATTGTTGATCTTAGAAAGAAAACTGAAACCAGTAATGTGTTTTACTCAAATAAATGCTCCGAAAGAATGATTACTTCAACATTTAATAGACATACAAATATTGATGGGATCTTTGATACACCATTTTTTTCTGCATCTTCAAATCTACTGTGTATTGTTCTTAAGGCACAATTTACCTACGACTAGCCATACTTGAAGAATTCAGTAGCTACATATGACTGGCTAGTGCTTGTCTTATCAGATAAAGACAGCTCTGGGAGTCAAGGAGGGAGCTGGCCCCTTCTCACTATTGAGTTTGGAGAAATGGCCTTGCGGCCATACACTGTCCTAAGATCCTAAGGTGCTAGCTGTGCACAGCTCTGGAGATCAGTGGTGAAGGTGTCCCATTCAAGTTCTGAGATCAGACTGGATCTACATGAAGCAACAACTAAAATACTCACAGAATTAGTTTGGGGGGGGAAGTTATCAATGTGTCCCCAAATCCTATTTTATTAATTTTGTATGGTGATAGTTGGCTCTCCCAATCAAACTAAATAATGTATGTGTCTGAAGCATCGCTGACATGCAGAGGTGTACTAATGGTCACTGGAAGCCTGACTGCTCCAACCACATGACCCTTTTGATGATAATGAGCAAGGACTCGCAGGAAAATCTAATCACACTCCCACATATTAAATCTGCAGAGCTGATCCTGCAAAATGAAGAGCTGAGAGAAATGCCGAAAAAGACACATCTGGGAAAACATAAAGCATGGTGCAAATCAATTACAGTTTCCCAGTGAAGAGCAAGGTGACGTGACGAAGACGCATGGGCTGTGGAGCCGCACCGACTCTTGCAGGGTCTCGTCTCAACTCTCTCATCTATAATGGGAGAACGGTGTCTGCTTCTGAGCTGAAAGCAAGGATTAAATGAGATGAAACAGGGTGCCCAGGAAGTGTCTTACCCAGAGTGCATGCAAGCAAACACATTATTTCATTTTTGCAATCAATATTTGTTCAACAGTCACCATGTACCAGTTTTCTTTTTTTTCTTTTTTTCTTTTTTTAACAGAAATCAACATGCAAGGAAGCATTAGTCACTATGAAGCAGTAGAAACCATTCTGAGGGTCGATCCTCCCAAACACGAGTCCTGGCTCAGCTCAGACCAGATCTGCTGCTTGTATCCCAACTGCTTATACAATCTCAAGAAGAACCCAGTAGCTTCAAGAGTTTTAGCCTTGTCTGATTTGTTCACCATCATTCCGGCTTTTGACAAGCGTTTGACTCAAAGATATGATGGGGACTGTTCTGGAAGGTTCCGGGAGCAGTTTAGAAGCCAGGGAACGTCAGTATTGTAGACACAGGGGAAAGAAAGGGAACAGTGATACCTGCATCCGTTATCTTTGTTCCTCCTTTGCCACAGCTGACTGGGGACCACGGCACTTTGATGAGTCAGTATGTTTTCTGTAGCACATCTTCTATACAGCAGTTCACCTGGCACATGTTGACAGTTCACAGGCTTCTAACTAGAGATGTCAGAGTTAAGCACTACCTAGAAATGATGGGTGTTACTGTGCAAGGGCTTCTTATGTTTGTTTGTTTATTTCTTGAGATAGCATTTCTCTTTATATGCCAGGCTGGGCCAGCAACTTGTTATATGTAGTTTATGTTAGCTTTGAACTTGCGATCCCCCTGCCTCTGTCTCCCACACATCTAGATGGTGGATGCACATCCCAACATACGACGTAGTCTTGTTCTCAATCCATATCTGTTGGCATCACAAGGGGGATCCCAACTCTCTCCCTTTCATTTCCCCTTCCAGTACCTGAAATCTGCCTTCCAGTGGATGTCCTGAGCCTCTCTGTAAGCTACTACCTCGAGCTTCTCTAGGCCAGCCTACCTCCTAACCAGTCCTAAGCCCATGAAAATTCCTAGGTCTCTGTATCTTACCCATGGGTACCAACAAGGGGTTGTCTGCCATGCTACACACTGGATAAATAAAAGATAGTCAGGGAAAGAGAAATCCCAGATCCTAGGAGAGATAAAAAGGCATTTTACTGAGTTCTACTATGACTCAGTTTTGTACCTTATACGTATTAAATAGATTATCCATCAGCACAGCTCTAGGAGAGAAAAATTATAATTTATTGTCCACAGCTAAGAGAATCAACACATCACAGAGTAGTCAGGGCTGTATTCAAAACCAGGTCTGACTCCACTAATGTTTTCAGTGTGAACAGTGTCTACACTTTGTGTAAATATCTACCTGCTCCCAAGAATCCAGCAAGAGAATATGTGTACTAGAGAACAGATGTGATAGAAACATTCTGTGTCCTCTGGGACCCTCCATCAGTTAAATCTCTCACCCACTGTCTAATGGCCTCACTCTTGCAGAGGGGAGAGTCATCCCCATGAGACCATCACCTGAATCAGCCCAGGAGCCAGCATTGGGAGCTGTCAACTCTTATCCCCATGAATGAGAGGTCACCAAGGATGAGCCCAGACCCATCCGGGAAGCCAACTAGTCCATTTCTCAGCTCCCTCAACTCTAAGGAACTTACAGCTGTGAAGAGCCTTCAAGGTTATCAGCACTGACTTCTCAACTACAGTTGGAGGCAGCTCCAGGGAGGCTCCACTGCCTTCCGTTCTCTCTGCTCCCCCCGGTACCTGGGAGCCAATGCTAGTGAACAGGAGCTGACCACCCTCCTAAGAACCCATGGTCACTCTTGCCCAGCTCCACCTCCCGCAGGCACTTCCTTTCATGGAACACACGCTATCTTCCTGATGGCTTCTATACTTGCTCTACATGTAAACACACCCTCTCTTGCTCACAGAACCTTCTGGGGAAGGTTATAAGCACTCCTGCAAGTCTTTGGCCCCCAGAGTAGATGACTGGATTTCCCTCAGCTGTTCCTCACAAGACATAGCCACCCTCTCGCACTCCACCTCTGTCTTTCTGGCTAACAAATCTCCCTAGCAGTACCCTGTAGAAAGCCTTCAGGATTTGATATCATTCTGTCTCCTCTCTCATCTCCTGTCCTCTCTCCTTCTCATGTTAACCATGGTGTGAAAGATCTGACCTGAGAGCCTCATCGCTAGGCATTCCCTAGATGCTCTGCTGTCCAATGCATTAGCCTCTCTCTCAGAGGGCACTCCTAGGTCCTCTCCAGTACCACATCCCAGAGAGTTCTCCCACCAGCCACTGCTACAACAGATGGGCACAGACAAGCAGAACAGACCAAATTGTCAGGACTCATCATGGGCTCAGAAGACGTTCAGAACGCACAAGCCGTGCTGTGGGGCAGCCTGCCTCTCCAGTGTGCTTGCGTTCCCCGCCTTCCTCACAATACATACAGTAAAGCAAGTAAGACTTTCTGAATCAACTGTCACTAGCTGTTTTCGAAGACATTGCCCTGATTCTGCCACAAGGTCCCTTTTCCGTCTTCCTACACACACCGTATATGACAGACGGGACCTAGAGGTACAGAGCATTGAAGGAATGATGGGGTGGGGGTTGGGGGGAGGGAGGCTCTGCCTACAACCTGAGCACTGAGAGTTATGACAAAGTGTGTGACAGTGGAGACTACCCGTGTCACCTAGTTTTTCATCTCTGTGACATGCCTGTAAGAAACCATTTTAAGGGAGAAAGGGTTTTTATTTTGGCTCCTGGCTTCAGAAGCTTTACTCGATGGTCAGCCAACTCCATTATTGTGAACCTGGGGTGAGGCAAAGAATCACAGTGATGAGATCATACTGCAGAGGCTGCTGACTGCTTAGTGTCCTGCAGACAAAGGAGCATGAGACATAAATCCATCCTCAAAGGCGCATGCCTAGTGTCATACTTCCCCTAAACAGGTTCTACCTCCTAATGTTTCAATTACCTCCAAATAATGTCATCAATTAGGAATCCACCAGGGGATGAATTTATTTATGGATCACAGGCCAATCACTCCCTGAAAACCCTTCCATTGCCAAGCAAGCCTCTCTTCATATAAACCTATGGAAGACATTTCACAATCAAGCCATAGCATTACCTTCTGCCCAGTGTAGAGAGATGGCAGGGCGTGGCTTGGTGCATACACTTGGGGAAAGCCCCTAAGACCTAGAGGGTACGTCTTGAAATCCACAATAGACCCAAGCACAAAGCTCACTGCTCCCTACAGTCCCACAGCCAGTTTCCATGCCTGCAGAGAGGCAGAGAAACACATGACCACGCCAGCTTCGTACGTCCCACAGGTAGCTGTGACCTTACCCAGTTCTGGCTCACTTTGCAGAGGATGCATGCCGGGGACAACAAGAACCTCTCCATGGGCAGGAAAAGCCTGGGACCAGTGGCCACCAGACTTGTTTTATCTGCCGTCAAAACTGATCCCCATGCTTTTCCAGACCCCAGTGGTAGAAAGTTAGCTTGTGACATAAAGGCAGAGGGTGAGGCAGAAAATGTGCAAGAACTCAACTTTACAGAATAGCTAGAGGAAAGACACAGAAGGGAAAACAGGCTTTTCCAGAAGGAGCCATATGGGATGTCTAGTCTAATGATGGGCTGGATTCAGATTCAACATCCAACCACCCTCAGACCCAGCATCCATTCATCCTCAGATCCAGCATCCACCCACCCTCAGATCCAGCAGCCACCCACCCTCAGATCCAGCAGTCACCCACCCTCAGATCCAGCAGCCACCCACCCTCAGATCCAGCAGCCACCCACCCTCAGATCCAGCAGCCACCCACCCTCAGATCCAGCAGCCACCCACCCTCAGATCCAGCAGCCACTCCACAAGCCCCCATCTCTCAGCTTTAACCCAGTGGCCCAGGAAATATCCAAACATGAAGGCCAACCCTCTTCATGGCCTCCAGGTTCCTTCTGTGTAACTTTTTGTGTCCCAAGTTTTCCTCCTACTCTATTTCCTGTGTGTCCCAATGGATGAAAACACAAGTCTCAAAGTACCAGGGAAGGGATCTGCTTAATGCATTCACATCTGTGTGTTGCCTTGCAAAGAAAGAGGCTTTCAACGAAAAGAGAGCGTTCAAACAGTGGAGTCTAGGCATCAGAGGCTGCAGAGGGGAAGTCATTCAGGTTCAGAAAGTAGGAGGAGATGCTTCCCCAGACATTTTGGTCTCATCATGGTGGCTGCCTCCTCTGAGTCCCAGGACGCCCCTCAATACCTCCTATACAGGAAACCTTACTAAATTGCACATCACAAGAGGAAACTCCTATGGTTACTCTTCCCTACCCACAATGTATACTGTGAGCAATTCCTCTCACTAAACCACATACATGGACATAGACCCCACAAGAACCGACCCATGGTGACCAAGTGACCTCCTTTCTCCTCAAACTAGCTTTCTCATCTATAAGGCACACCTCCCTCCTTCCTGGCTCCCTGGGTGCCTGGGTCTCTGCCTACAGGTGGCCCAGGCATTTAAGAAACATGGCAATCCTCCCTGCTACAATACCTGCTATACTGAGGACCTGTATTACCACCCTCCACAGATAAAGAAAATTTGAGAAATCTTCACCAAATGTCCATTGTATCCTGCTGGTAACATATTCCAGAGGCTGAGGCAGAAGGCTCAGAAGTTCAAGACTTGCCTGGGTTCCAGAATACAGTTAGAACAACGGAGTGAGGCTCTACCAAAAGGAAAAGCAAAAGGATGTAGCTTAGGAATATGCTGTCTGCTTAGCACACTGAGGTTCTGGGTTCAAGAAAAAAGTTTCTGGTATTTATGAGATACCTAAGCAAGAAGGGGACAAGAATCTGAGTGCCAGAAAGTATCTCCAGGGCTGGAATGATGGCTCAGTGATTAAGACCACTGGGGGCTCTTCCAGAGGTCCTGAGTTTAATTCCTAGCACTCACATGGCAACTCACAACCATCTGTAACTGTAATCCCAGGGGATCTGATACCCTCTTAAGTGTGCAAATGTATATGCAGACATAACACCCATATACATAGTATATAAATAATAAATAAATAAATAAATAAATAAATAAATATTTTAAAGAAGGAGGAGAATGATAAGGAAAAGAAAGAAAAAGGAAGAAGAGAAGAAAGGAAGAATGGAAGGGAAGAAGGGAGGAAGAAAGGAAGGGAGGGAGGAAGGAAGGGAGGATGAGATGAGAGGGAAAGGGATGCCAAGATCCCAGGCTAGGCAGAGGGCAAGGGCCAAGAGAGGCTCAGAGCCCACTTCTTTCCAGCCAGACTCAGCTGTACTGTGGCTTCCACAGCAGATCGAGATAGCCTGAATAGCTTAAAATGGGAGGTCTTCTCTTGGGTATCCCCTGTGCCGGGACCCCATGAGAAGAGGAACCCCAGTGGTCACTGTCCTGAAATGGCAGCCATTCCTGTTATGATTGCCTGTTAGGGGTCCTCTGATAGCCTAACAGAAGACCCGTTTTCAAGGTTGAATGCTTATGTGGATCACAGTCAACATCACACACACACACACACACACACACACACACACACAGGTACCCCACTCCTCCTCATGCATACTTACAGATTTAAGGACATGGGAAAGGAAGCAGGCTAGAGAAACAGCCATTTCTATGCAAAGTGTCCTCATGCGATCTGAGGGGTAGAAAATGAAACTGTCAAAGTGCTCAGAAATCAAGGAAGCTGGAGCTCTCCTACCCTGAAGCCAAGAAGAGAGAACCCGGGCCACCTAGGTTGACCTGAATTTGAGCTCTGTCCCTGGATTCTGAGGACCCATCAGGCTGTCCCTGAAAATCAGCAACCCCATTTGGAACACCCCTGTGCCAGTGACATACCGTGCCACTCTCGCATGTGACACTGGCTGGAGAGCCTATCCTTTGCTCTCCTCATGGAACCCACTTCTCTGTGAGGACAATGGATCTGAGAGAAACCACCGGGCCAACATCTTGGAGACTGGGTCCTAGCAGCCAGATGGTTGGTTTGATCAGCTATGCTTCTCCTTGGACCTCAGTTTCTCCATTTATAGGACCTCAAAAGCTCTTGCCACAGTATGTCCATCCTGGTGGCATCTGGTGGGCTCATTTAGGGTGAGGTGTGTGTGAATGGTGAGGTCAACGCCCTGCCTCTCCCAGCTGAGGACAGACTGTCTTCATTCTGTCTTCTTACAGGGAGAGAAACCTCTGCCCGGAGCATGAAGAGACAATGACAGGGCTTCAGATGGGAGAACAAGCCTTTACTAGGCCTTCTGAAGAAGTAGATATGAGAGATATCTTCTCACAAGGGTGAACTGTTTGACCTAGAATAGGGACGGGACGTCTCTATTTGGGCAAGTATTGAAGAGAAACAGAAAGAAAGAAGCAGCCGTTAGTCTAGGCCCAGCATGGGTATGGATGGCCCCAGGAATGGACAAAGCAGGAGTCCCTGGATCCTCACTGCCCCAGGACTGTCTCCTGTGGACCAAAGGGCCTGTTACTGTCAGTGCTACAGCCTGCGGGGATGTAGTGAGGAATCCCATAAGCCATAGGCTGCATAAAGGGAGACTGAGTTAAAGCAAACACTAAAGGTATCTTTATAGGATGAAAGTCAAAAAGGGCCACTCAGTGTGTCACTCAGGGCCAGGGATGGGACAGTGTGGGTGTGAGCAAAGCCTACGTGCATGCTTCCGTGACACGGGTTGGATATATGGGCTGTGCTAGCATCTGGTCCTCTTTTGTATTGGCTAAACTACCTAGTGGTCCTGCCCAGTACCTAGCAAACAGAGCTCAAGACTCCCCCCACTCTACCAGTTCCTTGCCTTGGGGTTGCATTGTCCACCTTTGATTCATTACTTCATCCTCCAGTTCTAGAAGGTTTTATTCTCTTATGCTATCTCCCTTCAATTTTGTGATATTTTACTTAGAAAGTGGGACATAGAAGAAATATTGGGAGATTCAGCTCACACATTCAATGCATGAACTTGAACCCAGACCCAGACTTCATCCAGAACTCCTCCCACTGCACCAGTGCTGACCGTATGAGATGGCCTCAGTCTACTCCCCCAGGGCAGGAGGGCAGGAGGGCCGGTGTTGATGGATGCCCGGGAGTTCACAGCCTGGTGGGGAGTTTTCCCGCAAAATAGAACAGGCCGCCAGCATGCTTATTACCCAACCTTATTCCATCTCATAATAAATGGAGCCCCTGGAGGGCCAGGCATGATGGGGTGGGGTGAGATGGGGAGTGAAGACTATTACGGGATTTTAACCTCCGTCTTCTCTTTCCGGGCCTCTGGAACAGCTGTTCAACAAAATGGATCTGCGCAGACAATCATTTTTGCTGCATTACTTAATATACAGTTGCTCTCGGCAAGAGATATAATTGACTTGCTTAACTAATCAATCTTTCTATAAGCATAGCTGCCTTTCCTCTCCCACTGGGGGGAGGCAGGCAGGGGGAGAGGGTGGGAAGGAGAAATTGCAGGGAACAACCTTTGGCATGAATTACAGTGCTCTAACACCCAGCTGAGCTCCTGGAGCTGGGGGGCAGAAGCCGCCGCTAAGCGCTCCCGTCAAGGTTCCTTTCTGGACCAGATGTGGTCTGTGGTGGCCTGGGGGAATGGTGACCCCAGCAGGAGATGGAGGCAGAGTGCCAACTGAGGTCAAAGGAACCACAGCCCAGACGATGCACGAAATCATTCCAGATTGTCTTAGCCATAATTCGCTCCATCTTTAGTGATAAGTGTGTTCAGTGACTAGAGACACCGCAACTCCCGAATCAAGTCATGGAGCTACGGGTACAATCTCGTTTGGCTGAATAAGAAGATAATCCTGCTCCTCTCCCAGCTCCCATCACTCTGCCCCTCCACCCCTCCGCCCCTCCCACCCCCATGCATCTCCCCAGTATCCCACGAGGCCTATCTTCACCGCTGTGTATCCGCCAAGCCCCAGAATGACAGGTTTTGTGAGCGAGAAAGAGTTCATTAACAATGTGCCGGTTGTGAGGAGGTGGGAACCCTGATTCTCAAATACAATTTCCCAAGGATAGCTTTCAGTGGTACTTATGGAATAAAAACCGGCTGGAGCCGGGCGTGGTGGCACACGCCTGTAATCCCAACACTTGGGAGGCAGAGGCAGGCGGATTTCTGAGTTCAAGGCCAGCCTGGTCTACAGAGTGAGTTCCAGGACAGCCAGGACTATACAGAGAAACCCTGTCTCAGAAAAAAACAAAGAAGAAGAAGAAGAAGAAGAAGAAGAAGAAGAAGAAGAAGAAGAAGAAGAAGAAGAAGAAGAAGAAGAAGAAGAAGAAGAAGAAACGGGCTGGACACCGAAGAGATGGCTCAGTTGGTAAAGCATTTGCCATGGAAACACAAGGACCTGGGTTCAAATCCTACATAGAAAGATGGGAGTGGCGGAGTGCCTCAGGGCTAAGGAGTCAGAGATGGGTGGGGTTCTGGGGCTCACTGGGCAACCCGCCAAGGCTAATCAGTGAGCTCTAGGTTCAGAAAGAGATCCTGGGATGCCTCAAGTATTAGCTACTTAACCACATCTAGATTTGGCTGAGAGGCAGGCCTCTGGGTGTGCCTATTGGGGCAGTGGTGTGAATTAAATTCCTTGATACAGGAAAACCCATCTGAGCTGTGAATCAGTCCATCCCTTGAGCTGGGGTCCTGAACTGAGAGGCATGGAGAAAAGGAGCTGAGCTCAAGCATGCATGCATTTATCATTCTGTTCTTGATGGCGGCCGCGATGCACCCAGCAGCGTCAAGCTCCAGCTGCCTTGACCCCCACCCCTCCCTCTCCCCATGGATTGTTATCTTGAACTGTGATCTAAAATAAACCCTTCCTTCTGCAAGTTCCTTTGCAAAGGCACTTAATCACAGCAATAGCAAAAAGGAAACTAAGAGAGACCCTGTCTCAAAAAATGAGGTGGAGAGCTATTACGGAAGCAACCTGACACCCAAGCGCACAGGCACGTCATCTCAGGCACCCGGGTACAAACACAACAACAAATGAAACCGTGGCCTACGGAAAAGGCAGTGGGGGCAGAAAAGGGAGAGGTGATCAGGGATCTCTCCGTGCACAGTCTAGTTTCATGGCTCTTCCTAGGACCCCTGTTCAGGAAACAGTATCAGTATGGTCTAAACACTGGAGGCACCAGCTCACTAGACCCTCCATGCATCCAGTCTGTGGACTTGGGGGTCACCAGCTGTCTGTGAGAGAACGTGTTTCTCTAGCTTTGTATAGTAAACTCCCATAGGACCCTGAGAAAGCAGGGACTTTGACTCCCAAACCTGGGCTTCCCTCTGCCTGGAACACAGTTAAGTTCTCAATGCAGGATTAAATATAGACTCTAGATGTAGAAAATAACACTGGATATTTCCAGAGAACAAATATTTTGGGGTTTTTGGGGGGAAGGGGTTGTTTTTTGGTTTTTGTTTTTTATTTGTTTGTTTGGGTTTTTTTTTTTTTTTTTTGGTTTTGGGGTTTTGGATTTTGGTTTTTGAAATTTTGGGTTTGTCACCAGGTAGGAAATCTTTCTCTAGAAGGAGGGCCCACGAGCCACATTCTGTTTTAACCAGTATTTTTATCACTACCATAGATGAAGTTTGAGAAAGGATGATGGCCTCATTTGTATATGACAAAGTTGGAAGAAATCAATTACATAGTACTGATCATCTCAACAGAACTATACTACCTCAGAGTCTGTCCATCTCCGCAGACAAAAATCCATTCCCAGACAACACAGATAAAATCCGGTGGTGTTGGGTGTAAAATCCAGTGTTTGGAGTGAAAGAATCAATTGAACTAGTACCAGATAAAGGTGCTGCGGGTTACCAGAGACACATGAATAAAAGATCTTAGAATCTGAGATGACCACAAGTTCAATAGGAAGGTGTGGTAGCTAAGTTAAAGAAACGTGAAAGAGGCTCCATTGGAGAGAGGCACAGTGGCCTCTGCATTTATCCTGGCTGGGTGGGTCTGGGCCAGAGCCTGGCTGTCACTCTCAGCTTCAAGGAAACGGAGGCATACCTGCAAACAGTGGCAAGGATTCTGGGAGAGTGCTTTGCCCTGAACAAATAATAGTTCCCTCGATCTTGAGATAGGCTACCCCTTTGGGGGTGTCGAACAACCTTTTCACAGGATCACCTAATATCATAGGAAAACACAGATAATTACATTATGATTCATAACATAGCAAAATTACAGTTATGAACCAGCAACAAAAATAATCTTATGGTTGAGGTTATCACAACATGAGGAACTGTATTTAAAGGGTCACAGCATTAGGAAGGTTGAGAACCACTCAGTGACCTAGAGGAAAGGGAAGTTCAGACACCCCTCCCCCCACCCCATCTCCCCACCTCCCATCCCCCCACCCCCACCCCTGGCAGTGCTGAGGGGTAAAGGGCGGGCTTGAGAGCCAGGATGCTGCCACGGATTGCATTGTTGTCATCGCTGCTGCTCTGATAAACAGCAATTTGAGAAGAAAGAGTTGATTTGGATTTTTATTCCAGCAACAGTTCATCATTTCAAAGAAATCGAAGGAGGAACTCAAGAAACTAGTCTATTGTTCACACCAATAGAAAAGAACAGGAAGAGACTTATGTGCTTACTTGACTCATACTTCAGAGCCCTGCCTAGGGAATGGGGCTGCCAATAGTAGGGTGTGTCTTCATACATCAATTTACACTCAACAGGGTCTCCGTAGACACGCCCACAGGCCAACCTGATCTAGATAATTCTTTATCAAGATTTCCATTTTTTTTAAATTTTATTTCTCTCTTCTCTCTCTCTCTCTCTCTCTCTCTCTCTCTCTCTCTCTCTGTGTGTGTGTGTGTGTGTGTGTGTGTGTGTGTGTATGCCACATATGTGCAGGTACCCCCAGTCCAGTGGCCACAGCACATGGCTGTGTTGTCCTACACGATGATGTAGAGGTGCAGACAGTTGCTGAAAATGTATCTCAAGGATGGAAAATTTCTCAATAACCACAGCTGCTTGAGGCTCTCAAGGGTACTGAAGAGGAAACTCTTAAGTGTTAGAAGAAACCTGAAGTCATAGAACCCGACAGCAACAATGAAACTAGAGCCCAGATGCATGTGGGGTAGAAGAGGAAGAATCCCTGACTGTGACTTAACACTGTGCGCATGTCTCTGTCTGAAGGTTTTTGCAATTGTGGAAGACGGAGCCTCCAGGAAATCTCTATTCCAACCCTCTGAGGAGCTGATCAATTTATTCCTTTTATGGGAAGAGTATAAGAACCCTTCAGGACGGGGATATAGGTAGCTAAGTGGCAGAGCGCTGGCCTGGCATGCACTAGGTCCTAGGTTCAACCCCCAGCATCAGTAGGGGGTGAAATGGACCATTAATAGGGCCACAATACTTTATGGCTCCAAAGCCAAACTTCTGAGCTGCTTCCAGTATAAAGTCAGCCCTCACGCTCAGCAACAGAGGATTTGGAGGTGGGGTGGTGCCCTGGGCACACTCCAAGAGGCAAGAAGCTCGCACAGTGGGCTCTGGAATTGGCTCCCCAAGCAATGAATGCACACAAGTAAAGGCCAGATGCTTCTGGGCTCAGAGGAGAAACAGAAATAGGATTTAATTATTGGAGGTACCAAGCTCCCCTGGGAACAGGAGGCTTCACACACAGCTGGGGTGACATTTTGGGAGGTCCAGCATGTCATTTCAACAGAGTATCCACCTTAGGCAGCTGAGGCTCCAGTGAGAACAAACAGCAGGACACCAATGATTGAATTTCTAAGGCAAGATGGGCGTGGTCCAGGGCCCTGATGGCTACAGCAGAAGTCTTGTGCAAAGGCTGCCAGGACTCTGCTCTGCTTTGCCCTTGGCTTGGCAGGAACCAAGGGTGATTGGTTATGCCACTCTCCCCCAGGCTTATCTCCTGGAGCCTCCATTTTCATATCTACAAAATTGGGGGCTGTGCTGGGTGCCCTGAAATGTCTTTTTCAGTGGAAACACAATTTGCCAAGGAACCTCACAACTGTGGGTGCCTCTGCTCTCTCGACTTTCCACTGGGGTTGATAGGCAAAATTGGTGGCAGCATGGGCTAGGGGGTGAGAGTCGGGAGGGGGGAAGATGTAGTAGAGGAACCCTTGAGGAAGGGAAAAGAAACAAATTCATAAGCTAAAGCCCAAGGCTGTGGGCTCTCCACCCCTAATGAGTAGTACTGTCCCCTGGGTGGGGACCCAGTGGCATCTTCTTCACCCCACACAGAACACTCCACCCACGTGGCCCAGCCCAAGCGTATCTCTGCTATGGTGACCCCAGTGAGCAGTGGAGAATGGAGAAAGGGGACAAAAGCTACCAAAGGTCAGGACCCTCATCTTCATTCTTCCTAAGAGTCAGCTTCCTTGTCCTAGGGAGGAGATGGATCAGGTTTGATGCTGGAAACAATCCAATCCGGCATTGCTTTAGCACACAAGCTCTGAGCCCTTCTCCACAAATGGATGTGATTTTTTTTTATCATGTTGTTTATGGATCTGAATATTCAAATTGATTCTCTTTTCTCTTTCTTGGAGCTGGGAGGAGCAGGAACAGCCACAAATATCCCCCACCCAGGGGTGAGAAACTTCCCCTGCTTTCCTCCAACCAAGCACACAAAGGCTCAATCCTCCCTCCTACCGGCAAACCTTTCCAGGTCCTGGGTAATGCCAGGGGTGGAGTCTTGTCTCCCAACCTCATCCACTCCCTCCTCTGAAACCCAGAAGCTGGAGATTAGGGAAAATGAGGCAAAACAAAACAGAACAAAGCAAATTGGAGAAGGGGCTTTGTGCATTCTTACAGCTGGGTCCTGGGGCTCGTTTTTTTTTTTTTTTTTTTCCCTCAGTAGTGTTGGAGAGGCTTATCTCTAGGTAATCTCTGAGCAGGTGTCCTCCTGTTAAACCATCAGACTTCGGCCCTTTCCTTTGTTCTCTTAACAGAGCAAAGACAAGCTTCCTTCTATTTCCTGGCCAAGTTCTTGCCAGAGGCTGCAGGCACTCCTCCAGGTCATGTTTCAATATTAGTTACTTTTCTTGTAGCTGTGACTAGATACAGGACCAGAAGCAACTTAAAGAAGAAAGGGTTTCTTTTAACTCGTGGTTTAAGAGGCAAAGAAACCGGGCTGGGGAATTCGAGGCGGCTGGTTACATTGTAATCACAGTCAGATAGCCGAGAGACGCTGGTACTAAACTGGCTTCCTCCTGGTTTCCTTTCTATATTACCTGGGACCCCAGCCCACGGGATCTTTCTCTTCAATGAAACCTCCTTGCAAACACACTCACAGACATGCTCAAAGTGTGTGTCTTCTCAGTGATTCCAAATTCAACCAGTTGACAATGGAGAGTAACCAGGCACCAATCACTGGCTTCTTGCTGAGTCCTCAGCTTCTGACTATAGGCTTATTTTGTAGGTAACAACATGCCATCACCCTAAACTGAACCCCACATCCGTTCCAAGTACTAAGTCTCCCTGTGGGGCTGGAAGAAGCAAATGGAAATATAAATCATCAACTACTACTAAGTATCTTCCCTAAACCTCAGCCTTCCATTTACACAGAGTACTGAAGGGGGTCCTTCTCATGGATAAAATAAAACATTTATTTTGTGTGTGTGTATCCGTGTGCATGTGTCACATGTGTCCTGTGTGTCGTGTGTCGTGTGTGTGTGTGTGTGTGTGTGTGTGTGTGTGTGTGTGTTGTATGTGTAGGTCAGAGGACAACTTTCAGGGATTAGTTCTCCCCTTCCACTATGTGGGTCTCAAGGATCAAAATGCTGTCAAGCTTGGCAGCAAACGCCTTTACCTGGAGACTGGAGAGACGGCTCAACGGTTAAGAGTATTGACTGCTCTTCTGAAAGTCATGAGTTCAAATTCCAGCAACCACATGGTAGCTCACAACCATCTGTAATGAGATCTGATGCCCTCTTCTGGTGCATCTGAAGACAACTACAGTGTACTTAGATATAATAATAATAATAATAATAATAATAATAATAATAATAAATCTTTAAAGCGCGCGCACGCGCGCGCACACACACACACACACACACACACACACACCTTTACCTGGTGAGTCATCTCACCTGCTCTAACTCACAGGGTTCTGCAGTGTGTTATATCTGAACAGCTCCAAGGTTACTTATCCATTAGGGCAGCATCTGTTATGTGTTTAAGCCAAAAGACTCCAAACCTGTGTAAGTATGGGTTCCTTCCCTCTCATTATAACCCCTGCCATGTTAGAATGTGTGTTTCATGGGACCCACTCGGGGAAGGTCTGATCAGCTGATGCTGTGATGTCTGAGAAGCCCTGAGAACGTATGATCCTGTAATCTACACCTTGCTAACATCACCAGCCAGCATGGCTGAAGACATGCATGGTCTCCCTGGGTCCCCAAGACACACTTCCACCGCCATCCAACCCCATCTGTAGGTGACTAAAGTCTGTGTTATTTGTTGGCATTTAGTCTGGGCTCCACCCCACAGTTACCTGGCAACAGCCGGGTGTGCCTGACTCACTATAAAAGGGGCTGCTTGCCCCTCCTCTCTCCCTCTTGCTCTCTTGCTCTGTTGCTCTCCTCTTGCTGCTACTCTGCTCCCCTTCTCCCATCCCCCTCTCCCCTCTCTCCACATGACCAGTCTCTACTTCTTCTTCTTCTTCTTCTTCTTCTTCTTCTTCTTCTTCTTCTTCTTCTTCTTCTTCTTTTCCTTCTTCTTCTTCTTCTTCTTCTTCTTCTTCTTCTTCTTCTTTTCCTTCTTCTTCTTCTTCTTCTTCTTCTTCTTCTTCTTCTTCTTCTCTCTCTCTCTCTCTCTCTCTCTCTCTCTCTCTCTCTCTCTCTCTCCCTTTCTCTCAACTCCCCTCCCCATGCACTGAATAAACTCTATGCTAAACTATACCATCCTATCACTGGTTACCTGAAAGGGGGAAGAGATGCCTCAGTGTAGGGAAAAGCGAGTGGGTGACCACGTACCTGTAAAGGGATGGCGAGCGCCCATGTACCTGCGGAAGGGAGGCTGCCCGGCTGGCGGGAAGGTCTTTGCCCAGAATGCGGGCCCCGTTCTGGCATGAGCCCTGTGTACCTATAGAGGAAGCCTGACTTGGCGGGAGAGTCTTTGGTCATTTCTGGCGGCTGGAGACGCTGAGGCCTGTTCCATTGCTCCTAGAGGGGTGGGTTTTGAAAGAAGAGACAGTCCATGGTTTCAAAGCTTTATTATAGAGAAGTAGGAAAAGAAAAAGAGATACAGAAGTAAAGAGGGAAAGAAAAGATAGAGGGGTGGGAGCTGGCCATGACCACGTGGAAAGAGGAGAGAAGAATGGGGGGAGAGAGGGAACAGGGCGGGGCAAGAGAAAAAAGAGCATTAAGGGCAAGAGAGCAAAAAGAAGAGAGCTAGGAGGAGCCTGTCATCCCCTTTTATAGGAGGCTGGGTTACCTGGCTGTTGCCAGGTAACTGTGGGGCGGGGAAAACCTGGCTATAGCCAGGTGACTGTAGGGGTGGAGTCCAGCCAGAATGATGACCACAGGGTTATGTCCCACACCTCAGCATGACGCCAGAGAGAGGCAGCTCCTTCCCACACTCTATACCACACCTCCACCAAACACATCCCTGCCTTCCCTATCTTTTTATAAAACACAACATTATTCACTTGCTGAAAGGGGGAAGATGTCAAGCTCCACATCTCTAATCTCTGCTCCATTGTTGCTTTCTTCTCACTGACCATATTCCAACCGTAGGACCTTTGGGGTCAACCTTCAGTCCTGTCTCTGCCACTTCAGCCGTGAAGACTTGGACAAGTCACTACAGCCCTCCAAGCCTCGGAGTGAGATGCGGACTTGTAAAGTCCCCCAGGATACCCACGTTAGGTATATGTACTCTGTACCATCCCCTGCCCTGGAATATAGCATATCTATCACTGATACAATTAAGTTTAAAAAAAATCAACTGATTTCTGAGTTAATCAAAAGCGAAGTAATTTAGTGTGGGCCTTCTCTAATCAGGTGAGAGCATTTTGAAGAAGCTTGTAAGTGAAGATGTCTCCTGGCAGGCTTGGAGAGTGGGGGCGGTAAAAGGTTGTATGAATGGCTATGCATGAAATCACTTGACCAGGTGAGGGAGGTTTTTAATTGTGTTTTGTGTAACTATAACAAAACTCTTGACACTAGATACTTTATGAAAAACAAAAACAAAAAGGGCTTGCTTCATAATTCTGGAAGAGGAATTCCAAAAGTATGGAGTCCACTCAGCTACTAGCAAGAGTCTTATTTAGCGTTCCAACAGAGAGAAGCCATAGAGACTGCCCTGTGCTGAATGTTCAATAAATTCTCTTTTAAATGGTGATAATGAGCACACCTCGTTTGTGAGATTCTGAGGCAGTGCAGTATATAAGGATGCTCCAAAGGTTTATGTCCACAAAGGCTACTGCTGTCACTGGAACATCGGACAGAGGTGACAACACAGTCATAAGAACCAAGTGTGCCTTTTAACCTTTGACCAGCATCCTTTAGGGCGACTGAGTCCCTCCCCAACAGCGTGCTTCAGAAGTGCCAGCCCCAGCAGGCTGCCATCTCAGCGCATGCTCACTTCTGTTTGCCCCTTCCCTTCTCCAGCCCATTCAAGACTGTCCTGATACTGTGAGCCGAGACGATCAAGCCAGAACTGATTGCCTGTAAGCACAAACCTCTACAATCCAACACTAGACTGACTCTCCTGAAAGTAGCGAGGTGGTGGTAGCTTCGAGTTTGAAGCTCCAATCTTCAAGCAAATACCAATAGCTTAGAGAGTCGATGTGTGTGTGTGTGTGTGTGTGTGTGTGTGTGTGTGTGACTTAATCCCCAATGTCAAGCTCCCAATGATATTTGGATGCTGGGCTGAAAGGCTATTGGTAGTATATGAAGTCACAAGGTGGGGCCCCCAGGTTAGCATTAGTGTCTCTGTAAGAAGAAAGAAGTGTACTAGGCTAGAGTACTTACTCTGTCTTGCAGTAATACCCATCACTATGTTATATATGATAAATGTCAAGAAGATGCCAGCACCAGAACCATAGTCAAATAAACTTCTATTGTTTATAAATTGCCTTCTCCAAGTATTTTGTTATAGCAATGAAAACCAGACTAAGAAGTCAATTTTCTGAACTCCACTTACCAGAGAGTCAGCGATCAGGTTCCCTATCTTATCAACTGTGATTCCTTGCACTAGCAAGAACAGTCTATGTACCAACCACATGTCAAATCTGTGTTAGGTGCCACAAATAAGACACTCTCCTTGTGCCCGTGTTAGAGGTACAAATGTGTAGTGGCAATAATAAGATTTCTATC
Source organism: Apodemus agrarius (assembly GCA_964023405.1). Classification (NCBI taxonomy): domain Eukaryota; kingdom Metazoa; phylum Chordata; class Mammalia; order Rodentia; family Muridae; genus Apodemus; species Apodemus agrarius. The sequence continues at coordinate 49,414,745 of OZ030012.1, read as the reverse complement.
AGGGATCCTGTGTCCGATTGGAAGTCCACAGCCTATTCGGCTGTATTGGGGAGAGACAATGACTATTTATTTATTCCTTTGAAGAAGAGATTGAATGCCCAGTTATAAGATTGTCAAGAAGTCTATTACGGAAGCCTAATTTTGAAACATCTGCCACCCAGTTAGGGGAAGAACACACCCTGCATGGTGACAAAGTCCCTGGATCTGGTCTGGTGCTTCTTTCAATCTACAGAGGGGCTGGAAAGTGGGAAGAACAATACTCAGAGAAGCCGTGTGTGTGTGTGTGTGTGTGTGTGTGTGTGTGTGTGTGTGTAGGCAACCCTCATTTTGTTAACCCCTTCTATTGTTCCTACTCTTCACCAAACATAAACACAAAAACCCTTACATGGATGTTTCAGGGAGATGCATCCAAACACACACACACACACACACACACACACACAGAGCCAGTGTTCACTAAGCTTTCCACCAAGGAGGAGTTAGAGCAAGGATCCTAGAGAGCAATGGAGTCTGAGGGGACATTGGGACAGTTCAGGGATTCTTAGCAGAAGAGTGACATCATCTTTGTTGGGCTTGAAAAGTGTCTTTGTGGTCATCGTGTTGGAAGTAGAGGCAATGGCAGAATCGGGGAGAGCTGGTAAGAGGCTAATGGAGCAGCACGGCTCTGTGATGGAGGTGTTCCCTGCTGGGGCGAGAGCGGTGAATGGATGAGAATCAATCAGATCCAGCATATTTTCCTAAAGTAGGGCAAACATAGAGCACTCCCTAGCCAATCTTATGAGAGGTGCCAGAGAACAGGTAGCAGCGTTGACATTTTTTCCCCCAGACAAGTGGGAAGTCGGAGTTACCCCCCATGGAGGTACAGAAAATAGCATGGGGATGAGCAGAAGGCTCTGTTGAGAGATCCGTTGACTCTGCAGATTTTCTTCTCTGTTCCCTCTTATCTCAGGCTCATAAACAACAGGCCAGGCCAGGGAGTCAAAGAGAAGCACGGTGGGTTTATTGAGAAAAAGGAAAAGCCAGGAGGTGGCTGGGAGGAGACCTCCGCTGCCTCAAAGTGAGTTGGGGATTTTTAGTAGGCTTGGGTGGGGTCTGACTGGCTGATCATGCCACAGGTGAGAAGAAAGGCCAACAGGCAGATGGGTGGAGAGCCTTGCCTAAACCAGGGAGGGGACTCCAGTAGGGCTGCTTGTCCCTCCTCCCTCCATCCTCGCTTGATGTCACAGTGGAGACCAGAGAAATAAAACAAGGAAAGAGCTGTGGCTGGGTTTCATGTTCCATTTCTGGCCACCAGCACCTACAACAGCCAGGCCCTCTCCTTCCTGTGTCACTGCGTCTGAGAAGTCCATCTAAACTTCATCTAATGCAGGAAGCTTTGAAGCTTCTGGACATGTAGGTGCAGGTGTATCCAGGCTGTAAGGTATGCATGCCTCTGATTCAGGAGAGACGTTAACACAGATGTCACTAGTACACAGTTGTGATTTTTCACAACCAGGTGAAGTCAACAGAGAAGACAACCACAGAGTGAGCCCAGGGATCCCAGAGAGGTTAAGAGTAGGGGAGCTCATAGGAGAGATGAATAGACAGACAGACAGACAGACAGACAGACAGACAGACAGACAGACAGGAGTGTAAGTCATTATCTATGGAGTAGGGAAAGCAGACTATTGTATGTGGAACAGTAGAACGTAAGAATAACACCCCTAGCAGCCAAGGATCGCTGATGGACCGAGCATGATGTAGCCTGAACAGCATCCCCTGGCTGAAGCGCCATTGGTAGGAGCAGTTTCCATGGAGAGGTGGGGTGGGAGGTTTCACTAGGTAAGGACATCTCTGTTGAAAAGCTTGCTGTAACCATCAGGAAGAAGGTATGGGCAGTAGCTCGAGAGAAATGGGGCCAGGGCAAAGGATTAATTAACGTAAGTGAGTGTTAATTAATGTGTTTATATGAAGATGGTGTTGAGCTGGTATAGAACTAAAACTGAATCAGCATGAGGGGGGGGAGAATGGTTATAAGCAGAAGAGTGGGGTCTGTCTTCTGGGAGACACAGACAGCTAGCTCACCAGGACATCGTGTGAGAAGGCTGGGCACAGAGGGTCGATGCTGTTACGTGGTAAATAGATCGGCAGAAGTCATCTTTTGATTACTGCCTTATTCCCAATGAAATGGTGAGCAAGCTGAGATCGAAGCCAGAGTATGTTCTATGAGAAACCTGTGGTGTGCCACCAGGATAGGACATTAAGATATATAATGGTCATCAGAAAACGTCCCACAGAGGTTTGTGCTCATAGACCCCTCAAAAGAGAACTAAAAATGAGTAAAAATGACCTTTCCTCAGCAGGAGCCAGAACATTAGCCCAAACCACTGCAAAGTCTGTGCATTGGGCAGGACTGGGCTGGGCTGGGCTGGGCTGGGCTGGGTGGGCTGGGCTGGGCTGGGCTAGGCTAGGGCACAGACAGAAGCAGGGGTAGGAGGTAAAGAGAAGGATGCTTTGCCTACCCTAAATCAATGAAAAGGACCTGCAGGCTCACCTGAAAGATCCACCCTCCTCCCCCCACCCCCAGAACAAAATTGTTGATCATTGAGTCGCTCAGATGTTCTTCACACCTGCTAGGTCCCTTTGAGGGTCTCCCGCTATGCTATGTTTTGCATATAGCTTAATTAAAGACTGCATTTCCGATTAGACTCCATTATCATGTTCCTTGAGCTTCCCTTGATCTGCCATGCATATCCAGGCCATCTGAGAAGCATCAGGACATCTGTATGAGGTTTCTGTTGCTGCTGTAACAAGTGACAGAAGGCACAGCTGAGCCAGGATTAAAACCATACAGATGTATCAGGGCCAGTGCCGGAGGTCAGCAGATCTCTGGAGATCTCACTGACTACGGTGCTGGCAGGGCTGAGGTCTCCTCGGGAGATCTAGGGGAGAATCTCCTTCTTTGTCTCTTTTTCAGATTCTAGAAGTCCCCTGAATCCCTTGCCCCATCTTTAGACCCCGCACTGCAGGCTGGGTCCTTTCCACAGGGATCACTCTGCCCTCTTCTGCCTTCTTCCACTTTGAGGAGCCCTTGTCAACACACTGGGTCACCCAGCTGTCCCCAAACACTCGCCCTATCTTCAAGACATCAAACTAGCAACTGCCACTGTCTCCATCCCGTGTCCAGGTTCTAGACCACACACAAGGAGGTGTGAGTCTGATGCCCCCCATTTTAGGGACTCTAAATTCCCGGCTCCACGTCCGCATCGTACCTGTGTGCAACACTAGCCTTTGAATTCTTATCGTCTACACCCCTTCACTCGTTCAATCAGTCAGTCATTTATTCATTCATACAAGATTTGGGGCTTAAGAAGCTAGCCCGATCTGGTAGCTATTCTCCTGCCTCTCCTGCAGTGTTTATTAATGAATATGTTACTTCTCCCAGAAATCTTGCGAAATAGAGGAAATGAAAATGTATTTTGCATCTAATCTACGGCATGTACTGGAAGGGTGTGAGAATAGAGGAGAAGGAGGGGTGAGGCTGGGGGGAGGCACTGTCTTCTCACATTCCCTGCTCCTTCTGTAGCTAAGCTACAACAGATGAAGGGTGAGCTCTGGTGGGTGGTAGGATTTCACCTGGCAAACTTCGTGCTAGGGCCATTTACGTCGTTCTAATTGCTCAGAAACACCCCATTAAGTTCCCCGGCGAAGGGTGCCGGGGAAAAGGGCAAGGAAAAATTAGGAGAGGCCGGAAGGAAAAAACTGTTTCAGACCTGCCATTTGGCTCCAGCAGCCTCCTGCAGTTTGCTTAAAGCAAGGAGGCAGGGGAGGAAGCCAAGGGCAAGAGAGAAAACAAACAGATAATGTCAGGTCCTGCCCTTAGAAATGCAAAATTCATTAGAAAAACATTGATTGCGAAGAATTGATTTGATTGTCAGACACACACTACATCCAAGGGGGGATAAAAAAAATCTTTCATTAGGATTCAGAATTTGTTAAAAGGAAAAGCAGAGAGGACGTTGCCGGAGCGGAGCCAGGGCGAGCTGTTGCAGGTGCCTGCTGTCAGAGACACAAACCTGACCTGCTGTCCCCAAAGAAGACCCATACGATGTCTTATGGAGGTGATTTACCTGCTTCTGTCCCGGGACCTGCAGCTCTCTGCATGCTTAGAGAGACCCGGATCTACAGCACTGCCACTGGACCAGGAAGGGCAGACCAGACCACGCCCTCCCTATCTGTAGCTCCTCCTTTGTTTTTCCCTCCCCCCCTACCCCTCTTGCCCCCCCCCAAAAATGAGCTCCTGTAGCTGGGTCTGGTTAAAAAACTGGGGAGCTCCAGGTTACTAAGTACTCTCTACCAAGGGTTACCCTGGCTTAACCAGCACTCTCTGGGGAGCACTGCTAAGTCTCCCTGGCACCTTGCTCCCACCTCACACCCAACCATTTTTCCAAGGCTCTTTCTGGTTCTATCTTCTCTCACTCCCCTAGAACTGGAAAGACTAATTTAAGTCCTTTCTGCTTGGGGTCGTGGCATGTTCCTTTTGGCTTCCGGTCTTGACTTCAATGTCCTTGATAAGGGTTCTCTACGAGTCTTACTACCAGCCACACCTCTGCCTCTAGCTTCCTCTGGTAGAGCCCTCAGTGGTTTCTCACAGACCGGGGGACTGCTCTCCCCAGCACGCAGAGCCGAGGCTGAGGCTGACTTTATTCCTCCTTCTCTATCTTGGCTCCAACTCCACTCGTCAATGGTGACTTATTTCATCAAGTCTAAGACTCTGTTATTTGAAAAATGCACCATCACAGGCCACTTCATGTAACGTTAAGCACACTGTCAAATCAAACATGGTGTATCATCCACGGTAAGGTGAATCTCGATAGTAGACACGCTAAAATGCAAACAAAGACAGAACCAATAAAATGCAATGTTATCTACTGATTCCTTCTCTTGGCCTCCATCATAGAGCTGACCTTCCTTAGCTATGTCTCTAGAAATGACCACCTCAGGCCTCTGGCTTCATCTCCCTCTGTAACTAAGGGATGACTTCAAACAAAGCACCATTAGAGCACCTTTGCCCTGACAGGGATTAACATAGCCTCATCCATCTGGGCAATATGTATGTCCATACACACTAAAACCAATATCTGAGCTGAATGCTGGGGTACACAGAGAAAGAACACTTGATCTCAAACCTCAAGTACCCTTAATTCAGCCTAGACAGCCCCAAACTTTGAACACTCACAGAAGGGTCCTGACAGGACATGGTTATCTGTTTCTTCAGGATGGAAGGTTTCTTCCAAGAGGGAAAGAAGAGGCTCATGAGGCTTACTAAACTCACAAGAAACTTCTAGGCTCAAGATATTCTTAGAACAAGACTCCCCTGGCTCCTCTCTGGGCTTCCATAAGCTAGAAACAATTGCTAGGGGAGAGGGGAGAGCTAAGGAAGGGCAGTGGTGTAGCTGCCCACGTTTCACAGAGCACAGCAGTAACATAGTATATATCGTCATCGTCACCACCACCACCACCACCACCACCACCACCATCATCATCATCATCATCATCATCACCATTGTGGTCAGCAGCAGCCGCCACAGCCATTGCTTTGGTGAGCCATTACTCATGCTGGGGCAATGTAGCTGCCTGAGTCACCTGTAAATAACCTCAATAAACTCAAGCTCGTCATGGATGGTATCCCTTCTCTAGTCTGTCCTTGTCCTCCCTATCTGGAGTGAATAGAAACAGACACCCCCTCCCCCCGCCCAGGGAAAGTCACACACAAGTGTGGTGGTAATGTCTTCATTGTGAAAGGCTGGAATGAAGTGGCAATGAGCCATATCGATGATAAATGGTACATTTCCAAGGTGAGGCCATTACAAGAGCTTCTAGACAGAGAGAGAAGCACACAATATAAAAGGCGAAAACATATGGAAGACCTACAGTAGGCCCTGGTGTGCTCTAAGAACACATGGGCTGTACCGAGGGGTAAAAGGGAGCCAGGCTGTCAAAATTCTGCACAGTACGCTGAAGGGCAGAGCCTCTGGAACAGTCCTAGGGAGTCATGGGAGGAGTCCGGCAGGAGTGTGGCAAGCGTTCTATGTGCGCATGCTCCACAGCATGGAGGCGTCTGCCTAATGAGGGGATCTCTGTGATCTGTTGACTGAATACTCATCTGGTCCATCCCTTCTGCTCTGGCCTCAGCCTCTGCTTCCAGCACAGTTAAATTTCCAAAGATGGCGTAGAAAGGAACGCTGAAGCTAGCCTGAGGGCGTCCTCAGAAGCACTTGGTGAGAACATGGGCATTGGCCAAACAACCGCCACAGAACCGTCCACGGCTGTGGCTGGTGGGGCTGGGGTGTAGAAGAACTATCTGACCGGCTGGGAAGGGGAATGGGCCTGGAGCTGGCAGAATGTTCGGGAAAGGAAAGTTAGCCGTGAGCTTCGGGCTACCCATGTCACTGATCCGTCCTCCAAGAGTCAGAGCCTCTGCCTCCCAAGTGCTGGGATTATAGGTGTGCGCCACCACCGCCCGGCTAGGAAGTTTTTTATTTATTTATTTTCATTTTTATTAGTGTGTGTGTGTGTGTGTGTGTGTGTGTGTGTCTGTGTGTCTGTGTGTGTCTGTGTGTGTGTGTCTGTGTGTCTGTGGGCGCGCGCGGTTTCTACATATGAATGTCACATGGGCGCAGAAGCCCATAGAGACCATGGAGGCTGTGTCCTCTAGAAGAGCAGCAGGTGTTCTTAACCACTGAGCCATCCTTCCAGCCCCTTGAGATCATTTCCCAAAAGATCAGGGCCAGTGTATTAGTAGCGTAAGGAATAAGTAGGTGCTATAACAAATATGCCCGAATCTCAGTGGTTTAACATGGTGGGAGCTTATTTCCTCCTTTTACAGGGAAGGTGGTTCTGGGATCAGCCACCATCTTAGATTGATAAAGACTTAGCTGCCATTGCCTTAGGGCATCTTAGGGTCACCTCGGGTACTGATTTCCAACCAGCAATTACAGAGAGATTGAGAAAATGGATGCCTAGGAGGGTAGTAGGAGCACGATGTAAAAATGGCGCCTGTCTGCAACTTCTTCTCAGTACCGTGGCCCATGGAGATGCACAGGGTGACGGAAATGAGATCCCTCCATGCACAAGGGACATCCCCATGACAACTGAACACGACTGAAGGGGCACACTGGTCTCTGTTGAGCTGCTAAGCCATCCACCTCAGGTGGTGGTGTCCATGAGACACCTGTCTCCGTATGTGGAGTCCAGCAGCACTGAAACCACTTCCGGTTCCCACCAAAATCAAACTGGGTGAGCTAGCGCAAGCACCTGACCGCCTAAGCTTCAGTTTCTCTGTCTCTAAAATGGGAGAAGAGCTGGAGCAATGGCCTCCAGTAGGTTTTGACCGTAACAGTGAGGCAGAGGCTGCATGGTATAAAAGGAATCGTTACCTGAGCCTGTAGGAAGTCTCTTCCCAGCAGGCTGCTTGCCACCCTTGGGCACAGGGTCACACTGCTTTAGAAAGATGTACAGGGCCACAGCCTTATTCTCCACCTGACATCATACAAATGGGACCCCAGAGAGGATGGAAATTGAACAGTTTCCACAGGAGAGGAAACATGAAAGGTTATATGATTTGAGCCTGCATAGGGGTCCGGGTGACCTTTCCTTGAGTTAAAAGGCACAGGCTGCTAGGCCAGTGACCAATAAGGCAATCAGCGCCAGGAGCTGGGCTGTTCCCACAGGTTACAAGGATTGAGCAGAAGGATTCGTGCTGCCTTAGTCACAAAGGCAAGCACATGCACACAGGTGGAAAATGTCAGGTCTGTGCAGCCATGGACACACAGGCCACCTGTCGGCACAAATTTCTACAGCATCTACATAGATGGATACCCAGGGGGCAGGTATAGGACATTATCAAAACCCATGAATGCACACAGATGTACATACACAGATACACATCTGCCCAGGGAAGACAATAAGAATGTGCGGCTCTTAGTATTTACAGCTCTCTGCAATTAGATACACACAGAGAGACGTTTAGATGCTAGAACAGAGCTCAGGCTGGATAAAGGATCGGGTGTGGAGTAACTGGCTCTATAGACTTGTTAACAGTGGCTCATTGTTCAAATGGGCAGTCACATAACTCCCGACAGACGGAAGAGAGCCCAGAAATACATACACAGCCACACACAAATGAGGTCACGTCCATATGGCTGCACCACACGCATGTGCATATATCCATAGACTGCACTAGGGCACACAGATGAACATCTCGCAGCTCGCCACATGATCTCAGAGTCACACCAACAGGACGTGGAGCCTGCTTTAAGCCCTAGTTAGATGTGTAAACCATACTGTTTGGGGGTTTCTTTGTCCTTGTCCGTAAACCTCGGAGCCTGAACAAGCAAGTGCTGAGTCCGTGGGGCAGCTGGAAAGCACACAGACAGCCACCACGGCAAGCTAAGCGAATAACGGCTCTTCTGTGGGTAGCCAGGCTTTGAGATCAGACGAAGAGAGTCCCAGAACTTCCTTCCTGAGAACACAAGTTCAAGACCAGTCTGAGTAACTTAGTGAGCCACTATTTCAATTTATTTTTCTTTTAATTAAAATAGGGCTGGGAAAAGGGGTTTGCAGCCCCCTGGGGGGAGCAACAGTGTCAACAGGCCAACCCCCCAGGAGCTCCTGGGGACTAGATCACCAATCAAAGAATATGGTTGCGACTCATGGCGCTGGCCACATATGTGGCAGAGAATGGCCTTGTTGGACATCAGTGGGAGGAGAGGCCCTTGGGCCTGAGGGGAATGCCAAGGTGGGGGTCAGCAGTGGGTGGGTGGGTGGGGGAGCATCCTCATAGAGGCAGGGGGAATGGGATGGGGGTTTCTGAAGGGGAAAGCTGGAAAGAGAAAACCATTTGAAATGTAAATAAAGAAAATATCCAACCAAAGAAAGAAACAAAGAAAGGAAGAAGAAAAAGAAAGAAAAGTTAGATTGGTCTGGGGCTATAGCTTCGTGGTAGAGTGTTCGCCTTGCATGCATGAGGCCCTAAATTCTATTTCCAGCCTGAGACAGAGACAGGGAGAAAAGGGAAAAATCTTAGCAACTTCAACTGGACAGTTAGGACATGGTACACCAGGACCTTCCTTTCAGTAGTGGCCTGCAGAGAGAGAGATTTTTAGGGAAACTAAGGGGAAAGATGGTGAATGAGAGATCTCTTCCAAACTTCAGGAGCAGTGAAGATGGACATGTCTGTCTAGGGACCTTCCAGCAAGTTACAGCCAAACGTAGCCATCCAGACTGGTGACATGCTGCGAATTGTAAGGAACAGCCGAGGCAAAGGGCTAGGTGCTGCCAGGTCACTCTGCCAGCACAAAGGCCACAGCGGCCTTCCGGCATGCCATAGAGAGGCCTCAGAGGAGGTCTGTGTACTCCATCTTCTGCAGCTCCCTCAGGGCAACACCACTGGGACCCAAGGGCGAGGACATACACAGGGTGGGCCCTGGATGCCGTGTATGCGCAGGAATGTCCTGATGTGGCTACGCATGAAGCTACATGTGTGTTTTCACTTAGTCTCTGTCATATGCTTAATTATCTACACCACATAACTGTTGGCGCATGCGTCTTCAACCATTCAAGCCCCTAGCACAGCACATACTTGAATAATCAAATTGTCTAAAGGCAAATGTCTCAGGTATGTTTTGGCCCATTTGTGGGTGCCAAGGTGTATCTACCTTAAAGGGAAAGGCATTTTCTCTGTGACTCTGCTCTGAGTCATACAAGGTAGGAAGAAAGCCTCCGCCCTCCTCTGCTCCTTCCTATATCCCCTGACCCTCCCCTATAGGTACAGCTGAGGAACCCCATGTTATGGTGTCTGCCTGGTCAGGGCCAAGAACAGAGAACTAAGGGGTATGGCTATTCTCCCCTACTCCTTAGTGAATAAGCTGGCCGAAAACAGCTCTTCCAGAGAACAGAAAAACCCATAGGAACTTGGGATTCTGGCTTGTGACTCTCGACCACGGCAAAACAGAGGGGGGACGATAGCCATGGGTACTTCATTTTCCTGTACCAACTTTACCAGCTAGAAAGTTGTTATGGCGACAAACCTAACTTCAGGTGTGCTTTGCCATGTACAAGATATCTATTATAAAACCTACTCCAATTCAGAAATGTGAAAATACACATGCCTTTAAAAGAGATAGAAATATAAAAATACATGCATTACCATCTGCCTCTTGTGCCTACTTGTTGGTCCAGAAGTTGAAGGGAAGAGGAAAGCAGCTAATTATCCCTCTTGAACCTCTAGACATTTGCATATATCTGTATGGAAGGGTAGCTGTGCGTATCCAGCCACTATACCTGAGCTTATGGCACCACCCATCTGTGCATCACTGGTTATAATACTGGTCACTGAGAACATGTATGTGCCTAGGCCTCTGCACACAGAGTGGCTATACATACTTGTATGTTAACATGCCTGTGAATGAGTTCATGTACTCATAATTGTGTAGTGTCTTTACTGTGACTGTGAGTCACAGCCCCAACCCTAGACCCCTGACCAGCATCCACAAGGGCCCCAAGTATCTACAGCAGGAAGAACGATCATAAGGCAGACCCTCTCGGTTCCTTCATTCTCCTTGTGCTGGTTGCTTCCACTTAAGGAGAGGCCATCCAGAGCCAAGGCCCGGGCTGCCCCGCCTGAGAACAGCAGACACAACAATCTAGTCATTAGCAATAACCATGTCTCTCTGACAAGCCTTTATTTTACCAGAATAAAGAAGGAGCTCGGGGTGGAATACAGGGTGTTCCTGGGGCCAGGAACCAGGGGATGGGAGACTCACTCCTCTATCTCTGGAGCCCGGCAGGTACCCTCAGTGCCTCAGAGTATCCTCTCTAGATCCCACACCTACCTTCTATCCTCTTGGCATTCTTTCTGATCTTCGCTCCCAGGTATCCAGGAAGAGAGTAGAGCAATGGATGGAAGTTGGACTGTCCAGGCTTTCACCCGTGGACTTGGACTCCGCAGGACACAATGCAGCTGAGTGAGTGTGGAGCTACTGTGGGAGATGAACTTCCAAAGCATATGCCTTTCATCTCCTGATGCTTTCTAAAGAAAAAGAAGTTCTCCTCCACACCACCCACACCCACACTCACACTCACACCCACCTCCAGCATTCATGGTGGCTTCTTGGGTACAGGAAGAGTTAATGAGGATGCTTGAAGGAAGAGCCAAGGGACACAGTCCCTTCTCTTGAGGAGATCGAACTCAACAAAGGAGAAAGAAAATGGCTGGCAATTATTGTAGCACAGTACAGGGAAGAAGTGCGGTGAAGGAAAGGATGAGGGGGACTATGGAAGATAAAACCATTGCTGTCTAGGAAAACTGGAAAATTCTCTCCCCGAAGTAGAGAATGCTTGAACTAGACCTTAAGGAATAGAGATGTGAAGGATTCAAAAGGAGATAATGGCACAAAAGCATTTGAGTTCAGTAAGTTACAGAGATGAAAACCATGGTGGCAGTAGTGGTGGTGATGATGATGATGATGATGATGATGATGTAATGACTATGAAGGTCATGATGAAGACAATGATACAATGATGGTGATGATGATGAGGTAGAGATGACAATGGTAATAAACAGCATCAGTGACACTGAAAGGATCCCTTGTCTCCTTCTAGAATCAGACCTGCATTCTACTGCTCTGCTCATTCCTGCCTAGCCCGCCACCAGCTTCTTTCACTCTGGAAATGCTTTCTGGAATTTCTAATGGAGGTGGTCTATCTGCCCTCTGCAGCAGAAAACCCCTGGGAAATGGCTGGAGATGGGTCTGTGGTCCTGGTTCAATTACAGGGCAGGCTGAGAGCAGATGAGAAGATAATAGGAGGTGGGAGATAATACTCCGTAGCTGAGTAATGCCTTAGAGCATTCTAATTACCTTGATACACATTAGTTGAGGAGTAAGGCCGTATTGACCACACTACAAAGATGGCACCCAAACACAGAGAGGTAGGAGATCACATAGGTGGACTTGGTTCCCAACAGCTACCACACACTGTGTCCTAGGTCTGAGCCCATCCAGAGGGGCCAGGCATGTGTTCTGAGGAATAATGTCTACAGTGAGCCTTTCTACCCATGAGTGATGAGTGGTTGTCTCTGTCACCCACCAGGGAGCTTGGAAGGCATCAAGAACCAAAGAGTAGACCCCTTTGAATTCTGCATAACCCATGAGCCTACATATACAAAAGAAAGAGGGAGAACGAGACAGACAGACAGCAAGTACTCAACATATATTTATTTATTTATTCAACATTGTTTCTCACAGTAGTTGACATTAGTGCTGTGGTCTCTCCTTGCACTAGAGAACAAAATCCAGGCAGAAAGGCCCAAGGTAGGAGCAGACTGACAGAGATGTTAACCTGGGTTGGTTACAGACCTGGCTATTTGGAGACAGGAAAACGTCAGAAGTCTGCTAGTATCAGAAAGACCCAACTGGGAACCAGCACCAACCTCAGCCTCTCTCAATCAGGCCGGCCTGGGCAGAGAAGACTGTGGGTCTTTCACATTCCCGGAAACGTCAACACTCCTTGAAAGAGGTCTCTGCTGGCCTGAAACTCTCCAGGCTGCCTGCACTTGTGATAAGCCCAATAAATAAAGCAATGAGACCCATCTGAAGACACTTGTGAGACAGTGAGACCCCGAGAACTCGACTTTGATGAGTTTGAAAGGCAAAGGGAAGAAAGGAGAATGAGTTTCCCCCTGGGCCCTGGTTTGTTTATCCTGCTTCTCAAACGCGAGAGCTTCCAAGCTTGAGGTTTCAAAGGCCCTAAATGTTTCTCCAACTCTAGACCAGGAGACAGTGCGCCAGAGGGCACCTGTCTGCCCTGGGCAAAAGAGAAATAGCCACTGGGTCCCCAAAGGCTCTCTGTCCGCAGTTGAGAGAAGCAGATATGAGGAGAGGGGGGTAGCCAGGCTGACCCCACCCTTGGGAATACACAGAGGAGGCAAGAAAATCAGAAGTTACAGGCGGTGATAGAATTCTCATACAGGAATCATGGGTCTGTGGAACTCAATGCCTGTCCTGAGACTGAGACTGTTCCTCCACACGGAGCCTGGAGTCCATGGCTTTTGTCTAGATTTGCCCTGAGTTCTCCCCATGCTGTGTTCTGCTCTGCTTTGCATGTTGTTCTCCTAAAACGTCCTCTCTGATGGGCCTCCGAGCCTCTCAGGCAGTGGCTTCACCACAGGCCCCTTACCTTCCAGATCCCTCTCCTCTACAACTCAATGCAAGAGTCTTTTCTGTTAGGATCTCCGCTGCCAGCACACCCCAACCCAGACTCACGCCCCCAGAAACCTCCTGAGAACGCCTTGATGAAGTGTTTCCCTTCCTTCACGGAAGCTTGAAACAGGCTCCTCCAGGCCGCATCCTGTGTGGCCAGTATCCATGCTCACCAGGGGTTCCAGGACAACTAGAATCTCCGCAGTCTTCATATGTCCTGCCAATTCCCTCAAATACTAATTTTTTAAATGACTAAACCATAACCCAAAGCATGTGAGGACTAAGGAGTTAGCTGTCCCCTTGTCTTCACAAAGGCCCAAGTTTCCATCTCACCCCATCGACAACTATACCAAGGAGGCAGCCACATGCTCCCACAGGACAGGAGGCTTGAGGAGGAGCTTAGAAGGCTCAGCCGCTGCAGTGGGGTCCTGCGTCCGGATGCTCTCTCACCCTCTTCCCACTGAGTGACCTTCAGAAAAGCTGTCTCTGCCCTCATATCCAGTGAGGGGAAAAAATGATGGTAGCTTGGGAAAAGCCAAAGGAGACCAGCCTGCTCCCTGTTGCCCTCCTCCAGAGTCTCCCTGATACCCTCCTGTACCTATTTACAGTAAGACAGTCAGCCAACCCCTCCTCCCCCTGGGCTGTTTCGCAGACCGTGGCCAGACAGACACACTAATTGGCTCTGAGAAGTGATTACCTCTGAGAAGGTCCCACCAGACCCAGGTTTCTTGGAGAAACAAACAATGAGCCCTGTCTCTCCCTCCCCTGAAGAGCAGGCAGCACAGAGATGGGCCTCCACCTACCTGTAGGTGGCAGTGGGGTGGAGGCACTTGCCTGTAACTGAGCCCCAGGCTGCCTGTCTTCTAACCGGTTGCCACCAGGGGGCCTTAGAGCTGAAAGGCACACTCCATCAGAGCTACAGAGGAAACTAATCCTCTTCACAGTTGTCCAGGCCCACAGTCATTAGAGAGGAGACAAGTGTCCACACACAAGGACTGTGCTGTCTTCCTCCCCCACACAGTGTTCTGAAACACTACACTCTGGGTTCGCACAACAGTAAACCCGAGCCAAGACAGTTACACAGCAGGGTGGGGTGTGTGTGTGTGTGTGTGTGTGTGTGTGTGTTACTGGAGATAGAACCCAGAGCCTCAGTGCACTCTCAACAAACTAAAAGCCGGTTCCCAGGCATCCTCTGCACCTGCCAAGCCTTCTAAGACATCAAGGCTATAGAGGAAGCTCAAGAAACCAAGCAAGCTTGAATCAAAAAACACTTACATGATCAGCTATTTCACAAGGGGCTCTTAAGAACATATATTTTAACTAGTATCTACTAGTTGTATTTCTCATTAAGAATCTGAAGTCTTGGGGCTGGAGAGATTGCTAAGCAGCCAAGAACACTTGCTGCTCTTGCAGGGGACCCAGGTTTGGTTCCCAGCGCTCACATGGTGGCCCACAACCATATTCAACTCCAGTTCTAGGGACTCTGATGCCCTCTTCTGACCTCCAGGGATACATGTGGTACACATACATCCATGCAAGCAAAAACACTCCTACACATAAAATAAATAAATCAACAAAAATATTCTTAATTTCTCAAGCTGAAGATGTGGTAGAGCAAGGCCTAGTACATTCAAAGACTCAGAATTTGTCCTCAGCATGAAGGAAAAGAGAGGGCTGGAAAAAAAAAAGAGGGTGGAAGGGAATTGTTAGATTCCTGGATGCTCTGTTGTTGTTGTTGTTGTTGTTGTTGTTGTTGTTTAGTTTGGTTGTTTGTTTTAAGACAAGGCTTCATTTGGCCAGCCTGACCTCAAATTCACCATCTATCCAAGATGACTTTGAACTCCTAAATCCTCCTATCTCTACCTCCCACGTGCTGCTATTTCACCATGCATAGTTCATGAGATACTGGGATTGGTTCTGGGGCTCGTGCAGACTAAGCCAGCATCCTACACATGAGCTATCTCCCCAGCCCAGATTCTCTTAATAAACTCAGGAAATCAGGAACGGTGGGCCTCATCCCTCCACACTTTGATTTAACCATGTGTAGTTTGAAATATTCATCTTTCTGTTCTGTGGGAAACAGATGAAAAGGGGGCAAAAGAGATGCAGGGAAACAGGAGGCCATTCCCATGGGCCAAGCCAGAGACAGTGGTCAAAGGAAGTAGGGAAGCAGCTCAGCCTCAAGCCCCCAGCACCTAGCATGGTTCCTGCCTTTCAGGATGAATACATAGTGAGTGTTTACTGATTGGATCTGTAAGTAATGAAAGGCACAGATAAGCAGAGTATCAGGTAAATGCTGGCATATAAATATTAGCTTGCCTTTGTCATCTGTTTGTTGTCCAGGTTGACTTCAAACTGTCTCCACATCCCCATTGCAAGGGTTCTAGGTATGCACCATCAAGCCAGGCTTAGGCAGTTCCAGGGATCTACTCACGTTAACCTCTTTAAATGTCAACACTGCATCCCAGAGTCCAAAACAAGTGGCTATGAACTTCTGAAGGTTGGCTCTGCCCGTGCCTCCCTAATGCAACAGCATTAGGCACTTGACTCATAACACCACAGAATCATCTCTAGGCCTCTCCAAACCTCTTTGGCCCAGGAGGGGTTATTCCCATTTAGCACATCAGGAAAGGAAAGTTAGGATCACTTGTTCTGGTCCTGGGCGACAGGAAGTGAGGTTAACTTCTCACGAAGGCAGGCAGGCCTTTCTCACCTCTTATAGAATCTCAGAATGACTCTCTCCAGGCTGAGGTGACCCTAGCAAGCTACTTGTATCTTCTCCTCCCGATTTTTACTGCAAGTAAAAGGGGGAGGTTAGTGACCCAGTGACCTTTAAGGTTGGAAAACATGAATCTGGGGATCTAGAATGTCATCATCACTAAATACAAGACAAAACAAAAAACATTTAGCAAGTGCCTGCTGTATACTGTATACACTATGGGGGACATCAAGGATGCCAAGACCTGGATGTCCTCATTGCAGGGAGAGATTGGGGAGGAGCCAAGCTTCTGGGGTAGTGTGTAGAGATTCACTCTGGGACACCGCATCAAGAGGCGCTGCATAAGAGACCTATAAAGGAAGAAGAGATGTGGTGAGAACAGAAAAGTGGACTGGTGAGCACCTAAATCAGAGCCATGACAACAGAGACAAAGAGAACAGGGTCGATGCTGAAGGTGCTTTAGTGATGGACCAGGAAGAATGATGGCCACTTGGGCAAAAGAATGGACAGACCAATGTCCACTCGGATGTACTGAAGGACCTAGGTGTTTCAGACAGAAGAGTTGACCGAAGGACCCTGCCCCTGGCCACAGCATGACTCCCCAGTTAATCCCTCAGGAGTGGGCTTGGGGACAGGGAAGGGGCTCCATCTCTGCGCGTTCCCTTTGTCAACATATATAGACTCTTGCCTCGTTCCCTTCCCCTCCTACCTGTCCAAATTCACAAACCTGATCAACCCACTTGCCCCTCAATCTAAATAACTCTGTCTTTGGCTAAATCGAGAAGAGGAGATGGAGGATTTGAAGAGACACTTATTTATCTCTTTACCAGACAGTCTAATGAATAATTTCATGTTTGCAAAAGCTCATTTTGAAATTTGAAGACAAGAGATATATTGCCAAGGCGGCTCTAATACTGCGACATTAATTTTGCACTGAAAGATTTACTCAAAAATTAGATTTTACAATTTTAATGCCTCCATTCTTTTCTTTAAATAAGCTGTGAAATACAGTTAATTAGACTTAAACCCTGGAAGCTTAGACGTTTGAGCTTTGGTGTAAGCTACAAAAGAAAGCAAGCTTTTTCACTTGCAAATTAAATCTAAATTCATTACACGCCTAAACCTACACTACTTGCAGAAATCCTACTGGGCTGGGGAAGGGTCTTCTCTGGGCTCCAGATGTCTCCCTACAGAATTCTGGCTGTGGAGAAGAGTAGAAAAAAAATGAAAGTAGAGGCAGACAGGGGAACAGAAGACACCGGCAGCATCGGACAACATTGTCTCAGGCAATTCAGTATATTCTGTGGGTGGGTATCAGCCATGAACCTCGCTCTTTGGGCAAACAAAGACTCCATGCTCAAAAGGACCTAAGAAGCCATTGCACACAATCTTCGCAGAAAGCTACAAGGTTCAGGTAAGGAAAACAAGCAAACAGAAGTTGTTTAACTTAGTTACAACAACAACAACAACAACATACTTGACCCAGAAGTTGTTTTGCTGTCAAAACACCCAACATTTGGGTCAAGCCACTGCACTGTAGAACAGTCAACTCTGGCCTCTGACAACTTCACGAAGCTGCTTCCTCTCCCTTAGACACAGTCTGGGAGTCCCAGCCCAAATCCTCTATTCTGTTCCATTGTCTGTTAGGTGTGAATTGTGAGACAAACATACATCCAGCTTTGAAAGACAAAATCAAATTCATAACCGTTGGAGGAAGTGAGGGGCCAGGGTAGATACTGTCCCGGTACTCAACTGTGTGCTCTGGTCAGCTAGGGACTTCTTGTTATGCAACAAACAACTCAAAGGTGTAAGGAAGCACGGGAACCCTTCAGTACCTCAGCCGACCTAATGGAGCATCCTTCCAGGAAACCTGGGAGAGGGCCACTCATGTTTGCACACTGATGCTCGGGAGCTCCAAGCTTGCTAGATGTTCATCTCATCTCTGGGAAATCCTGGTCACATGTAGACATAAGGCCACCTCCTTGTAGGGTGCCATCCTAGACTTGAGAACATCTTGTCTCAGACTCTTTGTGAGGGCCACACTGACTGGACAAAATATTCCTTCTTGGTATCTCTCATGACTGCTGTATCTGGGTTAAAAATAAAGAGGCCTTCTTTTTCAGTACCTAATCTGTGTCGGACTTCCTGGCCAGAGCTCTCACCTTTGTCTGTGGCTTCCTATGCTTTGGGAAGAGCACAGATCCTATTATGACGATTATAAAACCAACAGAGCTTCCTCCGAGAACTGCCTGATATTAAAGACTTCTGGCCAAGTGTAGTGGTTCACAGGCCAGATGTGGCAGCTCGTACTTGTAACCCCCAAACTTGAGAAACTGAGGCAGGAGGACTTCTGTATGTTCAAAATCAGGATTGAACAGGACCAATGGGGGTCGAATAACCTGGACTCTTGGGGTGCTCCCAGAACTGAGTGAGCATGGGCTAGACCAACCCCACCCCTGCACATATGTAGTAGATGTGATAGATGTATAGCCTGTTCTTCATGAGGGTTCCCCCGACAGCTGGAACAGGAGCTGTCCCTGAATATGGGGCCTGTGTGTTGATACTAAGACCCTAACTGGACTACCATGTCTGGCCTTACTGAGAGAGGATGCACCTAGTCCTGCAGTGACTTGATGTGCCACGGGGAGGGGGGGCGATACCCAGGAGGTACACTCCCCCTTTTCAGAGGAGAAGGAGAGGAGGCAATGGGAGGAGAAACTGTGAGGGGGGAGACCGGGAGGACAGAGAGGCTGATGTTGGGAAGTAAAATAAATGAATAATGAGAAAAAAAAAAGCACAATTCATTTAAGTTGGGACTTAACATAATAAAATAAAAAAATAAACAAAATCAGAGTTGGTCACAGAATAAGACCCTGTCTCAAGAGAAAGAGAGGGATAAAGAGGAAGACAGGGACGAGCAGGAGGAGAAAGAGCAGCAGTATCAAGAACAGCAGTAGTCCTCCATCACTGTGAACTCTGTCCATCAGCCTGTGAGCAGAGATACCCGGGTAGATGGCCAGCACGGCTGTCTCTGACAAGCCTTCACAGACTGGATGCGGTTTTCAAGATATCACCTCCTATGCCTTCCTTCATGCTATATCTTTACAAGACTCCCTCTGTGCCCTCTGCCTATTATAATTAAGTAATTCATCTCTGAAGGGTAATAATAAAGATGATTACAGTAATAATAATAATTCCGCCTTATTTACAGTGCACGGAGCACGGGCATAAACTTTCATTTGACCCCTACCAAGTCTTACATAAGAGTTATTGTTTGCTTTTAACAAAGAAAATAACAGGCTCAAAAACGTGAAGCAACTTGCCCAGCCATGGCAGAGCCAAAGGACAGACAGCGGATCATAGGAAACAGCACTGCCTCTCAATCAGGAGTCCCAACTTCCACTTATCCGTATCTTCATGCAGTGTCCATAGCCCTTCGTGTCGTATGAAGAGACTCGAGGATATGCGTCCTTCGCATGACAAGCCAGAGACAACAGACTGGCTGTGTGTGGCACAGTGAAGAACACTGCTCTAGGTCCTACAATACCCGGGGTTTGGTACGGACGCCACTGCTTTCCAGCTGTGCAGCTGCCTTTCCTACAGAGCTGAGAGCTGGCCGGAAGGCACGGAGCTCCCAGGAAGTCTAAAGGAGGCGAAAACCCGCGGCACCCTTGACACTTGGTACACCCCCAACAGATACTATGCTGAAAGGGAAGGGGGCCAGGAGGCCCTTCAAAGAGCTTCCTGGGAGGAGCGAGGTTAAAATTAGGCCCAGGAAGCAGTTGTGGGTGTGGGTGTGGGTGTGTGCAAGACAGAATGAGGCCTCTGGAAAAGGTGTCCAGGTAGGAAACCACAGTGTGCATCCGAGTGGAGGGAGAGTTATAAATAAGCTACAGTCTTGCACGGTAAATGCTTCATGAGTAGGGGAAGCCAGGAGTAGAGAAACCAAGTAGATTTGGATTTTTGGAGTGTAAACTCCCTTCTGCACTCAAGTAAAAGCATGGAGGGATGCTTCGTTGTGGTTGTTGATGTTGCTATTGTTTTGTTGTTGTTGTTGTTGATGATGATGATGATGATGATGATGATGATGATGATGATTTTGGTATTGTTTTCCCTCAGAAAGAAGAAGATAGAGACAATTCTGGAGACAGTGGCAATGGGCTGGTGATAGAGAAGTAAACTAAATTCTATCCGTGTGTCTAGCTCTAGCAAGGAGACGCCTCCCTTGTCACAGAATCCTCTCCCACCCTCCCCCTGAGTGTTCCAGGCACAATTATGGAGCCTCTGTGATGGACCCTAGTATAAGATTCCCATTCTGATGTGTCGGCTTGTACCGCAGTTCCAGGCTGTGTTAGGTAGACCGTTAAACATTGCCTTTCTGAGAACTGGATCTGTGTCTCGGGGCCCTTCTCACCCATGACGGAAGCTCATCATGTTGAAAATAGCAACTGGACAGCGGTACAGCCATCTGGGAGCCTGCAGACCAGGCATCGGGCAAACTAGGCACACGAATACTATGATTCAAGGTCAAATGTGATTCACGAGCTTTTTAGCATTCTCTGGCTAGAAGCCCCTGCTGTTCCAATAAAAAGTGAGTGGAGAACACTTCACAGCCTTCCATTTCTTCAGCCAATAGTACTGTTTCCCCTGCGTTACCTATCTGAGGAGTCAGTTCATGGGGACACAGACAGCTTGGCTCCCTGACCTGTTAGAACCTCTGCCCTCATTTCCCTGCATCCGAAAGTCAGGGTGGCCCATCTTGGCTGATGTCATGACCCTCATCCCATCTTGACTGATGTCATGACCCTCTCATGACCCTCATCCCACCCAGCCATCCAGCCATCCTTTCTCCTGCTGTGATTTGCAAACCACAGTAGATCAGAAGCAAGCAAACCCCTATTAAATAAAACTAAAGAAAAATACCATACACCGTTAAAAGACACCTGTCTGCCAAACGTTTATCTCTCTTTGCAACCTGGGTATTTAACAAAATATTGACTCGGGCAGGCACAGCCTGCCAGATCTCCAGCCTCTCCAAAGTCTCTCATGTCATTCCAAGTTTTTCTTCAGTAAATAATTAAGAGACACTGGGATTTCTCTCCAAAATGGTTAGGCTGACTCTGCTTCCAGAGAGGTGAGATCTCGGTACATTCTTAGCCTGCTTTGCCACTGGATGTGGGTCCCCAGCGACACTCACTGGACTAGAGCCACTCCTCAGTCACAACCCTCATGCTGTTAGATGGGCAACATGCCCAGAGCCCTGCTCTCTACCTCAGCCTCGTCCTTGACTTCCCTGTCCTAACTCAGATGGGACGTTGCGTCCACTCAAGATAGTTACACTTTGGGATCCAAACTTCCTTACAATCTTCTGACACTAGGATGTGACCTCATCTATGGAGTTCACACTTGAGACCCCCGGAACTGGGTTTTAAGAACAGGAAAAGAAAATCACACAATGTTTTAAGTGTGTTTATGGTTTTGTGTTGGGTCTCCTTCATAGCTGTCCTGGGGCGTACATGTGGCCTGCATGCTGTGACATGTCTGGTTTTGGTATTAAGTGTCCCGCTAACAGCTCCTGTGTCTTAGTTCCTTAATGAACGGTGCTATTGATAGGTGACAGAACTTTTAGGTTTGGAGCCTAATGGGAGAAAGTTAGGTTGTGAAGGGATGCCCCTGAAGATGTTGAGACAAACCCCCCTGCCTTCTGCTCTCCCAGTCCCTAGTCACCATGAAGTAAACAGGCTCACTCCATCATATACTTGGATGAACTTTGACCCCCAGAGACCCAAAATAACAGATCCTGGAAGCCTCTCACACCATAAGCAAAGTCTTTCTTCCTTTACGTTGATTTTCTCAGGCATTTTGTCATAGGAACTGAAAGCTGATTGGCACAAAGACCCTCTTGATCGAACTCAGATGTTCTCACGCCCACACATCTCTTCATTATGTTTGTTCCACTTGATGAGTGACTGAAAACTTAATCTCTTCCCAGGAAAGCTCAGCTTCTGTACCCTTGTTCTTCCACGTCTGTTTCCCGGAGGCCCTGAATGTCACAAGTGGCTCAGTCCCTTTTACTATCTTCCGAGAGTCAGAAACGCGCACCCCGTCGCTTTGTGCTCAGAAACGCGGCTTCTCGTGGCCGGCCTCCAGCCTCCTTGGGTGGGCATCAGGATTGCCTCATGTAAAACAACAGGTTGGCAGTGGTGACAGCAGCTCCACTGTCTACCCGGGCTCAAGACTTCCCCCTCCCTGGTCCAGATTCCATAAAGGAAATTCAGTAGGAGAAAGAGACTCCCAAGAAACATATCTGTCCTTCCTAGCTCCAGACTTCCAATTTCTCATGGCAAACCCCCTATGGCAGGCACCCCACACAATGCCTTACTCCCCTGCTTTCCCAACCTCACCCCTGGGCACCCCAATCATATACCTGCCCTCTAGCCATCTGGAGCTGAAGTTTCCCAAATGGACTCTGCTTCCCACCTCCCCTACCCCATCCATGTAGTGAACATCTGGTCAACCTCCAAATGTAATGGCCTCCGCCAGAAAACCCTTAGGTAGCCTCCTGAGACAGTGGCAGCTCATGAACCTCTGTGGGTTTACAGCACTGCTCTTGAACGTGTACTACCAGATGGTGCTGCCTCTATAAGAGTATGGCTTCTGCCTTCCAAGACACTCAATTTTGGCTCAGAGCTCCACCCCGAATCGGACAGAGCAAGGATCAAAATCCAGCTCCGTCATTTGCTAGCTGGGAGCCCTTCAGCAAGAGCAGACTTCAGGCTCTGCCTCTTTCTGCGTGGAATGGTAATGATGATGAGAACCACCCCGTGCAGCCGCTGAGAGGATTAAACGAGTTAACACCTATAAATCACACTGCCTGCTTCTACCGTAAGCAACCATGGGTGGATGGCTCATTCCATCTTCCACTCTAGGACACTAAGTTCTTACCACATAGGAACAATAACCACATTTATCCAGCATTTACAAACACTGCTTGTGTCAATACATTTCGTGCTCTTGACCATGTGAAGTGCCGCTTTGTTATGCCCATTGCGCAGATGGAAACATAGCCTAATTGGCTCGCCTAAATTCAGAGAGCAAGTAAGAAGCAGATCCCAAGTTAGGGAGTCTGTCTCTGGAGACGTCTAATGACGACACCCAAGTTGTCTCCTTACACATGCGATCAATCTGTTCAAGTTGGTAGCTTTAGTGAAGTGTTGGGAGCTGCTTTGCATGGACTCAACTCGTAATGAGATCTCGTAGGCAGGAGTTGCCTAATGAGGAGCAAAGACTCCAAGTGCAGAGAATCTGCCTGTCTCCGCCATCCTTTCTCCCCGCTCCTCCATCTGCTCTAATGCTTCTTGACTCTCGAGCCCCAGTGGGAGTGGACATCCATCACCTGAATGTTGCAGTCTTCATACACGAGTGCAGTAAATAGAGCTGTTTCCCACTTGCTGAGGAAGAGGAAGAAAAGCCCCTCAGCACCCCACATGGTCCCAGTCTCTGCTCTTCCCCACACAACCTCTGACATTTGCAATAGTCTGAGCAGAGGGAAGAGGGGGGACACGAGACAAACCTTGGACAGGGAGAGATAGAGAGAGCACTTGACTTATTAGCTGCATATTAAAGTCTGACGTTTGAACCTGACGAGATCTGAGTGGGGCTGGAGTAATGAATTAATCCCAGGGAGGAAGACAGGTCTGCAGCTACTGGGCCATTAGCAGCCAGCTGAGAAGGATCCCCTGCAGAGCTGACATGTGCCACAGGGTTTGTTCCCCACCACCTGGCTCCTTTTAGAAGCTCCCAGCCAACCTCCAACAAGACCAGACCTGGGACATGGTCAATATATGTTTGCCCGTGAAGACTCTGAAGAGTGAGAACTTCCCCTGCGTTTATTGAAGTAAGATCAAGGCCCCAATCATGTACGCCCCGGTTAACAGGCCCCACATCTAATAGGGGACATTTAGATCATGGCCTTGCCTTTGGACTCCCATTCTGGGGTCACAGATCAGAGTATCTTCTGACAACAGATAGTAAGGGAAAGTGACCAACTATCCATCTCCCTGAATTTATCTCATTCCTTCATGTTCTCATTTACTCACATGCATACATAAACACACACGACCCCCAAATCCTTCAGACTCTCTGACTCCCCACATTTTAGTGACACGGGGGTCCCAGGACAATCACAACGGGGTGTCGGTATGATTCTCCTTCCAAAAATGAAGACACGAGAAACAATTTCCCCCAGAGGAGCATCCGGAAGCACGGCTTCTCTCTCGGGGCTGGGCTGTCTCTAACCCCAGGCCACAGAATTCATCGCTCACTCTGATTCAGTGGGACAGTTATTTTATATTATTAAAATAAGAGATTATCACCACCACCAATCTCCAGCTCCTTTCCAATCTCGTCTGAAAAGCAGGCAGCGCCTCTTGCTCCCAGACCCCTAATTCTCTCTGCCTCGGCTGTTAAATCATTTAACCTGGCAAAGTGTCGAGAGATTTTACATGAGAGACACAAGGAGGGATAAATCTGGGCTGACTGCAGTGTCTGGGAAGAGATGTCTGGGGTGTGGCCAGGGTCAAAGGGAGCTCAGATGGAATGCAAAGTTAGGGAGGAGATTCTCTCCCCCCCCTCTCTCTCTCCCTCTCTCTCCCTCACTCTCTTTCTCTTTTTCTCTCTTTCCTTCCCTCCCTCTCCTTCCCCCTCTCTCTTTCTTTACCTCCCTCCCTCTCTCTCCCCTCCCTCCCTCTCTCTCTTTACCTCTCTCTCTCTCCTTCCCTCCCTCCCTCTTCACCTCCCTCCCTTCCTCCAGCTGCTGAGGGTACAAGAGAGCTTAGGCTTGGTCCCTGAGTACAAAGAATTGAAACCTAAGGCTGATTTGTAGCCAGAGAGACAATGAACAAACAGAAATAGTCAGCCCTTCCCAGGGGCTCCGACCTGAATCCTCACTGGGCCTTTTGTTCCCCTAGACACCCAAGGGGCCTTTGCATGATCCCAGGAGGCACCATTCAACTAGACCTACTCAGATATGGGCTGCAGAGACTGGCACTGACAAGCTGCCCTGCAGATGCCGAAACATGATCTCCTAAATTTACTGATGAAGTCATTGAAAGGACAGGGACTTAGTCAAAGATAAGAGATTTTAACTAAAGCTGAAACTAGTGTCAGGTTTGAGCCCAAGAATCCTGGGCCCTGGTCCAGTAGTTTTGATTCTGGCCAATTCACTTTTTCTTTTGAGATTTATAAATGACAACTCTGGATATTTGGGATGTGGTGTGAGAACATA
Source organism: Apodemus agrarius (assembly GCA_964023405.1). Taxonomy (NCBI): domain Eukaryota; kingdom Metazoa; phylum Chordata; class Mammalia; order Rodentia; family Muridae; genus Apodemus; species Apodemus agrarius. The sequence goes on along the minus strand of OZ030012.1, from coordinate 49,389,499 downwards.
GGGAAGGCTTGCTTCCTCATAAATCACTTTCAAGTGGAGGTGATATATACAGGAGTCAGGTGCCTGTCGTGTGGGGTTGGGGTGGGGAGGACATCCGATCCCCTGGAGCTGGAGTTACAGATACTGTGAGACTTCCGACACAGGTACTAAGAAAAAACTTGGTCCTCTGCAAGATCAATAATATGGGGCTCTTTACCATTGAGCCATCTTTCTAGCCCTGATGAATTCATATTTTATACTTCTGTTCGAGGTATACCATATGCCAGCCCTGGCTGGGTTCTCGGGATGAAAATGTAGCTCAGACAGCCATGCTCTCATGGTTAGTGGTTAGACACCTACATCGGGATAAATGGAGGTGCTGTGGGACTCTGAGTTCCAGGGAGAACAACCATCTGCTATAAATAACGCCAACTACATCCTCGAGACCAGACAGGCGAAGAATATAATTTCTCTAGACAACTTATCAATCAGAAAATCTTCTTTACCCAACAGCGTGGGACTTCCATGAATACTTTCATGCCCCCAGAGATCAAGGGTGCTTGATCGTTGTCCGCACCAGAACAGAAGCAGCAGATCATCCAGGCTTCCCTGGGTATCTGGCAGGAAACAAAATGGACAGAATCAAAACTAGTATTAACCCTACTAAAGCAAGGGCCAGGCTTCCTAGGTCAAACCTGGATGCAAGTTCTGGCTTTTGCCAGGATCTCACATCCTTGACTAAGCACCTGGGAGTCTTGCCCAAGTCATGATATCATGCTTCTGAATTCCACCTCCTATACTAAGAATGGTCCAGACACTTTATCCAGGGTCACCAGACTGAGAAACTAACAATACAGGCTGCCCCATTAAATTTAAATTTCACAGAAACAACCAATAAAGTGATTTTGCAATATCAGTATGTCCAAGATAGTGGTGCCAGACACAGGCTGATGGAAAATTATTGTTTGCCTCAAATTCAAAATCAAGTGAGCAACCTGTGTTTTGTTTGGGAATGGGGAAAAAAAGACTGCTTAGAAACGGGTAGACAAGACTGGAATGAGAGAGCAGGAGCTTAGGAACCAGAGAAAGTGCCAGAAGCCCAGTGCGTGTCCCCCAGGCCCCAGGGGAGCCTGAGCTTTTCCTCCAGCACAACCTCTCCAAACCCAACAGCAACTTGAGCAGTGTCTTGCAGCTGTGCTAACTAGAATGCTTTTCCACAAACAACAGATTAATTGATTTAAAACTTTTAATGCCAGATGCTTGGTGGAAGCATTTTAATAATCCTCGAGTCAGAATTAATCACGTCTCCTGATCTTTAAGGAGGGCAGTTATTAAATCCTGCAGAGGCAGCGGGTGGGGACAGGGGGAGGAAGATGCCATTTTCTCTTGAGTCCTAGTCACAGCTCTGCTCTAATTAAGAGTCCCAGGGTCTACCTGAGAATGTGGTAGGGAGCCTGGGCAGGGACATCTCTGGGTGTGACATGTCTTGGATGGCCCCCAAGAAACAGAAGGCTACTTAATCTAGCCTTGATTTCTTGATGCTCAAGACCAAGGCAGGATAGAAGGATGGCTTATCCAAGAGTTACCTGCTAGGCCAGGCCAGAGGCCCAACTGACCCGTGGACCAAAGACCCAAGATTTGTTTCCTCAGTCCCAGGTCAGGACTACACCAGGAATGAGACACCCATTGGCAAAGTCCCCTCACCCACTCCCTTTGTACTTCCTTAGAACTTTAGACAAATTTTTTGGATAAGGTAAAGGGAGAGAGTTCCCTCTCATAAAACCAGGAAGCCCTCTACCTCTCTGTGCTTCGACTGTCTGGCCTCAATAGTTCCCTGTCCCCAAGACAGCCCTTCTCCCCCAGCATAGCCTCATGTTTTTTCTCTCCTTTGCCAAGGAAGGAATGGGATAGTTCAGCCCTGGGGCGCCCTTTGCAATTCCATTCTGACGGATGCAGCGCCCAGCCCTTCCCAGAAGCTGGACCAGCACCAAAGCTGAGTTCTTGGACTTCCGAGCCTCTAAAGTAAAGTAACATATATGTCTTCTCCTTCCTTTTTTCAAAAAATGGAATGGATGTATATTGTATACGTAATGTGATATATGTGCATGTTCCCGTGGGTATGTGCACACGTGAGTGCAGGTGAACATTCACATGTGTGTTCATGCTTCTAGAGGTCAGAAGTCAACATGAAGTGACTTCCTTGACTGGCAGGCCAGTGAGCTACAAATCTCTCTCTCTCTCTCTCTCTCTCTCTCTCTCTCTCTCTCTCTCTCTCTCTCTCTCTCTCTCCTCCCACCCCTGTACATATAGCACCGAGATTACAGTTGCATCTGGCTGCTAATTGGCAAGAGTACTGGGGGCCTGGACTTTGGTCCTCATGCCATACAACGGGCATTTTGTTGACTAAAGTACCCTATCCCCAGACCCTAAACCTCTCTTCTTTATAAATTTCCCAGACTCAAGTATTCTGTCACAGCAACATAAAACTACCACGCTCTCTCCAGTCTCCAGTCTCCAGTCTCTTCCCCTTCTTTACCATAAGCTACCTAAACTCTTACTCTGTGTCTCCAAATCCTACCCACTTCTTCTTCCCCCTCTTGTTAATTCTGTCTCTGTTGCCTTTCAACCAACCTTCTACCTTACCATGCACCAAGTTTTGTTTCTTTGCTTTTTGTTTTTGTTTTTACCCGCATGAGCTCTAGTTCTTACAGACTCCACCCCCCCCGCCCCCCATACAGCTTGGTTTACAGAGGGGTAAGTGGAGGCTCAGTTATGCTCCGTGACTGCATTGTGCCAGCTTCAGGTACCAAATCCTAGCTTCCTCATATCCCCACGAGTTTTTCTTGGTGTCTTTATTTTATAATAACCCAAAAGACCACATTTTGCATGTGATAATAACAAGTGTTTTGCTCCATTTAAAGCTCCTGGAACTGACAAGATGATAAGGGAGCCTGGAACCAAGCCTGATGACCTGAGTTAAATCCCCACGACCCACCTAGCAGAAGGAGAGACCCAACATCCACAATTGACCTCTAACCTTTACATGCTGGTTGTGTACACACACACACACACACACACACACACACGCTATCAATCAATGTAAAAACCACACACTCCTAAAGGTCATGTCCTCCTTAACTCCTCCCTCCACCCAGTTTAGCTCAGGCTAGTATATCAGGCCACCTAGAATTATGTCATTGACAACAGGAAGGTCATGGCTATGGTGAACCTGTCTGGGTACCTAGGATTCTTGATAATGGCACTTAGGAACCCACTTCCTTTGAGAGTCACCGTTGCCACTGGGATGAGGACCACACCCACCTGACTCCCCATCCCTCAGCTGTCTCTCAGCACTGCCACATCTGCCCCAAGTAGTCAGGGGCCTGCTGATGATCCCCACCACACATGAGGAGCAACTCAAAAGCAATTGACAGTCCAGAACTGCCTAAGGGTGGTACACAGTGGCCCCCATTAATGCTGAATACCCAGGGCTCCCCTGGTCCCCAGATGTCCCACTGTCAAGCTAAATCGATACTCTCTTTTTTCTCTGCAAGAACATCTCAGTAATCCTAATTGGTCACTATGGCAACCTCAGCTGCAGCTTCTCGTGGCCTCAATGAAGAGACAGAAGGATGAGAGGGGGTGAGATGGAGGTTAAGCCTACTTATTGTATAATGCTCTGCCTTTGATATCACCTAGATCCACATGCTAAGTACCTGGAAAGAAACAAAATCCCGTGTAAATTAGAATGATACCATCCAATCCCCCTGCTTATACCCTCACGAGCCACAGCCGATAAGGCCATTGTCTGCAGACGCAGGGCCTGACCTCCTCTGTCTTGGCAGCTGATGAGGTTTCAGTGGTGGGTCACATTCATCAGGGAGGCTGGGCTGAGAATCCTGAAGGGCCAGCTGGCTGAGCAGGGCCACTGTCTGCAATCCTGTCACCCCCATAAGGAGTGCATCTCAGGGAAAGGGGGAGGTAAGCAGACCACAGCTTCTTCCTTAGCAGAATCGGGGCGCTGACGACACCCCGTACCTTCGGCAGGTGTGTTCCCTCCCATTTAGTTGAGGTGTTGTCTTGAGCTGTTTCCTGTTGCTATAACAGAGTGCCGCAGACTAGGTAATATGTAAATGATACAGGTTTCAGCTCACAGCTCTGGAGGCTGTGGGACAACACAAAGACGTCACTTCTGCCGACAGCCCGTGATAATGTTGCCGCACAGAGAAAAGTGAGGTTCAGCTCCTCCTTTCGATCGGTCACCCACTCCAGCGATAGCTAATCCACTTCCCTCCACCGTGACATGAGTTCTGGAGACCAGACTCAGGTTGTCAGGTCTGTACAGCAGGCCTTTCTTCCCACTGGGCTTGTTCATCTGCTCCAACAGTGACTAATTTTACATCACCTTGGCTGGACTGAGACATGCCCTAGACAGTGAGTGGGAGAGCATTATTCCCACTATCCCTGTGATAAGCAGAGCTCACCTTGTCCAGTGCGGGTGGGCATCACCCAATGCTATGGGGCCTGAAGATTGAGAAGGAGGGGAAGGAACACCACAGAAATGACCTCCTGCTCTGTGACCGTCAGGGTTACACCGGAACTGGAGCTCAGGCTTTGCCAGCTGCAAGGAGGTCTTCCCTTTCCTCCTCTCACGGATCCTGTTCTCACTGAGGAGTCTCTTGTCCCTTGCCAGGGTACACCCATGTGCATTCCTGTCCCTTTCCAAGTGTTCACAGAGTAGGTCCCTATGGATCGAGAACTCAGGGGTGGGGTCCTTCCTGTCACTTCTAGCGTGAGTCAGGAAATGGCCAAGATACTCTTATAGCAGTTCTTCTCAACCCGGTTCATCCTGTGACCCTTTGCTACAGTTCATGTTGTAGTGACCCCCTCAACCATAAAGTCATTTTCATGGCTACTTTATGACTGTAAATTTTGCTACTTTTATGAATTGTAATGTAAATATCTGTGTTTCATAATGGTCTTAAGTGACCCACACACACACAATGGGGTCATGACCCACAGGTTAAGAACCTCTGTATTATCATAGGATGTGGTGACTTACTTCTCTCTCTGTAATCCAGTCCCACCGGCTAAGAACGTGGCCCTGCCTATCTTCTTTAGGCAGTTTTGTTTGTTTGTTTGTTTGTCCACGTGTCTGTTTGTTTTGATTCAATAAGAAATCTAAGTATAGGCATATTTCAGATTCATTCTTTGATTCCCCCAAACTGCTCAGATGTAAATAAAGCATTATTTTGTGTGTATGTTCGCTATACCAATGGGGAAGCGGAGAGAAAAGGAATGATTTGACTTCTCTAAAGCCAGGGAACTAGTGAATTACAGATCTGAATCTTCTTCTAATTCCAAAGTACAAAAATCTGGGCTCTCTACCGTGGTGTTACAGCTGTCTGCCTCCTGGAAGCTACTCCCCGGGCCCCACTCATCTGCTATTCTGGCAGGGTAAACACTTGAAGAATGCCCTGTGCTCAGAGGGCATGTTGAGTGGAATATCAGGTCAGGGTTCATCTGCATTTCTGGCGGCAGAAGGCTGTGGTGATAATAGGAGCCCCTTTGTGCTCTGTGGGGCTGGATGGGCGCACGCGGATGTCTGAAGGAGATTACAAGCAGTTATGGATATTGCTTGTCATGCAGCCATCAGCAGACGCCTTTTTCAATTGACTAGTTGCTTGTATTTCCAGAATAGGGAATGCCAGATGTATTTACTGCAGTGAAAGAGAGTGTTGAAGGCCCTTGGAAAGACACCCAGCTGCTGAGTAGCTAAGCATCCATGAAGGCCAGGGTAGTTTAACCCTTTGTAGCCTGGCCAGCAGAAATCCTAGGAGCCAAAGACAAACAGACAAAGCAACCTGAATCGGACAAAGGACTCAAGATTTGACATCCCTTTCTAAGTTGCTTGTTTGACCGTCAGAGCTGACTTTCCTATGTAAACAACACAACCAGATCTAACATGTGTTGAGTCCTTGCTGTGTGCTAGACGGAATCAAACAAGACATTGCGCCATCTTTTTTTTCAATAGTATTATTACAATCTCATAACGAACTTACAACATGGAAGTGTCAGACACTGGATGCTTGTTCAGCCACCAGAAATCCCTTCCTCTTAGGCACACTGTCACTCCTCAGCCTTTCTTCCCTATATTGATGTAAGCATGTGACGGTGGCATCTAGGTAGAACTCCTTTACACTAGTTCCTGAACTGACCCAGTCCTCCAAGCTCTCTCTCCTCACCCTCTGCATGCAGAGGATGCAATGGAAAGCCCCTGAACTCTGTGGAAACACCACTAGGGAGCCCAGACAACTGCATACAGACAGAGCCCTTCGCTGGTGCACACTGAGTCATTGTGCTGGCTGCAGTGGCTTGGCAGGCTTCAGCACTAAAGGTCACACATCCTAGGTGGCTCATTAGATAGCAGTACATATCAACTGCTCCCATTTTTTGAGTAAGGAAACAGAGGCCCAAAGAGGTAGTCACCCCAATGTGCTGTTGCCAATAGCAAGCAAAACAGTAGAGCCAAATGCAAAGTCCAAGTCAGGCTCCAAAGCCCAATGGTTTTCAGACTCCCTGTAACAAATATCATCCAGCTACAGATTCTGTTTTACCAATGAATCCCTCAATAAGCTCTTTAGTTACTATTAGCCACGGCTCATGGGAGTGTCCACTGAACAGTGATGGGGATTCCAAACTTGATTCAGAGAACAGAACACATCCTGATACTCCCAATCTCACCTTCAGCAGTTTGGTTCACGTGTCTAGCTCTAAATAAAAGATGTTTCTGGAGATGTAGAGGATTCACGGTCAGCCTTTTCATAGGGACTGTGAATCGGATAAAAACAGCTGTCCCTGTGGAAGGGAATCGAGTGGGCTATCATTGCTAGGTCAGATTATTGGTGGGTGGGATTTTGCATGACAGAGAAAGTTGTCTCTGTGTTTTAGCATGTGTCCTAGTGTTGTCAAACTTAGCAGAGTCTAGAGTCGTCTGAAAGGGAAACCTCTGCCTAGAAATTACCTAATTATTCTGTGGGTATGTATGGGGGCTGGGTCTTGGTTGTTAATTGATAGAAGAGGGCCTGCCCCATTTCCGGCAATACTATGTCCTGCAACTAGTCCCGGGCTGTGTAAGGAAGCTAGCTAAACATGAGCCTGCGCACACACCAGCAAGCAACATTCCCCTGTGGATTCTTGAAGTCATCGCCCTGCCGTCCCTCAGTGACTAACTATGACCTGTAAGCGGGATCAAACCCTCTCTCACCTTAAGGTGCTTTTGGTCAGAGTGTTTTGTTACAGCCACAGAGGAAACTCGAGCAGCATCTTCCCGGGTTGATGCTAAGAGCACGGTGACCATTTCTGTAAGTCTGACTAGTCGAGGTACATGTTCGGTGGCAAGGGGAAGAAGGGCTGAAATTGCCAGTGACCTGGAAACTCTGGAATGCCTGATTGCTGCAGGCGGAGGAAAGCTCATGCTTCTTTTCCGAATGGGACTCAACCAGAGGAAACAAATCAACCTGACATGAGGGAGAAGGGAATGTGAGGCTGTGTGTGTCCCGAGTATGTGACCGACGTGCCAGACCACAGGCGGGAAGGAGAAATGAGGGCCCGTGCCTATCCTCTGGGGTGACAAGGTGATTAGGGAAACCAAGCAGAAATGCCAGAGTTCACATTCGAGAAGGTCTCCACTAGCACACCCTGCAAAAATTCTCTCTGGTAGTCACTGTCGATTTGTGCATGATCACATGTAATGCACAGAGCTCGGTGGCTGAGCTCCCGAAAAGAAAAAAGAAAAAAAGGAAAATTCAGCATACATAGTGATGTGGGCTTTGCTGAACAATTGATGGTTTTCTTCTTATGGCTGTTGAAATCTCTCTCCTCCTCCTTCCCCTCCTCCTCCTCCTCCTCCTCCTCCTCCTCCTCCTCCTCCTCCTCCTCCCTTCTCCTTTCTTCCTCCTTCTCTCCCTTCCTCCCCCCTTTTCTCTTCTCTTTCTTTCTCTCCTTTCTCCCTCACTCCCCAGGGACCCTTCCTTTCTCAGAAAATCCACATACCCCGTAGACGTTTCTCCTAGTCTCAGCCACCGTGGCCCCAAGACCTTCCATTACGCAAGACCTGTCTCATTACGCATAAGATCAGACTTCTTTACCCGATTCTGTCTGGAAACTGTTGCATTCATTCTAAGCTGTCCCCCAACCTCACCCAGCACACACGACCAAGTCCTTAAAAAGAAAATGGCCCCTTGTTATCAAGACTCATTCTGGAAGATGGGGCGTATTATAAACAACACACTGGAAAAAAACGTTTCTACCATCATGCCAGTGGGACTTCACCCTTCAGGAGCTCAGCCTACGCGGCCAGGCCGTGTGAGCCGCTGTCCGTGGTGCTGAACCTGTAGGCAGTGGCTGCTCGTCATTTTTCTACTTCTCATTTAGTCAGCGAGCTGAGTCCTTCTGAGCTTCATCCACTGTAGAGAAAATGGGATTGATGGGGCCGCAGAGAGTGCTGAGTGGGTAAAGCACTTGCCACACATGAGGACATAAGTTCAAACCCACAGAATGCACAAAAAACTGAACACAATAACGTTTGTCTGTAATCTCACTTCTGCTATAATGATAATCCCCAGAAGTTCACAGGCCTGCTAGCTTGGCATACTTAGGGCAGCAGAAAACAACAAATAGATCCCGCCTCAACAAGGTGGAAGGCAAGGACCCTTGAAAGTGTCCTCTGACACACACACACACACACACACACACGCACGCACCAAATAAATAAATATTAAAATGAAATAAAAATCATATTATTAATAGTGCTTGTCTCATGCAAAGCAATTAGCACACAGAGATCTATAAATGCCGCACTTATTGTTATTATCATTATTATTCATTATGCTGTTTTTCTACCAGGTTCCAAGACTGTCCAGTGTCTCTTCTCCCCCCTCCCTGCCCCCCCCCCCGCTATCACTCTCCCATACAAATTCTGCCCTCGGTTTATTACTCAGTACTACTTGTATGGATAATGTTCTCACCCTCCTCCACCCACTCCCTCACATGGTGTCTGTACTGGCTAATTTTGTGTGTCAACTTGACACAGGCTGGAGTTATCACAGGAAAAGGAGCTTCAGTTGGGGAAGTGCCTCCATGAGATCCAGCTGTGGGGCATTTTCTCAATTAGTGGTCAAGAGGGGAGGGCCCCTTGTGGGTGGTACCATCTCTGGGCTGGTAGTCTTGGGTTCTATAAGAGAGCAGGCTGAGCAAGCCAGGGGGAGCAAGCCAGTAAGTAACATCCCTCCATGGCCTCTGCATCAGCTCCTGCTTCTGACCTGCTTGAGTTCCAGTCCTGATTTCCTTTGGTGATGAACAGCAATGTGGAAGTGTAAGCTGAATAAACCCTTTCCTCCCCAACTTGCTTCTTGGTCATGATGTTTGTGCAGGAATAGAAACCCTGACTAAGACAGTGTCCCTCACTTTTAGCTACCAGTGACAGAGAAACGGGTGGGAGTTAACAGCTGGCAGAGGATTGACAACAAACTACAAGGAAGCCTGTCTGGCACAGCTGATGGCACTGGCGCGCTGGTTCCGCATGACAGGAGGGAGGTGAGAACTCTTCTTAGTTGGGTGTTTTTTCTCTGTGGGCTCACATGGTGACTTCACCCTGCCCCCATCCCACCGTCCTCGGAAGCCACTGTTCCCAGCGTTCTGCACGCTTGCCTTTCTAACATCTTAGCTCTGCCTACACTGCCTGCCCATTGAGATTGTTCCTTCCTTTTAATTCTCAACAGCTTGAACACTTCCAGTCACATTGTTTGGACCGGAGTGAGGAAATAAATTAACAAACAAATGGGCAAACATAACAGGGTGGGTGGTGTTTCTTTGTCTCTGCCTTTTGCTCTTCCCTGAATCCACACACTCTTTTTCATGTTTCTCTCAATTATTCCTTCCCTTTGACTTTAGGTTTACATAGGTAGGTTTCTTTGGGCAGGTAATGAAACAGAATAAATAGTAGGCCAGTTCTAAGCATAAACCTTATGTCTTCCACATCTTGCTTCATAATGAGAAATAAAATGGTGTAGATTCCCCCATGGTCCCAAGAGGAGAAGCAGAGCTACTTGGAGCATTGCTACCAGGAACAGCCTTAGGTAGAGTCATGATCTTAGTCACTGTCCTATGCTGTGAAGAGGCACCATGACCAATGCAATTTTTATAAAAGAAAGCATTTGATTGGCTTGCTTAATGTTTCAGAGGTTTGCAAGGAACAAAGCAGCATGAATGGAGCTGGTGCAGAGCTATATCCAGATTCATAGGTAGAGAGAGGGAGAGGGGGAGGGGAGGGGAGGGGAGGGAAGGGAGAGGGAGAGAGATTCAGGGAGAGGGACAGGGAGAGAGAGAGAGAGAGAGAGAGAGAGAGAGAGAGAGAGAGAGCTTGTCACGGGCTTCTGAAACCTCAAAGTCCCACCCCATGGCACACTTTCTCCAACAATGCCACACCGTCCAATCCTTATAATCTTTTCAAATGGTGCCACTCCATGGTGACTAAGCCTGTGGGGGGCATTCTTATTCAAACCACTACAGCTATGTTTGATAGCCAGAGATGTGATGAGAGATATGACCTCATCAAACCAAGGCCTGAACTCTCTCTATATGAACCTCTTCACAGCGGACTTGCAGAGCTGTAACAACAAATGATTATCAGTTTCAGCCATTGAGTCTAAAGTAGATTTGTTACATGCCTAGCATTTTGATAATAGCTAACCAACACATAAATAAATACACACCAGGAACTTTATTTTTAATCAGAAGATTATATTTTATGGATCCTAGTGTCTCACCCCATCTGAGAGTTAATATATGCTCTAGAAAGTCGGGGTGACAATCCCTATCCAATCTAGTGCACAGATCATGCCTCCTCGTTGTCTGAATGAGATTAAGTTGAAAGTACACCACAATGAATTAACCAGCAACACAAAGATGAGGAGCCAATGGTACCAGAGGATGCCATTCATAAATCTGCCCAACACCCCATACACCCAAGCTAGCCCTGGGTCCTACATCAATTGGAATGAGACAGTAAAGTGCTAAAGGTGGGTATTTGGATCCATAGAAGCACGAATAGAACCTGTTCACTAACTAGAGAGGATGTAAAACAACTTTTTTCATATCTGACCAGGGAATTTCACTGAGTTCCTAGACTTTTAAAATAAGAACTTGATACCCTATCCTCTGATCAAAGCAAACTCTGCTACAGGGAGTACAGGCACTGGACAGTGCTGCCTGAGCGATCGCTTCCTTTTCTTCCTGAACTTCCAACGGGGATCTATTTCCCTAGTTACCAGCTTCTTGCAGCATTTTATGCTTTTCCTTCAAAGCCTCTTATAGATGATAATTTAAAAGCTATTTGTGGAGCTGGGGGCGTAGCTCAGTTTGTAGAATGCGGCCGAGCACGCACAAAACCCATGTTCAGTCCCCAGACCTGCAGGCACTGGGTGGGGGGGTACACACCTATAATCTCAGCACTTGTGTGGTAGATGCAAGAGGATCAGCAATTCAGTGGGGTCCTTATAGTGAACCCAAGGCCAGAAGGTTATTCAAGGTCAGTGCCTTACAGCACATTGTAAAAGTCAGAGGTGGACAGGAATCCTGTTGATCCTTCGTCTTCACCACAGGCCTCCTCAGCACCTCGTATACTAATAAGCCAAAGGCAGCCGGTTCCAGGAAAGCAGTGGGTTAAAAGGGAGAAGTCGTTCTTATCTAAATACATAAACAAGCCATTTTAATATTATTTAACAACCTGACACAGTACTTTCTTAACCAAGATTAACTCCCTCAAGAATGAATGAATGAATTAGCAAACGACGAATGAATGACAGTGTTTGTCTTTCTGAAGTTTCTACCTCTCCATCAACTGGAGCTAATTTTGTCTCTTGGGGAAACTGCAGAGCCAGCTTCCATCTTGTACCATTCATGAGTATTCTAAAAGCTGACTCTTGGGGGATTTCTCATTAAAGGAGATAAAAGATGGAGAGTGGAGAGTTGGCAATTCACATAGCCATTATTTATTGAGTGAATACCGTGTGTCAGACACATTTCTGAGTATGGAGGTTATAGCCCTAAGTATAAGAGACACCTGAGAGTCCTTCCCAAGTGGATTTTGTGCTCTGATGGGAGGAGAGGAAAACAAAACACTGTGTGTCTGTGTCCGATGGTGCTAAGCGCAACAGACACAAAGCAGAGTAGGGGCCTGGCGGGAAGGTTGCTTCTGTAAATGCGGTCATCAGGACAGAGTCTGAGATAACATTTCACAGAGGTCTGAAGATGTGCAGGGAGAGAGCCATACAGATATCTGAGGAGATAACTGTCCAGGCAGGAGGGAAACAAAGACCTCAAGAATGCCACAGGCACATCAGAACAGCCAATGGAAAGGTGGTGGGAGGGTGGGTGGGTGGGTGGGTGGGTGGGTGGGTGATGAGCATGCCTGGTAGGAGGTGGGGAATGTGCAGAAGCCAGTGTAAAAGATAAAGGATGAGATCCGGCAGGTCAAAGGGAGCCTCAGAGGTACTGTAAGCATCTCTGCCTAGTATGAAATGTAACCCTCACATCTACACCATGTGCGTGCACATACACACATACACAAGCACCTGTATACAAACATAGAGTTAGATGTTCTGAACACAACATGGAGAAAGAGTCCATCACCGTGGCTAGGACAGTCCACACTGGGGGAGGGGGGCAGTAATAAAGGCCAGAGGAGGTTAGCAGATGCTAATGAGCTGAGAAGTGTTAGGATGGTGGCTTGGTTCTCTTCTGCATCCCCAGATCCTCTGAACTTCTGATCCTCCTGCCTCCCCATAATGGGTGTTGAGATTTCACACAGGAACCACTCCACCCAATTTATATGGTGCTGGGGATTGATCCAATGCCTCAAGGAACCCATCCTAGGGAACAGTAGATGAATGTTGGATACAGGAATGTTTGGAAAGACCGATGACAGAAATGCTCAATCTTAGAGTCTGAACAACTAGCTTTGGCTGAACATTCCAACGTTGAATTGGGCAGGTGGCACATGCCTATAATCCCAGAATTTGGGAAGCAGAGGTAGGAGGATCTCTGTAAGTTTGAGGCAAGCCTACTGCTGTATTAGTCAGGATTCTCTAGAGGAACAGAATTGATAGAATGTCTGTATTGAAGAATAGCCATCGCATATCCAGTCGCGGACCAGCCAGTGCTACATCATGAGATCCTGCCTCAAAACACAAACAGAAACAACCGAAGAGACTCAGAACACCACTGTTCCATCTTACGCATATTTTCTGTACAATCCCCTCTTTTTTTTTTTTTTTTTGGTTTTTCAAGACAGGGTTTCTCTGTATAGCCCTGGCTGTCCTGGAACTCACTCTGTAGACCAGGCTGGCCTCTAACTCAGAAATCCGCCTGCCTCTGCCTCCCAAGTGCTGGGATTACAGGCGTGCGCCACCACGCCCGGCCAATCCCCTCTTCTAAGGAGGGGAATCAAAGTTATTTAAAGCACGTAGAAGAATGGCCAGCCCAGCTAGACACAAGAGGTCGCATCTTGTACAATTCCATTTATATGAAATGTCCAGAAGAGGCAAATTCATAGAGACAGAATAGATTAGTGGTTGTGGGGGGGTCAGGGGAGCAGGGGCCGAGCATGATGCCTGCGATGGCCTCGTGGCCACAAATATTCTAAAAGTCCTTCTATTTAGTGTTTCAAATGGGTGTGTTATGAGGTTTATGGAACTTTCTGGCATCTGTGCCATCCCAGAAGGGATCCTACACTGAAAATGGACAGTAGGTAAAACTGAGGAAATATGAGCGAAGCTTCGGCTTTCATTAATAATGATATGAAAGCACAGGCCTGTGCCCTGTGACCAACACTGATAACTCAGAGTATGACTGGAAAGGAGTCCTGCTCCAGATCACAATTGTTGGGGTGTCTTTGTTTTGTTTGTTTAAAGATTTATTTATTTATTTATTTATTTTATGTATATGAGTAGTTGTACAGATGGTTGTGAGCCAGCATGTGGTTGCTGGGATTTGAACTCAGGACCTTCGGAAGAGTAGTCAGTGCTCTTAACCACTGAGCTATCTTGCCAGCCCTTGTTTGTTTTTTTACTAGCACAGGCTGGCCTTGAACTTGCTCAGTAGCCAAAGATGACTCTAAACTCCTGATCTCCTGTCTCCACCTCCTGTGTCCTCACAGGATTACTCACATGAGTCACTCCACCTGATTTACACAGTGCTAGGGATTGAATCAAGGACCTCAAGGAACCCCAGGGCCTTGTATATGCAGGCAAATACTCTACCACGAAAGTTATATCCCTACCCCCGACTTCTTGCTTACAAACAGTGCCCAGTGAAGCCTGTGAAATGAAGCAGGCTCAGTATTCTCCACCAGGCAGCACAGCATGGAGTGTTTGTTCCCCCTGCAGAGTGTCTCTCCTCCCACACCCCCTCCCATATCGCCACACCTCCAAATTCAAGGTGTCTGGGCATTCATCCATAATGCAGCCTCAGATCTGTTCTTTCTGTGTGTGCCCTGGGCAGTAAGCTGATTGTTTAAAATAATCATAATAATAAGGTAAGAATATATATATATATATATATATATATATATATATATATATATATATATAATTTCTAAATGACTTTAACTAATGTCCTCTGGGCTTCTGGGTAGGTACTGTGTACCCTGTCTTCTGTGCACAGGCAAATGTGATTACAGCAAACCCTGTATTGGCCAGTCTCAGCACACCCAACTCCCCAGGCCACTGCCGGCCCTAACCACATTAGCAGCAAAGGAGCCATCCATCAGGCTAAATGGGGACTAGCCTGGCCCTGCCGCATGCATGCCCCTGGATCCTCCCAACAGAGCATCTGCTCCAATTTCTCACAGAGACGAGATCAGGCATGTGGCCGCAGACCTGATCTGTCTCAGCTTGCTTCTCTCCTGCCAGCCTCAGCCACCCCATAACATCCTCAGGGTTTCTTGGCTGGCTGCAGAGGGACTCTCTGGTTCCTGCAGACAGACCAAATCTGGCTGGGGTGAAAGGCCATGTTTTCCATCTCCATCTGCCTCCCACCCCCAGTTCAGCAGATGCCAGCTCACCTGCCCCCACCACCAACTCGCCAGTCTCCTGGGCCCGAGCCTGTCAAAAGCAGAGCTCACTGGCAGCAGGAGAAGGCAAGTGGAAGGGGCAGGGGGTCTTGTTTACCTAACGCACCGCTAGTTGCTACAAAGGTCAGGGCCCATCTGCCAGGCAGCAGGTGCCAGGAAGCCAGCTACTTTCATGGCCCAAGTACCAAATACTACTGAGGGGCAGGTGGGTGGACCTAGTGTCTGCCTCTCCTCTCAGCGCCCTGGGCTGCAGCAGGCACATGACCGTGGGTTTGGTCTAAACCCAAAAATGACCTGATAAGCCACGTGTAACTGTTTCATTTGACACTGTGACTCATGCAAATGTTGAGTTCCATGTTGACTTCTTATCATTTCCCACACCACAAGACACCGTGCCAACTTCCTGCATAACAGGAACCTATTTTACTTTTAGACAAAGTTCAAGTTAATTAAGACTCCTAATTATCTGTCATGGGTAGGGGGTGGGGGGGTTGCCCAACAATGTTCTAACTTATTTTCATCTGAACAAAACCAATTATATTTGGGGAGCTCCCCTTGGTTTGGGGGCCTCATCTTAGTTTAGAGGGTTCACCTTGGCTTGGGGGGGCTCACCCCAAGTGAGAGCCTGAGGCCTCTTCTGGGTATAACTGTGTCATTTCCCTATTCTGCTCTCTTTACTAAAATTCTGCTGGGTTGTGGCACTGTGTAAGAATGGGGACACAGGGGCTGGAGAGATGGCTCAGACGTTAAAGGTGAGGCTCACAACCAAAAATACAAGACTGGAGAAATGGATGTTCCTGAAGGCAGGTGCAAGCTACATCCCAGGAGAGCAGTCTCCTACCTCAGGAAGAAACGGCAAAGATTTCCCAGGCTGGCCTGGATAAAGACATCGATTGTCTATAATTTAGGAATGGCCCTTTGGCTTTTACCAGTAGATGCAGGACAGCCAGAGAGGGGAGTAATATCCCCCAAAGGTCTCACCTCCTTCTTCAGAGTACTCCCCACAAGCAGGAAAGCTGAGCAGAAGACAGTCTGGGAGAATGACTCCTAGGCTGATAGCAAGGCCAGGCTCCACCTGGGCTTGGGGTTCGAGAAAGGCAGAGAGCTAGAACAAGACTCAGGGTGACCCAGGAGCTTCAGATCCCACATGTACCCTAACCACTAGCAACTCCAGCGAGGGAACTGAACTGAAGAAAGGCCTGTACCAACTTTCTGACCTCTGCAGGTGTGGAGAGGCTTATTGGGGTGTCGTGCTTCCTGGCAGGAGCCTGACATTGTCCAAGGACAAGGGCTTCAAGTAGGAATATGACTTTAGGGCATAATAGGGAAGTAGGTTATGGCAGGAATTTTTATCTTAGGGTGGACGAGAGAAGCAGGCTTCAGGCAAGGTTCTGGGCTTGGACAAGGAAGTGGCTCAGGTATTTTGGTCACCTTTACACACCTTTGGAAACAACTGTCACAGAACTTTGCTTATTGCCTTGACAATTTTGTGTTTACTGTCTTGCTAGTCCTCATTGTACTACTATTGATCTTAATTCCTGCATGTAATTAAATTGTATAAAAATGGATTGAAAATTATTAAACCCGCCTTCAGTCTCAGAATTGACTGGGGTCATACTGAAGTTTTGTCTAATTGGCTTTTTCTTTTTAATCCTCACTCCTACGCTAGAGAACCTGTTGACTGACTGAGCGGGTTTGGTCATGAAAGTGTGGTGGTTTAAATACAGTTGGCCCAGGGAGTGGCACTATTAGAAGAGGTGAACTTGTTGGAGTAGGTGTGGCCTTGTTGGGGAAAGTGTGTCATTGTAGGGGTGGGCAATGAAAGCCTCCTCCTAACCATGTGGAGCCAGTCTTCTCCTAGCAGCCTTCAGATGAAGATGTAGAACTTTCAGCTTCTCCTACACCATGCCTGCCTGGACATTGCCATGCTCTTACATGATGATAATGGACTGAACCTCTGAACCTGTAAGCCAGCCCCAGTGAAATGTCCTTATAAGAGTTGCCTTGGTCATGGTGTCTGTTCACATCAGTAAAACCCTAACTAAGACAGCAAATAATCTTCCTTCTCTGAGACTGTTTTAAGACCTTAGTCTGTCTGCCTAGCTCTTATTCAACCTCCATGGTACATGAAAATCACTTAGAAAGATTTTCAAAGTTCTACAAGCAAGCATAGAGATCCCTAGGTAAAGTGGTTGCAACTGAAATGACTAGTAATTTTTTAAGGCTTGCTAGGTGACTCTAAAGTTTAGGGAGGCCTGAAAAACCCCAGCTCTGGTGTTCCAGAGCCACGAGGCTCCCATTCAACCTAGAGGGCTTGGGAAAACAGACATCAGGTTCTGTCTTTAATATCTCAGACTCAGTGGGTCCATTTTAACAAGTTCTCAGATGATGGCTGGAGGGTGACACTTTGAGAACCATCATCCTACGATGATGCTATTCCTAATCTGATCCCCCAAATAGTGGCGACAGCATTGCCAGGAAAGTCGCTAGCAATGCAGAGCTACAAATGTCTTTACAGGATTAAGGAGGGATGTTAGCGGTGACAGTGGTGGCAGGTAGAGGGGAAAGGCAGTGAGTTCTGTGAGAGAAGGCACGTGCTAGCCCTCCTCTCAGTGTATGGCAGAGGTGGAAGGGAAGAGAGATCAGGATCAGGTTTAATTGCCCCTGACAGTCATCTGTTCCCTCAATTTACCTCCCCCTCTCCTCGCTGCCCCCCACACACACACACACTGTTATGGAATGGAAGGATGGCTCAGTGGTTATGAGCATGAACTGTCCTTCTAGAACACTGGAGTTCAGTTCTTAGCACCCACCTCAGGAGACTCACAACCAGCTGCAACTTTAGCTGCAGAGTATGATGCCCTCTTCTGGCCTCTCCAGGCAATGCACATAGGCAATTCTCACATGCACGCATCTGCATACAAATAGTTAAAAATAGAGTATGCATCTTGAAACTACTGTATTAAATGAAGTGACTCAACAAGCCAGTAATTGTTTTTAAAGCCAGGTTTTTTTTGTTTTTTAGGCTAAGGCTAAGGGTCAGAAAGACAAATACCTATTCTCTCTCTCTCTCTCTCTCTCTCTCTCTCTCTCTCTCGTATTCTCGTATATCCTAGCATTCGATGTGTGTTGTATATGAACATGTATATGCATATATGTGAGTATGACTGTGAGAAAGGGGGCCATGGGAAAGAAGCACCGGGAAGGCAGCAGGGCAGTGGTAAGCACATGCATGAAACCCTTGAGGAGCTCTCAGGGAATGAATGTGTACACGGGAGACAGAAGAATGGGTGTGATCAATGCAGATTATGTTTGAGAATTCCATGATAAAATCTAATGCTTTATATTCTAACAAAAAACAAAGCAAAACAAAACAAAACAAAACACACACACAAAAAACCCCAAAAGTCTTAAAGGTGTCCCTATCCCATTTTTGCATAAGGCAGTGGCTCGTTCAGCCCCTTACCACCCCACCCCCACCTTTACTCCTACAGAATCATTCATTACCAAGTCTATCACCTCACTTATATTAAGTGGAAAATAACCTGCCTAGAATCCCCCAGGACAAGAACTTTGTTGCCCTTTGAGCCTGGTCTGTGCTACCCCATCCCCTGCAGCCCCCTGGAGCCATAGATGTGCCCAAGCAGAAAGCCAAGACTGTGTAGACTGAGCATACTCCCAAGTCCAGAAAGCCAACCTCCTTCCTGGGTGAGCAGACCGATTTCTACCCAAGCATCTCCTAAACCCTTGAACTGCATAGACGTTAGAGAACGTGGTAAAGAGAGAGGAGTTAGCCCGACCCAGGGAGGCAAGCAGGCACCTCTACTACCCAGTTCCATTGTGACAGCCACCTTTCTCTCTCTTGGATTTCACTTCTCTCTGTAAAACATGACAAGGACCCCTGGCTGGCTCCTTCCAACAGGACTGCATGTTATATTGTGTACATTAGATTATACTTTGTGTTAAGTTTTCCCCTTGTGTTATTAGTAAGGAGTGGAGCCTGTCTGTAAGGTGCCCCAGAATCACATTCCCGGCAGCCCCCTTCAGGAACAAGACTTGGCCGGATGACTAATCATGACGCACCATCTATTCAAAAGGAGGCCGAGGGCTTACTCCACCTGGTTGCCATCCCCACCCCATTACTCAGCTCCCATTCGGGAAGCTGCTGGAAGCACCTGTTACGACTTTAAATAGCCTTGTTGGTGGCAGATCTTCAACCAGGGAGGGTGGATTTGACGGTTGGAAGCAGCCCAAAGCTATCCAGAGCCAAGAGTGGTGAACAGAGTGAGCGATTAAGGCTGGGAAACACCAGTTTTAGTCTGAAACAAGGTGTAAGTGTAATTAAATCGATCTGGGGGGCTGTCTGGATGGTCGCTAATGTCTCCTCCAGCTCCAGTATGCTATGATTTTCTTGTATAAATAGAAAATGGATTTTGAAGGCGAAAGAAACATTCCACAGGTTAGAAACGACGCCACTTTAAAGGAATCTGTATGAAATCACTCCTTCTAAGGGACTACTTTAAAGGGCAATTCTTTAGATGCAAACCTTGTCCAATGTACTTTCTTTTCACTTTATCTCTGAAAAATGGAACCAGGACTCAGATGACAGTGGGTGGAGGGTTGTAGTTTGGCAGATATCATTTTTCCTATCTTAGTGCAATTAAAAAGTGGTGCACTTTCACCCAGTGGCATCATAGATTAGATGAAATGCAATACATCCAGGCTGGCTTTACCTCTCGTCAAAATGTCATTGGTGCTTCTTACACTTCCCAGGTGGGTTTTTTGATCATTGGTCTGGTGGTACTGGCGGTGGCTGGTTGCGTTTTCATTTTGTCTACTTTGGCTTTCCTGACACTAGGCAATCTCTCTACCATTCTCTTACAGCCTTGGCCTTCTCTTTATTTCTATTTGGAGATCACATCTTTGAGTTTCTAAGCCTGGCCTTGAACACTCCCCGTAGCCCAGGGAGGCCCTGAACTTAGGATCATACGGCCTCAGCCTCAGAGTAGTTAAGGTTGCAGGGCTGTGCCACCAATTCTGTTTTCCCCGCATAGCTAGGATCTCTAGCAGTAAGGTGCAAACATCGGCAGACTCTAATGCTCTCCAGCCGCAGGCCTGCAAGATTTAAGATGCTTCTGAGTCTGGTGCTTGCTGAGCACACAGAAAGGAAGTAGGACAGCAGTGGTACTGTGTGTGGTGAACTGGGTTAAGAAGGACACTGAGGCCATCTTGAGCCAGGAGGATGCTAGTTTTTACTTTGAGCAATGCCACCAATTAAAGTATAACACCCTCCCTCCTGTGACTCATACATACTATGGATTCACCAAGGTTGCCATGTGCCCCAGGTTGTTAGAGAAAGCTCAAGGGTTGTATGACACAGGCTACATTCTCCAGCTTTCAGTGAGGCTTCCAAGTGTCCCCACCGGAAGACAACCTGAGAAGAAAATATGGATTTGCAAAGAGAAGCCCCTTTATATATACCACCCATAGGGCCTGGAAATTAATAATTAGGTTTGCAGAATGGGCAAAGCCACATTCTTCAAGCTCAATTTCCTGCAAGTGGAGGCAGAAAGCAAAGAACTCAGCAGAAGACACGCAAGTACCCAGGAGACACCCAATCCCCCGGGTGTTTCCCAAGTGTGCCTATGAAGTGAACACAGAGAGCTCTCACTCCATTGATTAAAATATAGCTGCAAGCAAGATTTGGAGGTGCAGCCTTGCCTCATCTGAGGCTTTCAGTTGCCCCCAAAGTACAGCCCACAGGGGACTGTGCTTGTGTAAGGCCAGGCCTGGCTGTTTGGAAACAGAAACATCCAGATCCCAGTCTGGTATCCCCAAAGAAAAATGTACCTACTGTGTTCAACAGTCCTTGACCTGGAACAGAGACCCACCCATGGGCTACAAGATCATCTAGGGTTAAGCTCGGCTTTCTGACCACAGCTGCTTCTCCACAAAACGAGTTGATCCTTTCCTCTCACTTCCCAGAATGCAAGATGCTAAAAGGCCTGGAGGAAACAGCTGGCATATGAAGAGCAGTGGAGTGGATGAATCCAGCCCCAGGTACTGTGAATGCCACTCAGAGCACAGAGATTAAAACAGAGTGAAGAGATGCACAGTTTGGGTTGGAAAGAGAGACCTTGGGTAATGTCTGAGCCTTAGCCACACTCACCTGAGTTCTTCCTCATCTCTCAGATGAAGCTCCACCTTCCCAGGCAGCAAGTATACGGCTGAGGATACTCTAGGTCCTTCCTGGAGACTTAGACTAAAAAGGACTGGCTCGAGTGTTTCCTGAAAACCAGGAATGGGTCAGGCAACAAACAGCATGGATGAATCCAAAGTCATTCTCTGTGGGCGATTGACAAAAGACGCAGAAACGAGGCCTCTGGTTTATATGGAATCCCACAGAATCCAGAGTAGCTCTGGGAACAGAATTGCTGGGTTGTATATCATCCTCTCTCTATTTGCATATATTATGTGTTCCACACTTAACATTTCAGCACAGTGCCAAGTTATTTTCCAAAGTGGCTGCGTAAATCTGATTCCCACCTACAACCTACTCACTCTCCTGTTTCTTCCCATCCAGGTGGGAGGGGATGGGCAAGGCTCAGTGGTAGAGCACTTGTCTACCACGAGCAAGGCCTTGTCTTGTTTTCAAGCCCCAACAAAGGTGGGGTGTGGGGGATGGTACAGAAAAAGAAATGCTTTTGAGGATGTGCAAAAATGGAAGAGCTCGTACATTTTCCAGGTCAGGAAGTCGAAACGGTGCAGCTATTTTCCACTTCGAAGAAAAACAGCTCCATGATTCATTTTAAAATGTTAAATATAGAGTACACAATAAATGTAAACACAGAAAATATGAGTACATTCCATTCCTAGGTATTTACCCATAAAAGAATAAAATGTGTGTCCACACAAAGGTCCACACATGAATATTCATAGCAGTGTTTTGCATGATGGTCAAGAAGTGGAAAGAAACTGCCTCTGGATGGTATTAAGCTCTTGCATCGAGTCACGCCTCACATCTTCCTTCTCCATTAGCGCTCGTGTTTATCTAGACAACATATCTTTGTTATGGCTTAAGTCGCTTCCGAGTTTTCTGGTACTTCTAGCACATACAGAAAGAATGTGGTCTCAGCACTGATTCTGTGTCCCATCCATGGATAGATAAAATTATAATAGACAATAGTGAAGAACAAATATTAATACATACCACATACAGCATGGGTGAACCTCAAAAACATGCTAAGTGAAAGAAGCCAGGCACGAAGGGCCATTTAAATGAACTGCTCAGAATTAATGAATTGAAACTGGTAGAGAGGGCTGGAGAGATGGCTCAGCAGTTAAGAGCACTGACTGCTCTTCTGAAGGTCCTGAGTTCAAATCCCAGCAACCACATAATGGCTCACAACCATCCATAATGAGATATGACACCTTCTGGTGTGTCTGAAGACAGCTACAGTGTACTTACATTAAATAAATAAATAAATAAATAAACAAACAAACAAACAAATTAAAGAAACTGGCAGAGTAGACATGGGGTCACCTGGAGCTGGGAGGGGTAGCTAAGGGCACAGGAGTGCAGGCCACACAGGCCATACCATGATCCTTCAGGAGCCTTTTGCCTCATCTGATGGCTGAGATCACAGGTGCGCGTCACTGTACCTAACTTAACGATAGTCTTCCTTCTTCCTTCTTTTTTCCTCTTATCTTTTCAGTGCTGGGAAGTGGAAACTAGGGCCTGCTACCTGCTACATAAGTACCCCACCACTCAGCTGCATTCCCAGCCCCCAGACCCCAGCCCCCTCCTATTTTTCTTACTAAGTTGTCCACACTGACTACGAACTCACAGGTATCCCAGGCTACCCCTTGATTTATACTCCTTCTGCCTCAACCTCTCAAATGCCAGGGATTAGAGGCTAGCTGTCCCAAGAGCTTCCAAGCGGTTCTCCTGTCTCTATAGGCATGCTGGGTTATAGATGGAGGCTACCACATCCAGCTTTTCCGTAGGCTCTGGGGATGGAAGTTGGGTCATGAGATGCTACAGTGTGTGCTTCCGCCTGCTGAGTCACCTCAAGGGCCCAGGAGCTATGTATGCTCTGCTCAGCTCTGGGCAAGTTCAGTAAGAGCTTCCCAGAAAGAGCAGAGCATCTCTAAAAGCTCCACACTTTCCAGCCAGAAAATGGGGTATATGCAAACATCCTCAGGGGACTGGGCAAGTGAGTTAGATGGCAGAGTGCTTTGCAGAAAGCCCTGAGTTCAGTCCACTGCACTGTACATAAACTGTTTGTGGAAGTGCATGCTGGGAGTAGTCCCAGCATCTGGGAAGGCAGATCAAAGGTTCAAGGTCGGCTGCACTACACAGAGAGTTCCAGGCTGGCCTGGGATACATGAGAATCTTTGCTTTGAGTTTTTTTGGTTTTGTTGTTATTGTTCATCCATTAGTTAGTTAGTTAGTTAGTTAGTTAGTTAGTTAGTTTTGTCTTAAAGTTTTACAGTTCTTTTTCTTTGTATATAAATGTTAGCATGATCTCTTGGTCTTTAATAATCCACTCAAGAAAAGTCACTTAGTCCAACTTAATGCAGCCCATGCCCTTTGAACACCAGCAGAATACTGCTTGCACATATTCAGCCCGTATTTATATTTCCAGGCCAAGCCCTAGTATGCTGAATAGACATGGAAAGAGTGAATGAACCCTGGTCAAATGTGCAAGGCTACAGCTGCTGGTGGCCCATCATGCCTTCAGACTGCCAGTGAGGTGCTATGCTTAAAGGAGGAGGATGGGGAGCATGGGGAGGACGGGGAGGAAGGCGAGGCATCTCGAGGGCAATAGGATAAACCATACGAAATTGGGGAGAGGCAGGAATGACCCTATAAATGGCCTTGCAGTCTTCCCCACAAAGGTTCAAAGAGGACCCAGGCAGGCCTCGTTCTAAAGGGCGGGGTGTCGTTTGTGATACTTTGGAACGAATAGTAGCATGTGAGCAGGCAGGGACGTCATTCTTGAAGGAGTAGCCTGTCCCCGAAGCAAGGACCTAAGATGCTCACATCCTGAGTGCCTGAAACTCGTCCTCATCCATCTCCCCACACCTGTGAGAGAAGGTGCTGTAACAAGCATCTTGATATATACGTGTCTACAATCTGGTTATGAGGTTATCAGGCAAGAAAGGCGCCCCGGGGGAATGCATATGCTTCTCTCATAGAGGAAGCTGTGAGGAAATAGCTGAAATTTATCTTGAGGGGGATAATAGAAACGCTTTTTTAAAATGTGGAAAAAACAATATTTTCCCCTAGAGCATTAAAGCCTTTCCAGGCTTAGATCATGTTTCTCATTAATGGGCCTCCTGGCCAGATCCATCTAGGGTCCAGGAGACAAGGAGAGAAGTGGATTTGCCCGGTCAGTGGTTTTAATACAAGCCAGGCTGGGGTGGGGTTGGGGGTGGGAGTGGGGGTGGGGAGGAGTACATGCCACATCCATCTGGACCTTTACGGCAGCCCAACTCAAAGCCCCTTGGAGGATGACCCAAAGATACTCCTTATGATAAGAGGTTCTGGAAGTTTCTAGAAGAACCTACTACTGCTTCTCAGTCTAGGATCTATGCCATTCCTGGCTTAGTGAGAGACTCTGCCTCTTTGCCTGCATAATGTAAATAGTGAATATGGTCACTTCACTGACCTGTTTGTGTAGGAACCAGCTTTGCTGCTGAGATGGCTGTTCAATGCCCTAATGCCCGTGAGCAGAGAAGCATGAGAGGGGCACAGGGAGAGAAGACAACACAGATATTTGTTGAAAACATGGCTTTCAGTTCTAGAAATCAAACCCAGAGCCCTATGTACCCCAGGAAAAGGCTCTACCCATGGATTACATCCCAGCCCTCTTTTTGCTATTATTTTGAGACAGGTTCTCTTTCTGTTTTCAGGCTGGCCTTGAAGTCAATCTGTAGACCAGGCAGATCTTGAACTTGTGATCCACCTGGCTCAGCGTCCCGAGTGATTGGGAAGGATTGTAGGCCTCCACCGCAGAGCCTGGTTTCATTAAGGTCTTTAAAACAAAATCTTCATGGAGTAGTCAGTTTCCATTGGAGAAACTGAGTCTCAAGGACCACACCTGACCCTATCAGTAGGAGGCGGTGTGGGATGGGAATCCAGGTTTATGAGCTAACTCCACGGAGAATCCTGAAGGTTGGCCATGAACGGTGTGGCGAGATCAGGTCTGGGGTTGGGTTTGCTTTCTGTATACGTAGGTAAGCTTGGTTCACGGGATGCCTCCACCTTTATCTGCAGGTACCCACTACAAGACTTACTAATGCCTGCCAGCACCTCATGCTCCCAAATGTGCTCATCCCTGGAGAGGGCAAGGAAAACCCTGGCCCTGACCCAACTACCCACCCCTTTTATGGGTACATTCTATCTGAACCTGCACAGAATCTCTCTGAGTCTTGATTTCCTACTTAAAAAATAAAATTAGACCAGATAGATGCTTTTCAACTTTAGTTCACCATAACTCACAGTGAGAGCCATATTTTTTATAACCCATTTTATATGTAAATATGTTTTTTCCATAAAACAAAGGTTATTCTTACTCTATGGGATGCACCCTACTATTTTTATATCTTGTTCTGTTTCCTATGTTTGTTACTTTCAACGCCGGTCACAGCTCATTAATCGATTTCACTACCCCACTGGGTCATGACCTGCAATTTGAAAGCCCCTTCTAGAATGTTCTCTAATGACCAATCCAGCTGTGCCACTCGATGGCTCTTTATCTAGGTTTCTCCTGCTCCCACCCGGGAGCTGATGAGCTCGCTCTCCCCACTCGTAAGGCTTGCTCCCTTTGGCCACCTGCTTTCCATGTGAGCACTCACGCTTATTCTCATGAACTCCCTGATGTTAAATGACTCATTTAAGGCCACAAGCTTGCCTACACAGGCTAGAGCTTTCTAGTCTGTCATCTGCCTCCTGAGACAGTGTCAGCGATCAGAAGGTGTCCAGGCCTCCAGGAAGAGGTCTTTCCCTCCAGTGTGTACACTTTCACACCCTGCAAAGAAGCAGCTCTCACCTCTCCCCCTTCTGCATTCAGCAGTCCTTGCCTTCCCTGGCTTCCAGGGCAACCACGGTGTCTGTCATGTCAACTTGAGCACACCTGAGACAGGCATGTGTATGGGGCTGAGCGACAGGTACGTGAGTCTCTTGATCTGTCTAGTCTGTAGGCAGATTTCAGAATCTTCATTTCCAATGAGCAGACATTCTACCTCTCGCAGGTTTTAATTGGACAAACCAAATGTGAATTGTTAAAGCTGTCTTTCTCCGAGTCCCTGGAGCGGACCCTCGATGCTTCCTGTCAAATGTGCCCTCGAATCTGTGATGTGTCAGCCAGAAGCTTAAGGACTGCATGATCGGGGGACACTGAAATGGGCAGGGAGGGCCTGTGGCCTCCTTACATGCAGTGCATAGGGACGCCCACAGAAACTCACAACTCAGGAGTCAGAAAGGAGCCTCTGATCCCAGAGGGACATCTGTAAGCAAAAATTTGGGTTCAGGGTTTATAATGGCTATTAATTACTGTGCTGAACTTAGGTAGAGAGGAAAGATGAAGGCTGATAAGTAGATAGCAGCTGATGGATGCTAAATAATAGATAGTAGCAGGGAGAAGGTAGGGAACTGTGGATAGCGGAGAATAAAAAGTTGCTCATAGATTGTAGCACAGCACAGATAATAGATGGCAGCTGATAGCAGATCACAGATAACAAATGGAAGATACTGGATAATGGTGGAAGATAATAGAAGCTGATAGTAGATAATAGTAGATGGTTGATAAGAGCTGCTAATAATAGATAATAGGAGCTAGATGATAATAGTACCTAATGGTGCCTAATAGTTGGTAAGTGATAATAGCCGCTAATAGAGGGCAGCTAATAGCAGGTAATAGTGGCTGGCTGCAGATCAGAGCAGATCACTCCTAGCCAGTGGCCTGAGAGGCTACTGCGTGTCAGCATCTCCTAGTTCCTGGTTGTTGCTCTGAACGACTTTAAGACGCACTTACATAAACCTGTCCTAATATCTCTGGTGCCTAAGGTAGAAGAAGAAACAGGGGCCATTCAACACACTCATCACAACGCTTTGTTTGTATTTTGTGTGTTTATCCAGATGTTCGTGTTTCTGTGGGTGCATGTGTGTACATGTTGGTTTTTTAGATGGGGCTTTCCCATTGGCCTAGAACTCGCCAAGTAGCTGGCTGCCTGACCTGTGAGCTCCCCTACCTCACACACCCCACTCCGCCTGCCTCTGACTTCCCTGGCACTAGCGGAGTCATATGATGACAACTCAGGTCCTCCTGTTTGCACAAGAAGCACTTTAACCCCCACCTACTCCTTTTTTTTTTTTTTTTTTTTTTTTTTTTTTGGTTTTTCGAGACAGGGTTTCTCTGTGTAGCCCTGGCTGTCCTGGAACTAGCTCTGTAGACCAGGCTGGCCTCGAACTCAGAAATCCACCTGCCTCTGCCTCCCAAGTGCTGGGATTAAAGGCGTGCGCCACCACCGCCCGGCTCCACCTACTCCTTTATTTGCGACTTTCTTCCTTTCTTAACTAGCTATGGACCGTCCATCGTGTAGCCCTAGAATTCTTTACCTTTAAGGGAGGGATGGGTCATAACCCAACAGCAGGAGGCAAAATTTCCATCCATGATAGACTTCGGTGTTACATAGTGTGCTACAAGAATCAGGCAGTCCAAAAGGCAGAGGCAGGCCTCTCAGCAGGAGGCAGACCATTGGCTGGTTGTAAGTGTGCCTCCCTTCTTGGATGCCAGCAGGAGGCTCCCCAGAGCCAGAGCTCAGTGCATAGCTGCCTCCTGATGCTCCAGGCTGCCTCTAGGAAGCATTGAATGTTTCCTTAAGCTATGACCCCAGCGTATTCTACTAGTTCCACGGCTCTCTACCTGACTCAGGAGTGATATCTATGAAGTCCCCGGCCCCTACAATAGTTCATGGCACATACAACATCCGAGGGAACATTCATCAAATTGGTAAATGGATAAAGCATTATTGCCACCTTGGCTTTAAGATGGCAGTTATGGGGCCAAACAGGCTGGGGGACACAGACTGTTCCACTCCAAACGGGTCATGGCAGATACATACCAGTAAATGGCTTAGCTGCTCCTATTAGCTGTACCTTGCCCAACGGCAAACATCACAGTGATCTCAATAATGTTGATTTTGATTTGAGCCTTTGATATGGAAGGTTGAGAAACCTGCCCACCCCCACTCCCCCCACTGCCTGCAAATAGCTGATCTCAAAGGACCATCCTTCTCTCCCAGACAAGAGTCACCTCCACCACTCCTCAGCCACACAGAAAAGACAGCCTCTGAGCTTCCCAGGACCGCCATGGGAACTTCCCTGTCTGCCTGCCTCTGTGAACCTCTAGGCCCCTTCCTTTTCTTTGACATTCTCTTTCTCATTCTCCCCATGGCAGCTAGTCTAAATAGAAACATCTCATTATCTGGCACATTCTGTCTTCCACAATATTTTTTTCCCCTTGCACAGTCAACATGAGGATCAAATGAAGTGCCTGTGTGCACACTGTGCCACACAACACCCTCAGAGTCTTTTTCCTCTCTGGGGTCTGAACATTTCCAGTGCCTCTCCAGAGGTCACAGAAAAATTAAGCACAGGGTGTTATCATGATCACTCAGGAATCTTACCCCTTACCTCTACCTCAACAAAAATGTAAGAAGAAATATGTTTGCTCTGATTTTCTTTAATATTTATATGTCCATGTACATATATATATTTTCATACAGACCCATAGAGGTCATATATCCATGTATATACACACTTCTATGCATATCTATCTATCCCTGAATATGTATATATACATATATGTATATATACGTAA
The DNA here is from genome assembly GCA_964023405.1 of Apodemus agrarius. NCBI lineage: Eukaryota > Metazoa > Chordata > Mammalia > Rodentia > Muridae > Apodemus > Apodemus agrarius. The sequence continues at coordinate 49,360,498 of OZ030012.1, read as the reverse complement.
GTGTATATACATATGAATATGTATGTGTGTATGTATATATTTCCAGATGTTTTTGTGCACATGATATACATTAATATGTAAGCTCCATACACAGTGCGGGAGCCATTTTGGATCTCCTGTGTGTCCCATAAGAAGCACTGCTGATTATCAGTAACCTCATTTTCAGGTGTGGAAATAATATGAGAGAAAAGGAGGTAACTTGTTGATTCAAGGTCACACATTAGAAATGACTAAGCTGGGGTGAGAACCCAGAGCTGACTATAAAGTTCTCCCTCCAATTTGTGTCTTGCTAACTATCGTTCGTGGAATAAATGTTTCATACCCCTGTTCTGGACCTGCTGTGTGCAGGGCACAGAAGGCTGTTTGTATAGCTGCACCCCTTGGAATACTCCCAATCCATTTTCTGAAACAAGACTGAGATCCTTGGACTAACAAAGAGACCACCCTAGACAGCACTAACAAATAAGACCCCGAGGTGAGGGTCACAGAACACTAAGATCAGTACACACCAAGACGCTGGCTACGTGCTACCCAGTGTGTGCGCTGAGAGACGGGGTGGGCTGACCAAGTGGGTTAAGAGATGCTTGAGGGATGGATGAAGGATTGTGAAATGGTGTCTTTCGCTGACCACCTCTGGCCCTCTGTTTGGATAAGGGTGGGAATGAGGCACATCCTCCTGCCATGGTGGTCTCCTCCCCCTGTGGTCACCTGCTGCTGCTGCTGCTGCTGCTGCTGCTGCTGCTGCTGCTGCCGCCGCAGGCCCCGGGCTAGCTTTGCCTCCCTGTGGCCAAGACCCTCAGCTAAGAGCTCAGAACTCAGATCCCTTTGCAGGCAGCTCAGTTCCTCCCAACTCCCCATGTGTTTCTTAGGAGCCTCCCAAGGAGCTGAAGTTTTCTAAGATATGGAAATTAAAGAGCAGGCATATTCTTAGTTCCTTGAATGGTACAATGGCCATTAACCAATTAATGGCTGGGCAGATGCCAACCAGTACCAGGGTAATTATTAGATGATAATTGCCATATCATTAGAAGGTAAATATAGGGTCGAACTGTCATCCACCCTGTAGAGGGCAACTGGGAATTCATTTTATTCCTATTAAGTATAATTATCCCCCAGTCTCTAGGAACCTGTGATTTCCAATATAATTATATAGTGTTTGCCAACTCCATCCACAAGGGAATGAGTTCAAAAGCAGACAATGAAGGGCAGCCTAGGAAGTAGAAGAGCAGAAGCTTAAAGCTCATAGCAGAGTCAGGGTTAGGAGCTGAGTCAGTCGGATATATCCAAAGACAAAAAGACTAGGGAAGAGAACAGGCGAGAAGAGGAAAACATATTAGTTACTGTGGTGGGTTGAACAGGAAATGGCCCCATTGGCTCACATGTTGAACACCTGGCTGGTCGCTGGTGTTCAGCCTTAGAACCTTTAAGAGGTGGAGCCTCGCTGGAGGAAGTCTCTCTATGCTAATAGGCTTTACAATCAAAGCCCCAAGTCCTCTCCACCCACCCCCTAACCCCCTTCTTCCTGCTCCAACGTTATGCCTTCTGCCTGCCACAACTTCCCCATCATGACAAAATGTAACCCCCCCCCAGCCCTAGAAATGTAGGCCAAAATAAGCCTTTTCTCCCTTCAGTTGCTTTTGTCAGGCGTATTTTATTACAGAGGTGAGAAAGTAACCCTTCTCGCTGTGCCGACCACATATCAGACAAGAAGCAGCTTAAAGTCGGGTCGGGCCGCGGTGGGGGAGGCTGGGTGGTAGTCACTGTGGCAGGAGTGGGTAGCTATGAAGCCTCACCTACTCACATCTACCTGGAACAGGAACCAGAGAGGGGAAAATCGGAAGCTGAACAGCGCTGCGAACGTCAAGACTTAACCCCCCCCCCCCACACACACAAAAGTGCCACCAGCTGCGACCGAGTTTCGAAACATGAGCCTGTAGGAGTCCTTTTATGTCCAAGCCATAACAGATGGTTCATTGAGATTTAATGGAAAGCTTGTCCCTGAATGTCTAAAAGCAATCACGGAGCCCTTCATTACTCTCCCAAGCATGTTACTTTCCCTTGTTCAGATATCCAACGCTGTTGCAAGGCCATTATCAAGTGTGACTTGTTATACAACTAACTGCTCCCGGCAGAAAACAGTAACAATAAAATAAACAAACAACAAAAACAACAAGGTATCTGTTTTTTAAGAGACCAAATACGGGTAAGGAACATGAATGTATTTCTCAATATAGAGATAAGGAAACTAGACAGACTTGATGGTGCACGCCTTTAATCCAGCACTCAGACTGCAGAGGCAGGTGGATCTCTGAGTTGGAGGCCAGTCTGGGTTTACAGAGTGAATTCTAGATCAGCCAGGGCTACACAGACAACCCCTGTCTCAAATAAGCAAAAAGGAAAAGAAAGAAAAAAAAAGATAAGGAAACAGAAATTCCCAGTTAGATAGCATTGCTTAACTGATTCCTAAATAAATAAATGTAGTGATATATATATATATATATATATATATATATATATATATATATATATAGTGTGTGTGTGTATATATATACATATATATATATGTGTGTGTGTGTATATATATACATACAAGAAGGTCATCTATAATGCTAAAAGGTACCTTCTCACTAGCCAGGAAGGAGCCACGCAGGTGTGACAACAGGAACATAAAGTTGATAAAGAACCCTAAAAGCTGTGTGGTGAAAACAACAGCAAGCGATGTCCCCAACCTTGGAAGACATGCAGCTCTGACCCAGTGCAGTCTGAGAGACCCAGAGACACCATTTTTCATGCTAATGTGTATTAACACCATATATCATCTCTAAAGAGAGCCCGACCCTAATAAACATTTACACCAAAACTATTTCCTATAAATCAAGGAACAAATCCCCGAACCCGGCTAAGACTTGCTTTGTATCCAGCACTATTAAATCAAGTATCGTAATTTGCTTCAAAAATGTTTTGCCAAAAGGTTAAAATATCCATACTTGCAGCTCGTCAATCTCGCAGGGTAGTGGGAAGCCCGTGTCTTTTGTTCTTCTTTATTATTCGGGTGTTCCTTCTGTTTTATAACTGGCTGCCCGGTAGCTCTCTCCTGGCTGCAGGACCTGAACCAGGGGAATGGGTTTAGTTGGAAGAGGGAGGGATTAAAAAGATCAGAAGCTTTTTAATACCCTGCCGTGGTTTGAAAGAAAACAACTATAACAACAGAAACTGTACGCTAATTGCTACATTAATAAACCTATTACAGGTTAGACACTGCGGTAGCACTAGGGACAAAATATAGAATAAAGATGGGCAGGAGCCCACCCCTCACGGAATTTATAGTGGAACAGTTTACAGGGACCTTTAAACTCCCCTACACCTAGAGTCACTTTTAATCCCCACCACCCAGTAGGATTATCTTCATTTTCTTGATAATGTTAAGCGAATCACTCTGCCTTCCACACCCAGAAAAGGACAGAAGAAGGATTTTTAAACCAGATCTGTCTGGTTTCAGACCCAGGTGTTTCTACTGCCCCACCTCCCTCTCTGCTTACAGTGAAGATTGTTCTCAAAACACTAAACAATTGTCTACCTCAACTCCCAGGTGACCCTGCAAGTGTGACGTGTTGTCTGCTGTCTACCCGGCCTGCCAATAACCACTCTCCAATTATGTGTTTATTATCTTTGTGGCACAGGGTTACTGTAGCAGTAAAAATTTACCCTCAACAATACAGTACCTACTATGACTTCCAACTACTAATGGAATTGCTATTTTTGTTTGTTTTAAAGCCCCAGCAATAAAATAGGCTCCCAACGATATCCTGGCAGTTTTTTATGTCTCTAAAATTTACTGGAACTGATAACTGCAAGAACAGAATGCCTGTAAGATGCAAATGGTCTTCCTGGAAAAGGGAACTTTGGCGTCAATCATGGCGGGGCTCACAGAAATCAGAGATTGATGAGAGTTTACAAAGTAAAGGTTGACAGCCATAGTAATCTCGGAAGCACGAAGGGGTCTGAGTCACATGAATCTGATTATCCATGTTTGATAATCTGAGGCAGAAAGACCCACCCCTTCTCCCCAGGAACAGCCAAGGACATCCTTGCCAAAGAGAGAAGTCTGGACAGCTGGGTATTCCAGGAACCCTGGTTGTTCCTGTCCTGGGGGGAAAGGATGCCACAGTGAATGCCAGGCCATGTGGCTCCCATATGCTGCTTCCTGCTACCCGGTCCCAGGTCCAGGGGCAAATCAGAGGGCAGAGGAAAGGCAGTGTGACTCTGCCAAGGTTAAGACCAACTAAAGGGAAGCCTGGTGGGCGATCATTTGCCTGATATGAGCAAGGCCCCAGGTTTAAGTCCCAGCGCTGGGGTCAGGGGCTGTAGAACAGACACCAGAAATATGAGCAGTTTCAGGGTATACACACCCCAAGAGCCCCAGTCTGTGGTATTGAACTTGTCCATTTTACCAGGTTCAGTTGTGACTCCAGAAAGGCCATACCAAACCACTCCCACTGACATAACATATCCACTTTAGCAGGGGTTGGCTTGTCAACCAAGTACTTTCTTTTAAGATTTATTTATTTATTTATTTTATGTATATGAGTACACTGTAGCTGTGCAGATGGTTGTGAGCCATCATGTGGTTGCTGGAAATTGAACTCAGGACCTCTGCTCACTCCGGCCCTGCTCGCTCCGACCCAAAGACTTATTTATTATTATATGTAAGTATACTGTAGCTGTCTTCAGACACACCAGAAGAGGACGTCAGATCTCATTGCATATGGTTGTGAGCCACCATGTAGTTGCTGGGATTTGAACTCAGGACCTTCAGAAGAGCAGTCAGTGCTCTTAACTGTTGAGCCATCTCTCCAAGTACTTTCATGAATAGCACTCCAGACAAGGGAAGTGTGGTGGGATCTGGGGAAGTAGACAACTTAGAAAAGCTTCAAGACTGAAGAAACCTGGCTGGGCCACAGAATGAGGGAAGAAACCCAGCAAGAAGGAAGCAATGCTAACTAGTATAAGAAGGCATTAGAGGGGAAAGGGGGGAGAAGTCTCTCACTAGAGACAGAGACTAGATGCAGGAGTGAAAGGAGAGGCAGGACCCCCTAGAGTGTATCCACAAAGGTCCTCAAGGCCTGATCAGAAAGTTCTGAATGTTTTTGTTTTTGTTTTTGTTTTTTTCGAGACAGGGTTTCTCTGTGTAGTTCGGGCTGTCCTGGAACTCACTCTGTAGACCAGGCTGGCCTCGAACTCAGAAATCCGCCTGCCTCTGCCTCCCAAGTGCTGGGATTAAAGGCATGCGCGACCACCGCCCGGCCCAGAAAGTTCTGAATGTAAACCAGGGAATGCAAAGAACAAAGCTCCAGACAGATATTCAAGGACAAGACTGAGAAGAAGAAGAAGAAAGAGCTTTCAAAGAAATACACCCAGCATCCCTGGTGTGTAAGGACAGACTAGCAAAGGGCCCAAGAAGTCAGCCAGCCTGACTAATGTGGAAGTCAAGTGGAATTAATCACTACTGCTCCACACTGAGAATTTTCTTACACACAACTAACTGATGACTGATTCTGGGTCCATGGTCACTATGATGAGGTGAGACAAAATACTCATGTAAGGCTCCAGAAGTTATCCCCTGGAGATCCTTAATCTGTTTCCCATACTTGAGCAACAAAGACATGGGATACAGGAGCTAAAGACTTTCCAACCTCAGTCTGGTCCAACATATACCCTGAAAGGCAGACATGCAGTCCATTGGCCCACTCCCAAACACACAGTCTATCTATAGTGCGGTCAATCTCATTTCCACATAGGCCTGGAAATTGTCTAAATCCACCCACAACTTTCCTGCCATATTCAAGCCTGACTCTCATCACCACCATTGATGTCAGATGACTGGAAGGTGGCCAGACCCCAAAGCTTTCTCTGGGAAACCTCAGGAGCCCTGCTCAGCTGTGCTAAGGCCTGGCCATGCACATGCCTCCTCTTTTGACCCCGACTTTGCAGGGTATCAGGTTTGATGGAGCTGAGCTGGAGTATGATGAGCAAGAGGGTCGGGCTAGGAGCCACCAGCCGGACCATTTGAAGAAGTAAATGCAGCAGGGGCTGAGCAATATGGAGAAGTAATTAAGTGCCCACTTTGCTCCCAAAGACAAGAAGTCAGGAAACCAGTGCCGTATAGGTGCATGTTTGAACACACACGTATCTGTTGCCGCTAAACTGGTTTGTGCAAGTCATAGCCTTCTGTCTGCAAAAACACGGGGAAAATAATCAAGGGCAGACTTTCAACAGCTGCTTCTCTCCCCAGAATATTCTTAGCACTCTCTCCAGATAGTCCAAATCCCTACCAGGATTGCCAACCCACCTTCTCTTTCTCTTCAGACCCCCCTACTCACTCTGGAACATATAACTCAAGCCTCCAGCCCTCTAAGGACCCACACTGCAGACCTCCTTCTGCAACATCTAACGAGCGCCCCCTCTGCTCTAAGGACTCACACGCTGCTCCCCCTGCCCATCTCTGTCAGGGTCTTCCTGTGTAAAGCAGACTGATTCTTCCTGTGCCCTTGTCACAAGTGGAGTATCAGCTCCTCAAGGTCAAAGAAGACTGTCACTCATTCATCCCTCTAGTGTCCCGTGAAGATGCCCACAAGTACGCAGTTGTGACCATGACTCGGGGTTGCTCGTGTTAGCAGTATTTTGGAGTGAGTCTGTGAGGTTCCATCCCATAGGAGATTATCAGTGGACTAAGTGAACAAAATCACCCTCACCCACATAGGAGAGCACCATCCAAGCCTTGGGGCGAAGAAAGAGCCATCTCAGGAGAAGAAAGAAGGATGAGAATTCACTTCTCCGGCCGAGAGCATCTATCCCCTGCCCTGGACACCAGCACTCGTGACCTTCTCTGATCTTTAGACTCAGACCACCTTGCCATCTGTCTTCCTGCCCCTCCAGCTTGCAGACAGCAGTTCATGAAACATCCTGGTGTTCATAATCACATGATTTTCCTATTTCACACATACGTGTGAATTATTTATTCTGGTCTCCTGACTAATAAAGAGCTCAATAAAGAACACACGCTCAGGCCAAAGAGAGTTGAAAGTTCAAGGCCAGCCCAAGACACACAGTGAGACAAACACAGTACACACACACACTAATGCACAAACACATGGACACACACAACTTTCCACACTCAGTGAATCAGATACAGGAATGTCTTCCAGGGTCCTACATGACAATGGTAAATAGACATTATACATTTGACCTCACTTCTCTAGACTGATTACATAATGCTTCGAACCCAAGGAAACACTACCTTAAGAGGGTCACACAGTAATGGACAAATGACAGATGCTCAAGCAGTACCGGACCCTGCCCACTGCCTAGTTCACAAAACTCTGTTACATATCTTCTTACATTCCCCCCATAGCAACCCCTTGAAGTAATAAGCATTTTCCACTTAACATGTCCCATTCTAGTTGTAGATAAGCTGAGGTCTCAGGAGTTTGTGATACTGCAATCTAATCAGTGACTCCCAGAATCAACCTTCTAACAGCACCTGACTTTAAAATCCAGGCTGTCCACAGCATGAAGGCAGTGTCTAGGTATGGTGCCTGTTAGGTTGATTGGTGTCCACACCTGAGGACAGAGGGAGTAACAGAGAGTCATGGGTCTGGGGAGTGCACCAGCTGGACAGAACCAGCCTCATTTGGAAGCACATCCTGCATTTGCCAGGGGGTGCAAGACTCAGATGAACCCACTGTCCTGCATAAGAAAAGATAACTTGCTTTGCCTTAGTTGGGACGCTAAGGAATCCTGGCTACCGTCTCCATGGCAGGGGTAATGGAGAAGGTAGGCGGAGTTCTTCCGGGCCTAGTCCTTCCTCTAGGAACAGAAACAAGACTTCCCAGGATTTCCCTGATCCCTCACCTCAACCTACTTACCCTGTTCCACTGTAAGACACCATCACAAGATGGGAGCGCAGGGTGGGAGGAGTCAGGGGTGAGAGGGCTGGGGTGTGGGGTGATGGGGAAGTGGAGGGTGACAGTGGAGTGAGAATGTTTTAGACCACCAAGGAAGGCTCCGGTGTCTCCTCCAGCATTCCGACTGCCTCTTTCAGACGTCCATCCTAAGGTTTTAAGGTTTAGATGGGTGGGAGGCACGGAAGGAGAGACCAGCTATGACAAGCAGCATGTGTATTCATGCATCCACTCTCCCCTTCGATCCACACAACACCCCTGATAAGCAGGGCTGGGTATCTCCAACTCAGAGACAAAGACATAAACGACTCAGAATACATCGAATAGAACCTGGTGTTCGCTTAAGCTAACGCTGAAACTCCCGCCTGCTTGATCCAAAAGCTAGACTCTGGAGCTGAGGCATCAGCTCATTGGTAGAGTCACACACACACACACACACACACACACACACACACACACACACAGCCCCAACCTCCATCCCCGGCACCCAGAAGTAAATAAATCGCTGTGATTTTGAAAAGGTAACACGGTCCTCATTTTATTGTCTTACCCTGTGGGAAGTGGGGCTTGTAACTGAAGGGTGAGAGGCTGACAGGACTCGGAGAACAAGCTGTAGCAGCGGCAGGTCGCAGGTGGTAGATGGGTATTGCTAATGGAAGCACGGGGTCAGAGTTCAGTTAAAAGGGTGAGACTTAGTCCTCATCTCCTCATCTCATCTCTTAAGAAGGCAAGTGAGTGGCATATGACAACACCTGACTGGACAGGGCACCCCTCTCCTTATATCCTTGTCCCCCTCCCCTGCCACAGCCAGGGAGAGAGCATCCCTCCACCCTCCTGCAGACTTGCATTGCAAAGAATCAAGGAAATAATTATGGGATGGCGAGGATTTATTAAATTGGATAAGTCTTGGCTATAACTTTCCTTTTAGGCTTTGAGTGGTTTGGGTTGGTTTTGGTTTTTCTGCTGTTGTTGTTGTTGTTGTTGTTGTTGTTGTTGTTTATTTCATTGTGGCTGCATAATAAAATAATAACATAATTAATGAGGAATTTGTTACCTTTCAAGGAAGAGACTTTAATTCCCCTGAAGAAGGTCTCCCCGCCCTCAGGCCATCCCTATGACAGTGTAAGAATATGGGGAAGAAAAGGAGGGCCCCCCTTCCACCCCCAGCTGTTCGAGGATGGGGTACCCATCTACTCCCTCCCAGGCTCTTCTAGCAGAACCAACAGAGTGCAGCCTGCCTGCTGAGGCCAGTGAGAACATCCAGGAGTCATTCCTCCTGTGAGACTGCTACAACGGTGCATCCCCTGTTGCCTTGTCAGGATCCAGGTAAGGCGCACATCCCATGTAATCCAGGGAGGGAGAGGCACCACGTATGGCACCATCTGGCTGCTAGCACTGTATCCCACTTTATTTATTGTGTGATGGTCTCATGTATTATGCGCTAGCCTCAGACTTATATACTTAAGGATAACCTCTATTTTCTGGTTGCTGGGGATCACTGTACCCCACTTACACAGTGCTGGGATTAAATGCACAGCTTCTTCCAGGCCAGACAAGCACTCCACCTACTGTGTGCATCCCTAACTCCTCCCACAACCCTGACTTCATATTTAATCTTGGTTGGCATTGGCCACCCAGGCACCTGTCTGAGTGAAGTGGGGTGTCAAGGAAAGGAGGACAAGAGCAGAGTAGTGTGCTCCACTGCGTCCTCCACAATATGAGGGGAAGGGAGATCCTTCTTTCCTATCACTAACAGACCTATTACTAAGTCCTCACTTTTCCCATGTGTATAATGGGTACTTGTGAATGATATGCCCTTCTTTGGCTCAACATCTGCATCGACAGATTCTTTTCCATCTCCCTCATCTGTGATGTGTTATCCATCCTGGTTCAAGAGGTGAGCCTGTGACATCAAGGAAAAAAAGAGAAGCAGAAAGAGTCACAGAACAGATTCTCTCTTACAGATTTGATAGATTCTAAGCTCTCACATTCCAGGAAAGAGATGCAGCTACAATTTAAGTTGTTAACTGTTTCTCTGTCCTTGACAGCAGGTTTTACCTGGGGTGGAGGATGGAAAGAAGGGTGTTCACTGTTCAGATGGGAAAGAAGTAAAACCAAGAGAAAAATACATTAGTGGCCTAGGAGCATGGAGCCCTGGCTCTCTGTCCTACTCCAGCAGTCTATAACTGCCTGGTTACAGTCAGGTTTCCGATACTGTAACAAAATACCAGGCACAGGCTCCTTTGAAGAAAACAAGGTTTATCTGGTCCATATCTCAAAGTCCAAACAGCATGCTGCTTGCTCTGGTTGGGTCTCATAAGCAATGGCAGAGCATTTATAAGAGAATGAAACCAAATCACCAGAAAGGAAATCAGAGTATGGTTTGGGGGGGGCGGTCAAAGAAAGGGTTCTATAATGCATTCTGTCTGGCAAGTACTACCTCAGGACACCAGTATCTACCCCTTCTGAGGTCCCAGGGACTAAAATATTCCTATAAGGACCCACCTCTTAAAAGTCTCACTATCATGATATGTGAGCCTTTGGAAGGAAATTTTAAAATGTAAATGGCAGACTACATGATGGTTAAGACTGACTTTCGCATACCCTGTGACACTAGGAAATCATGACTACTAAGTCACATTTGGCCATCCTTTGGGTCATGGAAAACACTGCTTACATGTGCATATATACATGCGGACATGTACACAAGTACCCAGGTCTGTGTGGGTGCATATACTCCTCAGGTATATTTTGTCTTCCTTTTCTTCCTTCCTTCTCTCTCTCTCTCTCTCTCTCTCTCTCTCTCTCCTCTCTCTCTCTCTCCTCTCTCCCTCTCCCTCTCCCTCTCCCTCTCCCTCTCTCTCTCTCTCTCTCTCTCTCTCTCTCTCTCCTCTCTCTCTCCTCTCTCCCTCTCTCTCTTCCTTCTTAAGATATGGTCTCTTTTTGGCCCAGAGCCTGTCAAGTATGCTGGGCTGGCTGGCCACCAAGCCCCAGGGATCCATCTGTCCTTGCCTCCCAGCGCTGGGATTACAAGTACATGCCTCCTCAACCTTTTTTATACACAGTCTCCTGTTACAAGGCAGGTGTTTTACCGGCCCTTCTGGGTTTGTTTCTCACTTGATAATGATGGCTGGAAGGTCAAGTCAGTTTGCTACAGTTTCCTCATCTGTAGAAGAAAGAAAAATGTGTCGCAAAGGTATAAAATCAAATATGCCCATTGTTTCTGAAAGCCATAAGAAAACGCCCTTGCTCTGGAGGACGCAAGGCCCGCAGCCTTGGCCTTGATTTTCTTCTAAGGATCGATGCTGGTGTTCGCGCCTGCTCAACCATTCTCCGCTCTCTGACCTCAAACCATCCAAGCTCCCCCCCAAACTCCCGGTCGGTTCAGTTCAGCTCCAGTTTCCATCCAGAAATCTACCACTCCCTCCCCCGGGCGCATCCATCCCTCATCCATCACTGTCACATCCCACAGAGGACTTTTATTTAACAACCAATTTATTTCCAATTTAACTAATCTGGGGATGGGCCATCTCTCTCTCACGCAAACCACCAATGCCCGGGTTGTAAATAGACTCACAAACGAGGGTGCTGGGTAATATAAACTCTCATCAGAGCGGCATCAGGAGAGAGGGCTGCTGGAGAGTGGGGGTCACGGGAGTGCAAGCCGATGCAATATACAGATCCCCCAGTATAAATAACCCTACAGCCCTCATCTGTGGCCCCTGCACTTGGCACTGCTTAGAATTATTTATATATGTATCTGTTGATTCCCTGGCTCACCTTGAGCCCAGGACAAATGTTTCATCAACAATGTATAAGGTTCTAACTAACTTCAGGCTAGGTGGGAAGGAGTGGGTGGCTGGGTAGGTAGCCATGATCTGTCCCTGGCTAGCCTCTCTCTCTCTCTCTCTCTGTTTTACCTGGGTGGAAGTCTCCTCCCAAAGCCCACTTCTGTGTACTCTGCTTGCATGGAACAATGGCCTCCGTGAAGGGTAAGCCTGCTTTGTGAAGAGACCACTAATAAATCATCTATACGGCCCAGCCATCACCAGGCGCATACATTGATCTGTGGGAGACAACAGGGAAGGGACAACAGCCTACAAGCTGACACATAGGATGGGTTCAAGGTAGCAGCAGACTGGGTGGTCTGAGATCTGTCCCCAGAAGGCAGAGAGGCTGAGCATCCCTGCTTCCAACTACCCCTTCTTCCAAGTGCTAAAACTGAGTTCAGGCTTCCAGATGGAAGCCAGGGATATAGATCTGAAAAGAAATAAAGGACCAGGAAACCGTGTGTGTGTGTGTGTGTGTGTGTGTGTGTGTGTGTGTGTGTGTGTGTGTGTCTGTATTTGTACTTGCATGTGTGTGTAGAGGCCAGAAGACAACGTTGGGTGTCATTCTTCTAGAGTTATCCACCTTTTTTTTGGGGGGGGGCGGGGACAGGGTCTCTTATTGGCTTGGAGCCTGTCAATTAGGCTAGGCTGGCTAGCCAATGAGCCTGCAGAACTGCCGTTCCAAGCGTGGACGGCCACACCCAGCTTTTCACAGGGTTCCGGTTATTAAATGAGGCCCGAGTGCAAGGTGGCTACTGTGCTCAGGTGTCTCCTTGGCCCCGGGACCCCACACTTTAGAAGGAGCAGGGCCACTCTTTCTGTCTCTCCGTTAGTTGGTCCCCTTCCCTGCAAAGGCAGGCTTGAGCTCCCGTCATCCCCTCTAACTCTAACCTCTTCCGGGTGGAGCCACTGCGAGACTGACCTGGCTACTGAGCGCGAGAGAGATTTATCCTCCTGGCTGGCACACTGACTGCCTGCGTGACTTTAAATCACACCTCCTCAGCTCGGCCGCACTTTCCCCGGCCACCTTAGAGGGCAGAGAGAGTTTATGTTAAACAAACACCTCTTGGTTATTAGAAACATATTTATAGTGGTTATGGGGCTCCAGAGGTAGAGACAGATTCATTACCAGGCTGAGTCTCCAAGGAGGACTGTGGCTACGGAATAACTTTCTCCAACCCAGGGACCATCACGGAGGGTCACCCCAGCCTGCATCAATCCCTCCCTTGTTTCTCCTCCCTGTGACAATAATTGCAGATCTGCATTGCGCTCCTGGTGCCGGCAGGGGCGGAGAGCTTGTACGAGGACAGGCTTTCAGGGCTGCTGATTCCATCTAAGACGGATGATGGATGGGAGGCCTTTTTGAAGTTGGAGACTCAACTCAATCCTAAGCCAATTAGAAAAGGATGTGTTTATTGAAAGCCCGCAGGATCTCTTTTAGGGCTGTCTTCATGATCCTGGTTTACGTTAGAGCTATGGCCTGTATCCCTAGACTGTGTGAAGGGGCCTGGGAACAAGGAAGAAGGAAGGAAGAATGCTCCCAGCAGCGCTGTAACTCTCTGAGGAGGAAGGACAAAGAGGCCAGGAGACAGCCTGCCCCTCCTCCCCTGCATCCCAGTGCTACGGGGCTGCATTCCTCTAGTGGCCAGAAATATTTAATCGAATACTTTTGTTTGGATCTCACATCCCTGGTAACCTGAAGATGTTACCATGGCAATCCCCAAGTAATACATCTCGATTATTTATGGCCTTGCAGATAGGGTGGGGGAGCACCGCAGGCCCCCACAGAACCAGCGGGAAGGTGGGAGCCTCATTTCCAGCTCTCGCTGTTCCTCGGCAGCCCTGGCGGAAAGGCCGAAGGAAGATGTGACTGTGGTTGGCTCCATGGAGGGCCTCACCTCTGCCTTCTCTTGTGATGTCCCAAGAAAGCTCCCGTGTCCGACATCTCCATTCTGGGATCTCTCGACTCTTCTCCATTGCTCTCTACCCCCTCTTCCACGGGTGCCGGGAAGATGGAAGGAGTCAGGGACGAGTGTGATCTGAGCCAGAATCCTATTCACACCACCTATTGCACCTGTGACCTGCTATCCTAAAGGCCTTGCTTCACCAAGCACGCGGATGAGAATTAAGAAATGACAACTTCCGAGATTCAACGTGAACACAATGAAATAAGGCATACCGGGTTCCTTTGTGTGTAGTAAGCGCTCTCAACAAATCCTAGCTGTTTGGTAATCCCTATGCTGTCAGTCATCCTAGCATATCCTTGTCTGTGGATGGGAGTCAGGATTGTCAGGGGAGCAGAACTGATGGTGGACAAGGTACAGGTGGGGGTAGATGTCTAAATCTCTTATCCAGTCTTCCTGTGTCCTGGACCTACCCTGACTGGTGCTCTGAGGCCCTGACAGAGCAGTACGTCATCCTGTTCCTCAAGCAGAGTCCTTCGCTTAGACGTGGAGCTATTCCTGAGTTTGGCCCAGCTGCTGTGCTCCATATGCCCAGCCTGGGTTCCTTCCAGCTGTGAAGTGCCCGGCCTTGTACCCTCCCCTTCCTCTACTCCCACACTGGACTAGCTCGTCATAGTAAAGGTCTCAACTATACAGGTGGTCTTCTCTAAGAGGACCCTAGGCTGTGAGTGCCCCAGCTCACATGCCCAACCCCCTGCACAGTCACCACTCTGTATTTATTTCAGGTAATGATCATTGATCAGCCTGGCTCCCTCAGGTTGTAAGCACCTGCAAGAGCAGAAATCTTTACACACCTTTGTTTATTAGAAATCCTGAGTCCTTCACACTGCCCGCCATATATACAGCGATTAAATATATTTTCAATGAATGAATAATGCATAGAGGCTCATTGCACTAAGGTTTGAGAAACAGAATTCAGGCACATATGTTCAGGTGTGAAGAACAACACTCCTCCCTTGCCTAAGCTCACAACATTTTGTATCTGTAGCAATGTGAGATTAGAAATCTTTGCCCTACAAGCAATCTGAACTATATCTCTTAGGCAGGAGGTAGATGTTCAAGGATGATTGTTCACATATGTTTGCATTCGTGCATGCAACACGAATGGTGTGGATGTGGGTGCATGTACTTGAGCACATATGTGTAGAGAGAGGATGTGATGTTGCCCTCTCTGGACCAGGGGCTGCTCTCCAGTTTCTCTCTGTGGCAGAAAGACACAAAGGCAGGTCACAGGTGCTGACACTGGGACAGAACAGATAATGAGGATCTGGAAGATGGAGGTCATGGTCCAGATCTTTGGTCCTCAGACCCCTACAGGTGTCCCCAGGGAGTAACAGGGACTTGTGAGCTCTTTTAACATTTCTGTATGCCTAGCAGAAATGACACATTTAGCAGAGATAGAGCTCTACAGACTACTAACTGAGACTTCATTTCTCTGCTTTTGGCTGGAATTACATCAGCTCAGTGTGATAAAGCCACTAATCTTGTACTGATCGGAACCCCTGATTGTCAGTCATACATGGCTTTGATTAATAAAAAATGGGAAAACAAATTATTACTTGATAAATGCAGTTGGTTTGGTAGACAAAAATCTTTGAAAATACATGAAAAGGGAAGGAGAAACTACGTGACTGACTGTTAAGACCTCAGGCTTAGGAGCCACTTGTTCATCCAAGTCCTGGATCAAACAACTCGCAGTAAATCACACTAGTGTCTTAACATGATAGCTCTCAGTTTCTTCATCTGATTGGGAGTCATAGTAGTATTCACCTCGGGGATGATCATGGGAGATGATGTAGAAGCTATCGGCTCTTTTCTGGGACACACTAGGTAAACCATTATTTAGAGATTCAAGATTCTTTGTCATCACTGGTCCTGGGGTGAAGGAAAAACTAGACAATGGATCTTCAGTCACAGGTTGGAACTCACCAAGGGCATACAAGGTCTCTGAGAACCTAGAAAATTACAAAAGAAACAGACACTGGGCTGACCTGTTCCTTGCCAGTGAGATAGAAATGTGGTCTGTCTGGGGAGGCAGAAACCAAGCAAGATAGATGCCAGGTCTTTGGTGGGCTCACTTCCTAGAACCTCAGAGCTGGTGGCTTAAATCACACCAAGTTACTTGTTTCCCAGTCCAAAGTGGAGGCGACAGGTGGGTTCAAATGAATTCTCGGCTTAGAGTCTCAGAAGGCTAAAGTCACAGGCCCTTACCTGAGGTGCTTGGAAAGAACTGGCTTTTGGAGTCATTTGAGTTATGTCTGAGTTGAGCTTCTGTGATTGCAGGACTGAGGACCCAATGTCCTTGCTTACTTTCAGCCCTGCACAGTCCACAGGCTGCCGTGTATCCCGTGCTGCCTATCTGCACATTCCGTGTCTAAGTCACTACTGTTCTATTGTTTTGAAAACACACCATGACCAAGGCAACTTATAAAAGAAAGCATTTAATTGGGGGATTGCTTAAAGTTTCAGAGGGTTAGTCTACTATCATCATGGCAGTAAATATGGCAGAAGGTAGGCAGGTACAATATCGGCAGGCTCCAGGCAGAGAGATCAAGACTGAAAATGGTTGGAGGCTTTTGAAACCTCAAAGGCCACTCCCAGGGATGCACCTCCAACAAAGCCACACCTCCTCCAACAAGGCCACACCTCTCTAACAAGGCCACACCTCTCCAACAAGTCCACACCTCTCTAACAAGGCCAATCCTCCTTCAACAAGGCCACACCTCCTCCAACATGGCCACACCTCCTAATCCTTCCTAAACAGTCCACCAACTGGGCACCAAACACTCAAATAGATGAGACTATGGGGGTCAACCTCACACAAACCACCACACACAATAAGTAGGTGTCTCCATCTTTAAGCCCTTCTATGATTTCTTCTTGACTGTGACCTAAAGTGATCCATGCAAATGGTCCAGTTGACCCAGAAGATTCCACAGAAATCATGCAAATCGAGAGTTTGAAACGTTTGTGTTCACTTTTAAAACCCTCATGATACTACCCAAAGCATCATGGGTAAGCAGATCCAAAAGAGCTACCACGTATCTGAAAACTGTCTCTTTACAGAAGTAGCATGTGCCCCCCTGTGATTACAATGGTGGAGTCTGTTGGTGTGTCAGTGCCAGACATCAGGGCTGGACACAAGGTGAGTGGCCCAAAAGGAGTGCTGAACTTTTTCCTATACATGCTTAAAAGCACAGCGTTGCCACTCAGTGGGAAAGCATGTGCATTGCACAGGCAAGGCTCTGGGTTCAGGAGCCAGCACCACGCCCCAAGTGCAGACAGGGGAGCAGCACGGACCTTATTTAAAGGCTAAAATGGAGATTCTCAGCAGGGTGTGGTGATAGATACCTATAATCACAGCAAGTGGGAGGCAGAGCAGGAGAATGGAGATTTCTGGGGCATCCTGGGCTACCCAGCAAGACCTGTCTCCTCCTTCCCCAGAATGTTCTTGCTTGTTCATTTGTATTTCCTCCAGACATGGTTTATCCACGTATCCCTGGCTCTGTGTGTGTCTTCCAAATATACATCAAATAAGCCACTCGATTCTGCTGGTCTCAGCTTCCACATCTGTAACATGGATAATAAATAGGCTTTTTCTTTCTCAGTGATGCAAATATAGGCCAGATCAGACCAGATCTAAAGCAGATAAAGGTAGTTTTATTAGGTACTGCTCCCAAGGGGTTCTTTGGTCCCAAGGAATGGGGTCAGGGAAGTTGCATGCCCAGGCTAAGGCAAATGGGTTCTATAGCTCTTAAGCAAGGGGTGATGACACGTCAGCTAGGAGCTGAGATTGCTCTCTATATGGTCAAAGGCTGAGCCCCTGGGCGGGCACTCTTGGGTGGTCACCAGAAACACAAAGGTGAAGGGTGAAGGGTCAGCCAGGAGTTTTCTCCTCGTGGATGGGGTTGAGGGAAGGGGTTTCCTAGCCTGTACTGGGCAGAGCAAGGGTTCTAATCAAACGCTGGGCACAGGGGCAAGACCAAGTCAGCAGTCCCTCATTTATGCTGCTCCACAATCACTCATGCATGGACAAAATACAGATTTCTGGCCCCTACTCTGAGAAACACTTTGAAGCTCTGAGGTAGAACCCACTTGCTGTATATTAGTAGGCCCAAACAACAGATCTGTGTCCCATCACCTCAGGAGCCCTGGCTAGTAGGGACCTAAGTTCCTGTCCTTTTGAAATCTTTATACCCCAATGAGCTAGCTAGAAGGCCCCTCACCCAGATGCATGCAGATCCTGCGGGAGCAGGGAGACGTCTGTCATCATCACCTCTCCAGGGTAGATAGAAGAAGCCTCATGCCTGATTTGCCTCAGCATCAAGATTCCCCAAGCACTAAGTTGAAAGAGTAATCGCCTACCATAATCAAGGCCCTGAGGGAGGCAGAGGCAGGCAGATTTCTGAGTTCGAGGCCACCCTGGTCTACAGAGTGAGTTCCAGGACAGCCAGGGTTACACAGAAAAACCCTGTCTTGAAAAACAAAACAAAACAAAAAAAGGCCCTGGGTTTGATTCCCAGTACCTATAGAATTAAGAACTCCCCAGGCTGAGTTAGAGACATGGCTATCAGTTCCGAGCACTTGTTGCTCTTCCAGAGGTCCAGAGTTTGGTTACTATCATGAAAGCCTGGCATCCCCTAACTGTCTGGAACTCCAGTTCCAGGGGATCAAACACCATCTTCTAGCATCCTTAGGTACTTACACATATGCAACATGTAATCACATACACAAGTAAAAATATTTTTAAAAGCTCTCCAAGTGTTACACATCCTTTTGTTATCTGGGATAAAGGTAACTGTCCTTCCTGCCAGGCAGCCTGGCTGGGGAAGGACAAGGCCCTGTCTACTGGGGCTGTCTCCCAGGCCTGTTCCTGAAGCTTGCTGGAAAGCAGATTCCAGTCAAGATGGAATCTAGGAACAGCTAGCTGGATTGTCTCAGTTGCCTGGTTGTTAAGGAGGAATGCATACTCAACAATCAAACCCCTTTAGCTCACGGACAAGAAGAACCGATTAAGAGACTGACAAGTTTAACTGTGGAGAGAGAACAGACATCCATGTCTCTCTGCTCCCATGAGCCCTCACGATGAGCTGTACAGCGACTTGGTTGGCTCTGCTTACCCGGGTGCAGTACTCCTTTCAACCTACCCCCAAAGCCAGATGGGGCTGTCCTGCTATTCCAGGACAAGGTTGAGGGCACATCTCTCCCCGTCTGTCTGTCTGTCTGTCTGTCTGTCTGTCTGTCTGTCTGTGTCATGTCTCCAGCTAGAAGAACCACAGGAAAACAAAGCATCCATTAGATAAGAGAGTTATCTCCTGTGAGTATGAGGAAAGCCTTAATTTCTCATGCAGAGAAACTGAGGCACCAAAGTCAATACAATGTACATGTTTTAGTTGCATGTACCTTGAAGTGCAGAATGGTCAGGCGTAAGACCAATCAGAGACCTTGGCAGAGGCTTCAGGGATGAGAGGAGCTAAAGAGAGAGTTAATCTACCACATCGTAGCTCAGGTCAGAGTTCTTGCAAGGGAATAATCAGGATGTTGCCCACTCTGACAAGGAAGGGTCAGCCCAGTCCCCAGTGTGAACTGTCTTAGCCAGCCTCTGCCCCACTTAGAAGGAACAAGTCGAAGCCGGGCATGGTGGCACATGCCTGTAATCCCAGCACTGGGGAGGCAGAGGCAGGCAGATTTTTGAGTTCCAGGCCAGCCTGGTCTACAGAGTGAGTTTCAGGACAGCCAGGACTATACAGAGAAACCCTGTCTCAAAAAACCAAAACAAAACAAAACAAAAAACAAACAAACAAAAACAAAAAAAGGGGGCGGGGGCAAGTCCAGGTGAGCAAGTCAGACTAGAATTGGGTCTCTAGGTTTTCGAAGATGTGAACGTTTCCTACAAGCCAGAGAGATTGGGGGTGGGGGGGTCGCGCGGGGAGGTGTCCAGCAGGCAAAGTGTTCCTCTTTCATTAACATCAGATTGCTGTGCCCAGCAGCTCCCACAGTACCAGGTAAATCCCTGGAAGAGATCTTTTCTCTTTTACTCAGTTAAGAATCTCCCTAGCAGACCACCCCAGGAGCCTGCAGGATGCAAACCAAAACACAACTATCAATTCTTTAATTGTTTTCTTTCTCTTCCCTGGGGCCAAGTAAACCTACCCACTGGCCCTCTGTGGAGGAGGCAGCAGTCAGCTAGAGGCTCACTTTCAGAAAACAAAGCTCCGGAGAGGGAAGACCTAGGGGAGGCAGGGAGAGGAAAGACCCACCTCTATGCTGGTGACTTCCCAGAACCACCGCTATTGGCTCCCCATGTGGGCTTCTCAGCCAAGCGGACCAATGAAGTACACCCAAACAGGCTAATTTAGATCAGCTGGCCCAGCTACAGATTACCAGGAAGAGGAAAGGGGGGTGTGGGGGGAAAAGACAACCTGGGAAAGCAAGAAGCAGGGACTTGGGAGAAATCTCAGTGGTTTCCGAACATTAACTGAGTTGATATTCAAATGAGATGCAAATGAAATGTAAATGAGCATCTAGTATTTTTGAAAAGAGACACCAGTGGTTTGGCTAAGGGAACAGCAGTTAATCTCCTCCGAGGCCAGAGATATCCAAAGTGACCTCTCCTAGAGAAGCAGTCACTGCATCCAGGACCTGCCTGAGCTACTCAGAGCCAGTCCTAGCCCCCTAGGCTACAATGTACGCCATTGGCGTGCATGGATCCTCACAGAGCGGCTGCCAAGGTACCTTGTCTTTCTTGGTTTGCCACAAGGTGACTAGGGAAAGCACAAAGGTCACCCCATGCCTGCAGCGCAGGGCACTATAGGGTCTGGAGAGGAGGCGTGGGCAGTGTCAGCGTGACTGGAGCTCACCACTCCCCCGCCCATTGCAGCACGCCGCCTCGCCCAGCCGGCACCTGTTCCTCAGTGAGAGTGGGCTTTCTTTTCTGAGGATGGGTAGACAGCAGGAAGAGATGTCACCCATCCTTTCTGAGGAGACTGGGAGGTGGGTCTTCACAGGTGACGGTGAGGCTGTCCCTCAACTCCTGATACTTGCTAAATCATCCCAGGATTCTGAATTCTATGAAGCTGTGAACTTTCTTCTCTACTATCCGTTCCCTTCTAGTCCTGCATAGACACTTCTGGGAGGGGGCCTCCATCCCCTCTGGGACCTACAGAGTCCCCAGCTAGGGTCTAGAAATGCCAGGAAGACAGAGTGTGATGAACTGGCAGAGAAGGGTCTCGTTCTAGCAAGGAGCTCTGTCTTGCCTTTCCCGGGTCCTTCGGTGCCTGAGGTGCCAGAAGGGCCCTCCAGAGGGCACAGGGGAGCTGGCTGCATTGCTTCAGAGACAGCAGCTGGGAAGGAGAAGCAGTCAGGAGAGGTGGTTGCATTTGGGGAAGAGACTTTCACTGTTCGCAGCTGCTCCTCAGGAAAGCCCCCACCACAAAGTGCTGTGTCCCCAGAGGGCAAGGTGGCTCACCTTCCCACCCCCACCACCCCCACTCCTGACTTTGCTGTCTCCTGCCTTGGCATCACGCCCAGAACTCAGGGTCAGACTGAATATAAGGGAGAGGGGGACTGGGGCACGAATGAGCCCCGATAATTCCAGGCTCTGAGGTGCTTCCTAACAGAAACCCTTTGAGTTCAAGACCCAGTTGTCCCAACACAAACAGCGAGAGCTTAATGTGAATTGATTAATTAGTCCCTATGCTTGAAGAACTAGTAAAATATTTGTATGTGTGCATGTATGTACATATTCATGTGTATGCAATGGTGGGGGGTAAGATGGCGGGGAGGTTCACATGCACACGGAGGGGAGGTTCACATGCACACAGAGGCCAGATGTCGGCTTTATGTATTTTCTTCCATCATTTTACACCTTAAATTTTGAGACAGAGTCACCCAGTAAACAGAACTTGCCAATTCAGTTAGGGGCTGGCAATCAAGCCCTCTGGATCCCATTTCTGCTGCCCGCCAACCCAGTGCTGGGGTCACACAAGCATGCCTCCCATACCCAATATGTCACATGGGTGTTGGAGATCTGATTTAGGTTTGCATCTGAATTCAAGTTACTTGATACATGAAATGGCCACTCTAAACTGCTGAGCCCCTGGCCTTCCTCTTCTGGGTTCATCTGAAGAAAATGTCTAGGTACTAGACACTAGGTACTCAACAGACATGACTTCCCTCTTCTCTTGTTTCCAGATTGGTTTAAGAACATTCATGCCTCCGCTCTGTTCTTCTCCCAGCCAAACACTCTACATCCCGAGGACACTCCTCCTCATCCTGCAAAGCGCAAATAGGGTGATCGAAAGACAGCATACAGTAGTAGCTAAGAGCTCGATGTTTCTGGGCTCGAATTCTGTCTCTCCCAATGGCTGTGTGATCCCAGGCGAGCGGTTTAACCCTCATGATGTTCAGCTCCTTCCGCCCACACGCAGGACCCCTGCAAGCATAAGGGTGTTACGTGTAATGTGCTTGACAGTATTTACTTTATAGAAGGTGCTGTGTGAAGTTAAAAGAGAATAAAATAACCAGCTCTGATAGCATCTCCTCGCAGCTGTCCAACTCGGAAATGCCTCTGAATTACACTGGACACAAGTACCACTTGTTGCTATCCAGAAATCTATCCTTGTGAAAGGACAGCCACATTGCCACGGTAGCACATGTCTCCTAGAGCGGCAGAGGAGAGGTTGGTAGACAGACCCCAAAGCATGGCCTTGAAGGGAGAAAGTCCTCACCTTGACCTGACTTGCAGAATCCTATCCGTACCCAAGTCTAATTTCCTCTCCCTTCTACAGATCATAGCTGGGCAGCTTAAAAAAAGGAAAAAAGGTCCTCTTCTGAAATGGCTTAGCCGTCAGATTCTAGAGGCAGTGTCTCCAGGACAGAGCAAGCCCCTCCATGCAGCCTCTGTTTTCCTTTGTAGGAAAGATCCAGCTCTACCTTTAAGAATTCAAAAGGTTGCATTTACTTCTAGACCCTCCTCCCGCCCATCATCAGCATACCCTTGGCCCCAGCTAGCAGCAGCAGCTGTTAGGAGATCCTATCTAGCCCAGGCTTGACATTTCAACAGCCCAAGACCCAGAGGTAAAGGTAGTCACTGAACAAAGTTCCACTGTCCTTGCCCTCACCCTTCTCTCTGACTTCCCAGAGACTCACAAGGCGTCAAGTGGGCCCTGGGATGGTCTCTGTCTCTTGCTACAGCTGCAATTCCTACTCTGGGGGTGGGAGGACCTTCAAAATGAATGAATACGAAGAAAAAGCCGTTTATCACCTGTGCTTTTATGATTGCTGCGTCTTGGGAGGGAGGGGGCAGAGATGTCCTTTCAGATAAGCATTTGAAGGAGGGAGGAGGGGGAGAAAGATTTTCAAAGCTTCCTTTGTTCTCCTGGAGAGCAGAGCCATGGAGTTCTGGCAGACAGCCCAGGAGAAAGGAGGATTTTAAAACAGTCTGAGCTGGCTTCCAAAACCGCTGCACCGTCCCTGTCATCAATTAGGGATGTTACTTAACAAGGGTTTGGGCTGATGTCTCACCCAGCCTGCTCTCCCTAATTGGATGCAGACTGGGGATGAATTCCTGGGGAAAAAAAGCACTCCATACTACAGAGGTCCTCTCTGTGTCGCCCCAAATTCTAGGAGAACTCAAGCTGGGCTGATATAGGCCTCTAGGGGTGGAGGCATATTCCAGGCAAGAAAATAATAGAAGGTCCTTTCTAGGGCCTCTTAGTGCAGACCAAGAGGACAGATCCAGGTTGCAGGTTGCCAACTAAGCAGTGAGCTAAAGGTATGCAGTCAAGGGGAGAAGAGGCTGATTCTGTGTGGCCTGCAAATCTTGGCCCTGTTCCACACAACCTGAGATTTCTATTGAAGACCTAAACCCCCAGGTTCTAAAACCATGGGACTGGACCAAAATACAGGTGAGTCTAAAATTGGATTGAGTAGCTGTAGACTCAACAAATATTGTATCCAAAGAGCCAATGAATCCTAAGTCATGGCCTTGGTCAAAGGACAAGAAAGAGTCATCTTTACAAGACAGAGTGGTGCACACTTGTCTGTGCTTTCAATCCTTAAGAAGGCTGTGGTGGAGAATGGCACGTTTGGGGTCAGCCTGGGCAGCATGAGAGTTCTTCAGCCTTGTCTCAAAAATCTAAACGCAAACCATCTCAATAAAATGGCTACCTTCCTGCACCCAGTGACTGACTCCCACAGTTCACAGTGGAGACAAGTCCTCAGGGAAGTAGGTCTCTTGCTGGACTAAGGCTCTCGGATCTTTGGAAATGACAGAGCATTGGGGTTCAGGGTGCTCCCAACTTTACCCTGCCAGTCCCCAGGGTGGGCGTGGCTATTTTCTGTCCTCCAAAAAGAAAAGCTAAGATCAAGATAGAATGTTTGCATAAAGCTTGGCTAAATTCTCAGGGAAGACCTAGGTTAATTCCTACCTAGACGGTTGCGTTTGAGAGCTCATGGTCAGGCTTACGAGATGCTTCTCCGTCATCCTCGAGGCTGGTCTTTCTTACCAAAGCTACTTCATTCTGGGTCTCCCAGAACTCTAGAGGTTCAGCATGACACGGTGAGTGAGGCAGGGTTTTCCCCCAACACTGTTGGAGGCCTGCTTCTAGGTTGTTTATGACCAGCTTGGGTCTCTTGGCTAGGTAATTAGGGGACAAAATGTCTACTAGTATTGTCCTCAAGGATCTTATGACCTCGCAGCCTATAGACCATAAGCATAATGGCATGTGGTCCCACAGGGCCATTAGAAATGCACATGTGCACAAGCAAAGGGACCGTTCTCTAGCTCAAGTGGGCTGGGCCTCCATTTTTGGCTCCTCTTTCCAGTACTCTTTGGCAATTATGTCCTGCCCTGCTTGGCTGGAGCCCTAATGCTTCCCTGCTTGCCTCTTGCCAATTTCCTGCTGAAGTCCAGGAGTCCCAACACTATTCCCCAGAACTTCTATTTGCTGGCAGAGCCTCTGTGCTGGCCAGATGGACCATCTGGATTTAGCGTACAGACAGACACCCACTCCATGCAATGGCCACTCCCAGCCCTGCCCTACCTACAGCTATGCGCTACCTACAGCTATGCTCCTTACTCCAAATCACCAACTTGCCAAGGCTAGTGACCTGATACCAATTAAGCTAAGGTCATCCCCAGTCTTCCTGGAACTGAGGGGGGGACAATGCCAAAGCCCCCATAGAGGATCAGCCATATTACTGAACTAGCCATACTAGGGACTCTTCATTCTCTAGAACCCACCTCAAGGTGAATAGTGCATAAATTCCTACCACACAGGAGTTTCCCAGCAATTCTAGAGGAGAGTAGAATGTCTACTGCACATGGGACAAGGGTTAGAGCCATGGATGTAACCTCACTGACTGAACTGAAACTTCTCTGAGTCTTGACACCAGTAAATCCACAAAACCCGCCAAATACTGAGGTATGCCTAAATAGTAGAGGGAAACTAGGAGGGGGCGGGATACACCCAGGACTGAGGGTAGATCATCACAAGCTTACTTAAAAGAGGTCAAGAAGTCATGGGAGGTCCATGATACAGAACCTCCCAGAATGAGAGTTCCAGCTAAGATTAATAAATCTCTAGAAGTTGAGTTCGTATCTTCTACGTTTTCTTTCTCATCCATTGTATTTGGATTGGACCCAAGAGCTTTGTGTATGCCTGGTAAGTGCTCTACCACTGAACTACACCCCCAGCCCTTGGGTTTTCCATTTTGTTTGTTTTGAGAGCAGACCATGTCACTTAGCTCAAGCCAGCCTTGGACTTTCTATGTAGCCCATCCTGACATCTCCCACCTCAGCCTGTAAAGTTCTGGTATGACAAGTTTGCGCCCGCCATCATACCCATCCCTGGACACGTCTTAAAGAACAATCATGACCCCCATCTTATACTTCTGTGGCTAACTTAGCATGCTTTGCTCTCACTAGAGCTTTTGTTCTTACAAAAGCTGTATAAGATAGGCACTCTGCACATCTTAGAGACGGGGAGGCTGAAGAGGAGAGTAATTAATCCCCCTGCCCTCCCAAGATCGTATATAACTTTTGTACTGCGAAAGTAGGATGTAAAGACTGGTGAGCCAGTCCAAAACTCATGCTCATAACATACTGGCCTCCTGAATTTTCTTGGTCCCCTTCCCTCCTTATCTTGGTATGTTATCTTTTCCCCTTCATCTCGTTGTCTAAGCACAGGTCTACGCTGAGGTTATATAAATTACACCAACACTCACTTCACAAACATTTCTCATACCGTTTACCATTTGCCAGACATTGTGAAAGAGGCTGAGGGCACAAACACAAATCGAACAGAAATAATTACATAGTATTGAGTGTCATGGCAAATAGCAAGTGTGGAGCCACCGGACAGCAGAGAGCTGGCCCGGGTGCTACCTGGGGGCAAGTGACAGAGAAGATAGCATTAAAGTCCACAGTCCACAGCATCTATGGCGAGGTGCTTTTGCTTGCTTGTTTTTGTTTTGTTTTGTTTTGTTTTGTTTTGTTTTGTTTTGTTTTGTTTGGGGGAGGGTAGATTCAAGGGTGGAAGGTGGATATGGAGGGATGGGGAGATAAGCAGTTTTGGGGTACATGATGTGAAGATCTCAAAGAATCAATAAAAAGAAAGGAAAGGAATGAAGGGAAGGGGAGGGAAGAGGAGGGGAGGGGAAGGGAGGGGAGAGGAGGGGAGGGAGGGGAGGGAAGGGAAGGGAAGGGAAGGGAAGGGAAGGGAAGGGAAGGGAAGGGAAGGGAAGGGAAGGGAAGGGAAGGGAAGGGAAGGGAAGGGAAGGGAAGGGAAAGAAAATACGGATAGCTTCTTTGAACAAAGTCTACTGCATATAGCCTTCCCTATGGCAATTAGTGGACCTAGAAACCCCTAGAAACACAAATAGCATTATCCACCCCTCCGCCATTTACCCCTTTACCATTTAGGTAAAAACAAAGTGTAGAGAGTACAGACTGCCTACCACATTCATACCAAAGGGAAGGAAAGCCCAAACAGTATTTTGAGTGTCACCTACATGCCGGATCCCCCCATACATCTCTACTTCCCTTGCTAAAGAAATAACTGGGAGGCTTAAGTAACTCCACCTCGGCAGTCACTGGCCTCAAATGCCCACTCGGAAACCCTAGAGTGCACGAACATTGGAACATTTGCTAGTTCTGGTCTCACCATCCAGGCCAGCAGCTGCTGGATGTGCACCTCAATGACCGGCTGATTGAGCTGCAAGCACAGCAGGTAGCAAGTACTGTACTAGATTGTGCCAACCCTGCTGGGAGCTGCCAGGACACTCCAAGTCTAAGGGCAGGAAATAGCAAAAACTCTCAGGGCTTGGAATCCGTGCTGTTCACTCCCCTTTGCACCTGAAGACCTTCCCCACTAGGCAACCTCAACTCTTGGTATTCCCCACCTCCCTTCCCAGCCAAGAAGTCTGAATACCAGCCTCAGGATAATGTCAGCCAGACCTGGTCAAACATATGCTTGTATCAATGGCACCCACCGGGGACTGTCAATGGTTAGAAGGGGGAAAGAACCCAGGGCTGGGGGGGGGGGGGCAGACGGCGCAGGGTATATGGCATCCCATCAACCCTGTTACTGCTCAGAGAACCCTCAGACCTACTCTTGGCTTTCTCCCTGACACAAGGGTTGTCTATGAGCCTTCATCAACCATCCCAGGCCATGCCCATGGCAACTCACCAGCTTGCAATTGCATGCCAGCCCATGAGCTGGCAGAGATGCCAGCAAGGCTCGACTCCCTCCACCACCTGCCTGTTGTCACTCTTCATTGAATATCATTGCCCTTCCACGGGGCTGTGTTCCCAAGCTCCAGGCTTCCAATCTGCTTTCTGGGAGGCTGACAGAGGATAGGCAGGCGGAGGTTGGGGTGGGGGGTGGGGGGGGGTGAGGCTGCCCTGCCTTACTCCTACCAGCTCCTTGCCCAGGGCACGAATGTTGGAACAAGTGCTAGGAACCCAGATGGTAATTGCTGCCATCTAATTATGCGTGCATAGGATATTAGCCAAAAGCATTTGACTATCTCCTGCGGTCTTAAGCACATCAAATGGAGAGGCCACACAGGTTCGAGGATCACTCCAGTGAGATAACAGCTGACAAGACTGCCTGCTGCCAATCAAGCAGCCACGGGCAGGCTGTCAGTGCTCACTGCAGACCTCACTAACCACCCAAGGAAAGAGAAAGGCCTGAGCTGATCCCTCTTGGGCCAGTAGAATGTAGAATCCTTCAAGACCCAGAGCCCCTGGCATTTCCAATATCCAGTCCTGCTGGTCCTAACATTGACAAGCAAAGAGGTTATAGTCTCTGATTAAAAACAAAAACAGAAACTAGTTTAGGTTCATATCTTAATAATCAGAATGTATCCCCCTGTTCTAAAAGCATGATACCTTACTCACCTGGTCTCTTCCACAATAGAAAGCCACTAGTACACCAGACACTTCTCTTTATCTACAAGAGGACATCTTCTCATATGGTTCCCATTTGCAGTTCATTGGGAAGAAGTTATTACCTTTTCCTGGTCCTGTTTATGGAGGAACAGCCATGCTGTTTGGGTTTATTGTCTTTCTGGGGCCTAAGATACTTAACCCAAAGCCTTGACCACATTAGGGTTCAAGGAAAGATTTCTGAGCTCAACTTCACATTCCTAGCTGGCAACTTTCTCTTTATCGACTATAACTGACACCATGTGAGACAGTAGATGCCCAGGTATGAAAAAAAAAAAAAAACCCACAGTTTCTGCCCTAGAGACATAGTCGCCCCTACTCAGCAACATTAAAATTGGAGTTTGGAGGGGAAGAAGAATGCCAAACAATGACAAAGTTAGGTAGAAGCTAAAGGCAGAGTGAGCCCTGTAAAAAGCTGATGCCTTAGTGAGCATTCAGCAAGGCCTTCTCCGGATGCCAACGCCACACAGGCCATGGCATTTCCTGGACCAAGTACTCAGGAGGTAAGTAATTCACAGGTGTGTGGGAGGATGTTCTATCATGTGCTTTAAGATTCAAGAGAGTGGGGGGCTGGAGAAATGGCTCAGCAGTTAAGAGCACCGACTGCTCTTCTGAAGGTCCTGAGTTCAAATCGCAGCAACCACATGGTGGCTCACAACCATCCGTAATGAGATCTGACGCCCTCTTCTGGGGTGCCTATAGACTATAATGAAATGAATCTTAAAAAAAAAAAGATTCTAGAGAGTGATGTGGGAGCCCTCCGGTAGCCAGAGTCTCCCCACATACCCCTGCAGAGCAACCACAGGCATTCCTGAGAGCTGGATGATGGAGGGAGGGTGTGATTGGAGCTGATTCTTCCTGCCCCTAGCCTAGGCTAGGTGCTGCTGAGACAGCACAGTGGAGGGTGTGGCTAATAAGCAGCAGATCCCAGTGGACTTCAGGTATCTAAGGTCAAGATAGAGTTCCAAGAAGATCTAGGGCTCTGGGAAGGCTCAGTCGTGAGCCTAAGGACTTGAATGTGGTCTGAGTGTGGGGGTGGCTGGGGCCGAGGCAAGGTTCTGAGCCCACTGCCCAAGTAGAAATTGAGGTCGATCGCCAAGGTCATCTGCAACGCCAAAGGACAGCAAAGTAAAGGCCACAAAGAGGATGCAGCAGCTCTTCTGTGGGTCCCTTTAGGGGAGCTCACCTCCCTGCAGCTGAGCCCAGGAGGGCATCTTTGTTAGGTGGGTGGGACTTGAGTTCCAAAGGGTTCCTGGCGAGTGGAAGGCACCTTGGACAGCCTCGTGGAGTGTGAACCAATGGTAGGATGATCCACGAGGAGGGCTTATTACACCGAGAATATGGGCGGCAGTCTTGTAAGGGAACTTGCCAATCAGACTTGGGGACTTTGGAATCCTGGGGATGGGGGGTGTGGTGGTTATGAAGCCAATGGAAGGTCAGAGATAAAATGGAAGTGAGGGGATGGATATAGCTAAGATGACTCTCAGGAGTGTCAAGTCTTCTTCGAAAACCCCAAGAAGACAATAGCAATACCCCCATATATGGCTACTGACCAGGTGGGGTGTTGAGATATAACAGAGATTTTCAGCAGGTAACAGGCACAGGGTGTTGAAGAAACTGCGGTACTTAAGCCTCCCTCCTGCTGGCTCCTCTCCTGCCTGGCTTTAGGTCAGGGGTTCAGCTCTGCAGATTATACCTGGAACAGAGGAAGCTTGGCCCAGCTCCTCCTTTCTACCCCAGGTGCCACCTTCTCTTTCTCCTCCTGTTCTTTTCTTATTCCCAGAGAGAATGTTTGCTTTGCCTCCGCCCCCACACACACCCACACACCCACACTTCCAGCATACAACCACCTCCCAGACACTAGGAAGTGGGTGTGTCAGACTGTAGCTCAATGAAGGTGAAGAGTCGATACCTCACGGATGCTGAAGAGAGAAAATGCATCCTGGGTGGTTATCAAAGAGGACAACTGATCAGTGTCTGCCTCCTTCCTCAGATGCATTTTGTCCCCTGATCACCCAGAGCAGCCTGGAGATGGAGCCCACTGCTGCCCCCAATGGGAGAGTTGGGGACTCTTTTGATTCCAGGTATACTTAGTACTGGTCTCAGCTGCCCTCCTGCACCCCCAGCTGTGGTAGGGCACAGGGAGGATCTAGGCTCCCTTGGAGGTCCATCCTGGGAGAAGGCATGCATCCCTTTCCTGCAAGCTGTGCATGCTTAGGTTCCCAACCTCCAAAGAGCAACGGGCAGAGGCTCTGGTCAAGGGTGTACATAGGACTCCCCCCTCCCGGGCTGTATAGGAGACAATATAGTCACATGATCTTTGAAAGGCCATTGAAGCTCCCTGAACTGCAGCTTCATCAACTGAAAGGCAGGGATCTTCCCATAATGTACTAAAAGATGTCCTTGACTCTTCAAGATTTACCACCCACCTTTTTTCTTTTACCAAAGAAGAAAACAGGAACTACCAACTAATCTATGCTGTGTCATCCACCATAACTGGAATCCTGGTGTCAAAGACGTTAAAAGGAGGGGAGAAAAATCAATTGTGAGAATTCACGAAAGATAGTCATAATAATCCTTACTGCACAGAGGTGGCATTAGAGAGGACCCAGTGGGCTAGTGAGCATCGTCATGCTTGGCGAACCAGGAAGCTGGGTGAAGGCATGAGTCGTGTTTATTATCAGGGTGCCATGATGGTCAAGTTCCCAAGCGACAGCATGAGGATATGAGCTTCAGGACGTAGCCTGAAGTTAGCTGGTCCTTTAACACTGCATCCCCAGTGTCCAGAAAAGCTCAACATACGGACAGGTTCTCAATGCACTCAACCTTAGATGGATGAGGTCTCACCCATGACAGACACATTGGGAAGATATGGCGAGTCTCTTCTTGTCCCCTTCTGGCCCCCTAGCTGTGGACTAGGTGAGAGCTCCAGGTGAGGGCTCCTCGAGATTCGTGGGTACCACCTTCCACAGTGAGCCTTGTTTTTTTTTCTATAATGAAGATGAATACTAGACCAGTGAACAGACAAGGACTGTCGCTGCTTCCCAGCAACACAAGCAGTGGAAGCATTTATAGAGCAATGACGGTGCGAACAGCCAGAGGCTGAGTTCTGCATGGCAAAGAGACAAATGAGATCTTCTCTCCCCTGGAGTTGATTGATTGAGAAGAAAAGATGTAAGAATAGAGAAAAATTGAGGCAACATGAGGCCTGTGCATAGCGTCAGAGACCTGTTCTTTGGCTGGTATATTGTTCGCTAGAATTACCATAACAAAATGTCAGAGACTGGAAGGTTTAAGCAACAGAAATTTATCATCTTACAGTTCTAGAAGCTTCAAGTCCCAAGATCAATATGCCACCGGGGTTAATTTTTCCAAAGGCCTCTTGACTTGGCTTATAAATAGCTGTCTCTTATATCTGTGTCCTTAAATGTTTATTCTTATGCACATATATGTATTCTAATCATTCCCTTTTTTGGGGGGTGGGGTGGGGAGGGTGCCACTCTAAGACTTCAGCATGAACTTGGCAAGGATAAAGTTCAGCCCATGACAGTTATCTATTTAGCAGGTACTTCACAATCACCTACTGAATGCCAACTACTGGGCTAAGTGAAGAAGAGATGGGTAAATAATATAGCTCTTAAAAGGATCCCAACCAAGTCTAGGAAGCTGACGGAGGAACGGGTAACTGTCATCCGTTGTGGAAGGGTAATGACAAAAACCACAGAAGCAGCATGATTGGAGTTCCAAAGAGGAAGGACACTGTCCTAGCCTGGGAGGTGGTCAGGGAAGGCTTCCTTGAGGAGACACATTCTAGCTAACCATGAAGGATTAACATGAACCACACTCCTGATTGTAAAACTAAGAGACAATGTGAAGAAGCCACACAAAAGTCAGGAAATGGGGTGAAGAAAGATGACAATCTCAGAGGTTAAATTAAAACTACAGGATGCTGTGGATGGGCGCCCCCTTCGGTGTGATGCTTTTGGGACCACACTCGCCTCTTTCCAGGCTCTATCCCAGTGTTTCTGAGGAAACATGGGTAGTTTGGCGATGCTGGGAGAGAGACCAAACAAGCAAGAACTATGTGTTATATAACAACTAAATGGAAAAAGCTGGATGTGGGATCTGGATGGGCCCGCCCAGTGGGCAAAGGAGAATGGTTTCTATCCTCTGAGTGATGTGAAGTCAAGTGAACCAAGATGGAGCCTTCAGGAACCTTCCTTTCCCTCCCTAATTGGGCAGGCATGTATCCCATCGGATGACAACGTGGTTTAACCATAAAACACATTGCCCAGCGCCTGGCTGGAAACTCAACAGGTCATAACTGTCACTGTTCTAACTCTGCCCGGGATGGTTGCTTATCTGTGGAGAAGGGATGACACAAGCATCCTACAGTGTCCCTGGAGGCTTAAAGGAGATGGCCTGTGTAGTGAGGACTAAGTGAGACACAAAATGTAACAGATCATGATGAAGTGTGGCTTCATCGTGTGCAAGCCAACATGATCGTATATGCTATTGAACCAAAGATTCTTTTGATTGTGAGACCCACTATGCTTCGATTCCTCACTCAGGAAGAAATGCATGTTAGATGTGGTTATGTAAGGCACGGGATCAGCACTGAACTTAGGACACAAGGAGAGACAGAAAAGTAGTAGGTACAAAGGGAGAGAAGTAGGAAGAACCCCTGGGCATCTGTCTAGTTGCCTAGGTTGGAGACCTGACCATGTTTGATTTTTTT
The DNA here is from genome assembly GCA_964023405.1 of Apodemus agrarius. Classification (NCBI taxonomy): domain Eukaryota; kingdom Metazoa; phylum Chordata; class Mammalia; order Rodentia; family Muridae; genus Apodemus; species Apodemus agrarius. Next base: position 49,327,553 of record OZ030012.1, on the reverse strand, counting down.
TTTTTTACTCTCCTGCTTCCTCACCCCTTTAGCCACCAATTCTGAACCTGCTGTCTCCTTCCTTCTCTAGAATCTGTCCATGTCTCTTAGCCTAGTCTCTTAGCCTAGTCTCTCACTAGCATTATGGAGGTACTATACAGTGGCATGTGTGAGGCTAAGGTCAGGTCATAGCAGAGTAGAAGCCCTGATCCAATACGGCTGGTGGACTTGGAAGAAGAAAGATATTTACATCGACACATGCATAGAAGGAGAGAGTAGAAGGAGGTACAGACGGGGAGACAGCCATGAGACAGTGGAGACAGAAGCTAGAGTAACTGCTCACCACCACCAGAAACTTGGAAGAAGCAAAGACGGACTGTTTCACAGAGTCCCAGAGGAGGCGGGGCCCTGCCAATGCCTTGATGTTGGCCCTCTGATCTCCACAGCTCTGAATCCGTTTCTGTTATTTTAAGCCATCTGGCTTGTGCTCCTTCATTATAGCAGCCCTGGGAAACTAATACAAGTACAAACTCCTGCAGCTGTTGCAGCTGTACCGATCTGCAGAAGGACAGAAGGACAGGAGGGAGGGAGGGAGGGAGGAAAAGAAGATGTCTTTGTCTTTTCCCATTGTCTCGTCTCTTTTGAGACAGTGACTCCGGGGTTTGCTTTGGTTTGGTTTGGTTTGGTTTGGTCCCTGGGTGTGAGCCAAGAAGATTTCTTACAGAAGGTACTGTAAACATGTGCCTTAGACATCCTTCTGAAAGCGGAAGTGAGAGGCGCAGAGGGAGAGCTTCTTTCAGATAACCAATTGACAGAATGATCATGTGAGCTTCTACAGCGCCGCCATCCCTGTGGACTCATAAACTTGAGAGAGAATGAAGCACTTTTGTAAAAAGGGTATAAAAGGCAGTATTGTATAATTTCTCTTAAATGTCTGCTGGGCATCAGGGGCCTATAAATAGGCAGTACATCTGCTGTGCAGAGTAAGAATGGGATGATCTCTCAAACAGGATGCAAAGTCCGGATCTATCCGGATCTATCTAGGCTGCAGGGGCGGGGCAGTGGCAAAGGCTGGGGGGTGGCTCTCAGTACCTTGGGAGGGAGGCTTCTGGGCAGAAAAGAGGCAGAGGTGGAAGGCCAGCCCGCTGACCTATAAGGAAGCAGAGAAGAAGCAGGTTCTCTGTCCCCGGGTAGTGGCCAGCCACGATGACACACTAGGGATTAGGGCTTGTCCTTTTCTCTGTTACTGCAGCAAGCAATTGTGAATTTAGTGGCGCACAATGACACAATTTTATTATCTAACAGTTTCAGGGATCGGAAGTTCAAACTGAGTTTTATTAGATTAAAATCTAGCTGCCAGCCTAACTGTGTTACCTCTGATATTCAAAGGTAGAACCTATAGCCTGGTGTTTTCCAGATGCTAGAAGCTCCACTGCTCTTAGTTCCTGTGTCCTTGAAGCCAGCAGCACTGGGTCACATTCCCCCCAACCCCACCCCCATGGCCATCTCTTTGGCTGGCCTTCTTTGCCTCTTTCTTCTGCCTTTAAGAGCCTGTCTGATGAGTAGGTCCACCAGAATCCCTATTTTAAGATCGACTGGTCAGTAGACCATGGACAGCCTTAATTCTCCTTTGCCATAGGAATATATTCATAGGTCTCAGGAAGCAGGATATGGACATATTTGTTCCAGGAACACTGATCAGCCTATGGCTGTATGTTCTGCTCTTCAAAAATACATGCCCACATTGCAAGCAAAATGCAAATACATCCAGCCCATTTCTGCTACCAAAATCTATATTAGTCATGATTCAGTCAGGGAGCTGGAGGGAGACATCAGTGATTGTAAGACCCGAAAAAAACAAGGGTACCCAGCAACCCACGCCTCAGAAGGTGACACCCAAATCACTCGCAAGAAACATTCTTGATGCAACAGCAAGAGGATTTTTATTCCAGAGGCTCTGGGGTTTACAGCCATATACCACACAGGGGTAGAGGACTGTGAGCCCCGAGTGCAGAATCAGGACAGCTTTTATAGGTTTACAACAAAACCCGCGTATCACAAACCAATCATCCCTTAGCATGGAGAGCCTGCGCAGTGCGAGCCAATTGATTTGTACCACTCCATAGCTTCTAAGCCAATCAGTTTAAATTATCCAAGCCTGTGCTCCAAGGACCAATCAGTTTTCTATAGAAGCCAGGTAGCAACTAGTTAGCGCCTTTCCGCTTATGGGGCCAGGGCCACATACACATTTCCTGTTATGGGGCCAGGGTCACGTACAGGGTCACATACAGGGTCACGTACGCATTTCCTATTACAGGACCAGAATTACGTATTCAAAGGCCCCCCGACTAGTAGTAGGCACTTGGGGACCTGAGCACCCACCAGGCATGAGCCCCGCAGCCTGCGTGGTGATCCTGCTGACCCAGCCCCGCTCACCCATGCCCCAGCTGCTTCGAGGAAGAGAAATGGGAAAGGATGCTGGGGACCTTCCCAGGCCTACGGCTCGCAGCTGGACACCGCAGGCGGGTGGGACGTATGCGCTCCTGGGCTAACAAAGAGCGGGCTAAACTTCTGCTTTTTGGGGTCATTTAAGAGTTAGGCACAGGGGATTTTTAGCCTGTAATTCTCATCCTTTCATGATCAAGATCATTTGTTGCTCTTGCAGATGTCCTGGGTTCAGTTCCCAGCACCCATATTGCAGCTATTGCCCTCCATACCTCTAGTTCCAAGTGATCCGGGCCCTTTCCTTGCCTTCCTGGCTACACACGTGGTGCAGGTATATATATGCAGTCAAAACACATAAAGTCTATACACATGAAGTCTATACCTAAGTGAATCTTTTTTTTTCCTTAAAGATTTAGTCAGAAAAGCTGAATCAGTAAGAGACATATACTGAGATTTGTGACAAGAAATTGGCTTAGAATAGTCAGGTCTGGGTAAGCGAGTCTGAAACCCATGAGTATAGATTGTCACACCGGAGTGCTGAGGCCCAAGGTAAGGATGCAGGTCACAGAAACGTGTGCTGCTTCCCTCAAGGAAGGCTCTCCCTTACCATCAAGGCTTTCCATCCAATTGAATCTGGCCTTTCCGAAAACCTAAACTAATTTCCTTAGAGTCAATTATTATGAACTTTAATAACATCTTCAAAATACCTTTAGTACCTTGGGGTAAGTTTGATAAGATAGTAAGACTATATATAGCACAGTAAACGTGACATATCCAAGAGACCATCTGTGGTGGTTTGAATGAGAATGGCCCCTGTAGGTTCCTATATTTGAATACTTGGTCCCCAGTTGATGGAACTGTTTGGGAAGGATTAAGAGGCTTGCCACTGTGAGTAGGCTTTGAGGGTTCAAAGAGCTTGTGTGATTCTCTCTTTCTCCTCTCCTCTCCTCTCCTCTCCTCTCCTCTCCTCTCCTCTCCTCTCCTCTCCTCTCCTCTCCTCTCCTCTCCTCTTCTCTCTCTCATTGTGTGTATGTGTGTCTGCCTGTCTGTCTGTCTCCATCTCTCTCTTTCTGCATTGTGGTTGTAGATCAAGATATGAGCTACTCTCAGCTGTTTCTTTGTTCCACCAACATGTCTCTAACTCTCTGAAACTATACACCAAATTAAACATCTTCTTTTAAAGGTTGCCTTCTTCATGGTATTTTATCACAGCAATAGAAAAATGCCTAAGACACCATCCCAGGATGACGGTGGTTCACTAAGGACTCAGTCCTGTGCCCAGACACTGATCAAAAGCTCCTGTAAACCTCAGAATGGTTTTACTGCTGTGAACTGACACCATAACCAAGGCAAGTCTTATAAAGGACAACATTTAATTGGGGCTAGCTTACAGGTTCAGAGGTTCAATTCATTATCATCAAGGCAAGAGCATGGAAGCATCTAGGCAAGCATGGTGCAGGCAGAGCTTAGGGTTCTACATCTTCATCTGAAAGCTGCTAGTGGAAGACTGACTTCCAGGTAGCTAGGATGAGGGTCTTGAGTCCACACTCCTAGTGGCACACCTATTCCAACAAGTCCACACCTACTAATATTGCCACTCCCTGAGCCAAGTATATACAAACCATCACGTATACATACATACATACATACATACATATATGCATGTGTATGTATACATATACGCATATGTATATATGATTTATATATATGTATACATAATTAGATAGACAGATAGATATATTTAGATATAGTTATAGATATAGATACCCTTCCCCCTTCCTTTCTGGTCACCATGTTAGGCACATCTGTTCCATTGAATCTTCTCCATCTTGATGATCTGCCTCACCACAGGTCCAGAAGCATCAAGCTAAGCTACCATCCATGGAAACGTCTAAAACTGTGAACTAAGACAAATATTTCCTCGTCTGAAACTGTGAACTAAGACAAATATTTCCTCCCTTAGTTATTCTTCTCAAGCATTAGTCCTGGTGGCTAGATGCTCACACGCAGTACACAGTGCAGGAGATCACCCGGATGGTGAGAGTGGGGAGGCGAGAGCGGAAGCATGGGAGGGTGAGAGGATGAGAGGATGAGGCCTCTTTCTGTAGAGGCCGCAGAAACAGAAGAGTCCATAACGTTGCCTATTTACACCACACAGAAGTTAGGGAGCAGACTCCCTCTCCCTCATTCAACTCTGTAAACCTAAGTAGGAAAACCAGCCAGGCCCCTTGCCTGGGGAGCTCCAGCCAGGCCCCTCCCCAAGACCTCCCTAGATTGTAACTGTCACAAAGGCCATCTCCAGCCTCTCAACAGGACCCTCCCCAGTTTATGCTAATTTTAGGTGAAAGGTCTGAACAAAAGCTACCAATCCCTGAACTTTACACAGAAATCCACCTGTGTAAAGGAAAACCCACCTGAAGAGGAAAACCCACTAATCCCTGAATTCCCCCAAGCTTAGGACTTGAAATATCACCAGTCCTCACCCTGAAAATCTCCACCCTACAAAGCTCCACCCCTAAGAAACCCTACATAAAGACTTGTGTCTATCCAGTTCTCTTCTGTCCTCTTCCTCCAAGAAGCAGAAACAACCACTCCTGGATTCATCCCTTCACACCCGGTGCCCTCCCAGTGCCGGGTTGAGCTGGGTTGGGGTATATGGGGTGGACTGGTTGTGCATGTGCCTCAGCTTCAATCACACCCTCACAAACAGCTTCCAGACAGCTGTGGACAAAAGAGAAGAAATATAACAAGAAACAAGGCCAGAAACCAGAGCACCCCAGTACCTCTGCCATTTCTGGCCTTCAGAAAGGACAGAACAAAGAACATACTCAGCTCATGTCCAAGGAGGAGAAATGGAATTGTTTTCAAGACTGTACTTCACACCGCCTCACGGCCTTCTAGCTGATGTTCCTGTCCATACTGCTTCTGGGATGCTTACATTCGAAGAGAGAGCGACAAGGTCCTCCTTTCTTGTCAGACTCTGCATTCTTCTCAATGTGGACAGCATTCACAGGTGACCCACACTCACAGCCAAGCCCTCTCTCGCAGTGATAGATGCAGGGATATGACCTCTTCCCACCATCAGCGATGGACTCAGGTTGCTAAGAAACTACAGAAGACTCTTCAGGCCTACATAGGTTAAACTTCCCTCAAGCAGCTTTTGAGAAGTGGACCTGGTGGACACACCCACACTCTGAATTGCAGTTAGTCAACAACCCTCCTCATTAAGCAGCCCTTTGTGCCAAACTTGTAAGCCTGGGTTTCTATAAACACTGTGGCTGTAACCTAATGGCGGGTACCTCCTGCCTCTCCCCAAGGTCTTGCCAGTTAAAACTGGAATCAAATTCCATTCTCCTTACTACTCTGTTCTTCACTCTTGGCTGATACCTTATCTGTTTGGGGACCCAGAAAGAGACAGTTCCTGGGCACATTCTGGTTTACAATATAAAATCTGTGCTCTGAGCCCTCTGGCTTTACCTTTTGATATTTAAAGCCATGCTTTTGAAATTCAAAAATACCCTTTTTTCTCTCAAGCACCTTGCCCTTAGAATTGAAATCTGTGGCTCTCAATACCATTGCCTCTACAATAGATTTACAAAAGGATACTTAAGGGCTCAAAAGGCAAGAAAGGGACGCTTTGTTCTCTCTGTATGGTCCCTGCCCTCCAGGGCAGCTCATGGAGAAAGCCCAGTTGAGGCTCAAATTGTAAAGTGGAGAAGTGAGAGGGTTAAGGGATGGCAGAAGCAAGGGAGTTTAATATCAGAACGTCACTGGGCAGCATTTATAAACGCTGAGGTAAGGCTCCCCCAAGGCTCAGCGAAGTGTGGTGCTCAGGACTCATTCCAGCCCAGGCACTAATAAAGGAAAGCGATTGTGAGTTCATAAATATTGACACAAAGAGTTGACAGGTAACTTTATTGTGCTTATTTATAATCATTTGTTGACTGAAACTTAAAAAGAAAGAATCTTAGAGTGTCTACAATCTGAGACTTTCAGAAAAATAACTTATACTTGAAGGAGCACGTTTCTAACAATAATTCTTATTTATTCTTTGACAATGTTTTATATGTATATAATATATTTTGATTATATTTTACCTCCCAGTTCTCCACTTTTATCCCGTTCACACTTCCTAAGGAACCTTTCTTCATAACACATCTCTCCTACTTTAATGTCTCTTTTTGTTTGTTTGTTTGTTTGTTTGTTTGTTTAAGTAACCCACTGAGTTCAATTAGGTTTGCTTGCATGTTCATGGGTGTGGGGTTTTGTGAATCATGGAACAAATATATTTAAAATATACTTTAAAATTATATACATATATATATATATATATATATATATATATATATATGAGATTCAAGACACTAAAATAAGGCGCCTTGGCATTTAAATAACAGCAGAGGCTGAGCTCACTCTGACTTTACTGTTAGAGAACCCAGGCCCTGAGAAGAGAAGGCTGTGAGATGGCAGAAACACATCTAGGCCAGCTGCTGCCCAAAGGTCAAAGGCGCCAACTACTGCCGTGTTCCATGAGTCACATACTGGCCAAGCCCCATTCCCTATGAAGAAAATCCTTGTTACATCCAGGACCTATTAGCTGCCTTTGTCTCCCAGACACATCCAGCTCCCTGCCCACCCCACCCCCCACCTCCCCCCCACCCCACAACCCCCACCCCCACAACCCCCACCCCCCACCCCACCCCCCACCCCCCACTCCCCCACCCCTCCACCCCCCTTGTGAGAAAGCATACTATGCTATGTTCATGCACCACCACCACCCACACCACCCACCTCACATACATCTTGCAAGATAAGTTTATAGTTCTTTCTAATACCTTCCTGTGTAGCCCTTGGTGCATAGTTCCCATTGATAGTTTCCAGCTAAAAGACTATAGTTCCCAGCTTCCCCTGAAGCTAGGCAAAGCAGCTCTGGAAGGGTCTATGTGAAAGAATTTAATGAATGTGTGGTAGTTATTTACTCCATTAAAAAAAAGAAGAAGAAAATGGTAGGAGCCATCTTGTTTGTAAGCATTTTGCTCAATCACACACGTGGGTGGCAATATGCATTCTTGCCATGAATAAATATGGCTCTGAGGGACTCTAAGGGCCTTTTCCAGTCCCACACCCTCCTTACAGCTTACCCCTCCAGCCTGGGGTCAAAGCTAGGCCAAGTTCCATTCTCCACCCACAGGAACATTCTTGAGTAAAAAAATAAATAAAAAAAATAAATAAATAAATAAAATAAAAAAAAATCTCAGAATGTACTGACTGATAGTCACCCGACCCTCTGGAAAAGTCCCAGGTAGAGTTCAAATGCATGTTATGCTTGCTAGCCAATAGATTTAAAGCTCAATATGCTTAGCCAATAAGTTTAAACTGTATGTAACTTTGCTGATTGTAACCTGTGCCCCTAAGTATAAAAACTGTTTGTAATAGCCAATGGGGGGGGGCGGTCACCTTCTAGTCACTCACCTTGAGGGACTAATTGAAGGTAGACCTGACACACTGGAAATAAACCTCTTGCTTTTGCATTGATCTGTGTTTTGGTGTCTCACTCAGGGGCATCTCGAAGTAAGTACCACTGACCTAGGGTTGGGGTCTTACATCTCTAGCCTTAAGAACTCTTAACATAAGTAAGCTAGATCATTCGGTATGAAGGCTATCTTACCCTTGAAAACCTTTAAGAGTCAGAAAACCTTTTTGTTTCTTTCTTTCTTTGTTTCTTTCTTTCTTAGTTTCTTTCTCTCTTTCCCTTTTTATTTTGCTTCTGGAATTAAGAAGTCTGTGGTTTCCTATAAATAACAGCCATCTCTAATACAGCACCTCTCCGGATTTGAAGGGAAGCCTTTCTTGGATTGTGTATAGTATCATGCTCTGTCCCTCCTCCTTCATGCCCATCTGTGGATCTGTGGTTATAAGGTTCTCTCCCTCCCTCCCTGCCCATCTCCTCCCTCCTTCCCTTCCTATTCTAATAAAGCATAGCTGCAGGGTAATTTTGTGTCCGCTCCATTCCATGAACCTAACCTGGTTTTTGTGTGTTTTTCCCTCTAACAATAGCCTGAGTTACATATATCCCTCTCCCCTGCATAGTGTAGCATAGCGCACACCTTAACTAACGTGCTTCCTTTGCTTCCTGGGAAACATTTAAGAGAGAACATCTTGCTTTGTCTGGCAGTACTTCTTATTCTGCCATATTGTTTGTGGTGAAGTGATAAATCTCTTGCCTGATAAGGCAATTTGACTCAGGCCCCCTCCTTCTTCTCCTCTATCTCCCTAAAACCTAAAGCTTCCCCCTTGCTCCTTCTTTAAATCATCCATAAATTTAGCTGCCTTTCAGTTTGGTCATAAAACTTAAGTAAACTTAACAACTGGCATGGTAGCTGGAGGCTCATACAACCAGTGTTGTATCACAGCATGATATCATGCGGCTCTCTGGAATAGTACATATGCAAGGTCACCTAAAATTATCAGGGACCAACATGGCCAACCAAACCAAGATGACCATTGACTGTCCTTTGCTTTGCTGTAAGGGTACTTTCATGTCATATCATTTGAGCTGTGGAAACTACCTTGATCTAAGGTAATCCATGTTATATAATCCATTGCTTTTAGGCTGAATACTGTTCTGAATGACTTCATTTCACCTAGTAGCATCTGGTGCAATTCACAGGTAGGATGGAATCTGCCCTTCCTTGGGCATATAAACCCTACCCACTTGGCACAACCTGTGAAGTACAAGACTGATAATTTAGTCTTATTGAAGTATATTAGGCACCCTTAAACACAGAGGTAGATTAAAATCTGGTCTATGAGATCTCTTCTAGCCTTCTCCATTGCCAGAAGGACTTACATTCCTTTAATGAAATATACAATACTATAAAGGAGAGGAGAAAAATACTTCTTTCTGAAGATACAAGGGCACAAAGAAGACTATGGAGAAAGTCAGCCTTACTGGCTTTGGTATGTGACTAACACCACACTTCATTATGTTAATCAGATCCTCCTTGTCTAATCATACCTCAGTGCAAAGACCATGCCTCACAGACAGAAGTACAAAAAAGGTACAGGTTTGGCCTTGGTACTAACGTACTCCCAAGAATGTACAAGGCCCTGGGCTCAAGACTTAGCACTGCAAAATAAATAAATGTTTGAAACTCAGTTAAAAACAAAACAAAGCCATATTTTGTTCCTTTCTCTTATAGTTTTCATTTTGGAAGGCTCCCATGCCATATAATGTATTAAGCTATACAAATAAATGTTCCATGTTTTTCCCTTGTTAATCTGTCTTTTAATACAGGTGACACACCTGTGAGCCTAACAATGAGTGAGAAAAAGATATTGCTGTTCCTTCCCCCCTACATTCGCAAAGGTGTAAAAGCATTTCCATAGAGAAAGGATAGACTTTTCAACAAATAGTCTTTGAACAGTTGGATGCCCATACTCAAAAAATTTAACTTTGGTCCACACATCAAACAGGTACAAAAATAACTAAGAGTAAGTCATAGTCATAAATGTAAAACCAAACCCAATAAAACACCTAGAAGAAAACACAGTAGACACCCTGTGACCTGAAAATGGGTCAAGATTTCCTAGCTATGATCCCCCCAAATCCATCCATAAGAGAACAAATGAATAAGCTGAACTTCTCCAAAACTGAAGACTTCTGCTCTTTAGAAGACATTTTTTAAGCCTCTAGGGTAAGGCAGTGGACTCAACGCTGCCTCCATGTGATGCAGTGAAAGATGGAGTCTTTTCCCATGAGAAAGACTGGAAGAACATTGTAAATCACAAAGGAAGTAATCAAACAGCGGAAAAGCCTGGGGAAACAGGTGATGCTACAGGTAGGGTAGGGTCCTGGGGCTTGGGGGATGGGCAGAAGCATCATCCGAAAAGTAAGGAAATACACACCAGTAAGATACATCTGTTATAAATATATATGCCCCAAGTGTTGCCGTACCTAATTTCATAAAACAAACATTATTGGTCACAAATAAACAGATAGGTTCAGATATGCTATAATAATTATTTCAGTATCTCACCCTCATTAATAGATAGATCATTTATACAAACAAATCAATGAGAAGCCTCAGAATGTTCTAATCTTATTAGGAACACATGGAGTTTTCTCTAAAATAGACCACATTTTAGGCTAGAAAGCAAATCTTAACAAACATTAAAAAAATCAAAATAATTTATTTTATCTTGTTAGAGCACAATAGAATAAAGGCAGAGCTAAGTAACAAGAGAAAATGCAGAAACTGTGCAAATACATGGAGATTAATCAATGGACTCATGGGTGACCAGTAGGCCACTGAAGAAATCAGGGAGTGGGGAATGTAATTCCTAGAACTAAATAAAATGAAACTGAAATGTATCCAAAACCTTGGGATGTAGGAAAGGCAATTCTAAGAGGAAAGTTAATGCCTATGAGTTCATGTATTAAAAACCAGATGAACCTCGAATAAATAACTTAAGAATACATCTCACTGACTGACATAAACAATTGAAATATCAGTAGATAGGAAGACTACGGACCAGGCAAATATTCATGAAATAAAGACTAAAGGAATGATACAGAGAATCAACGAGACAGAGTTGGTTCTTAAAAATGGCAGCACTAGGGATAAACCTTTAGCAGAACTAGTCAAGAGGAAGAGACAGAAGACCCATACTAACAAAATTAAGGATGAAAAGCAGACACCAAGACAGATACCTGTGGGATCCAGAGGATTGGAGCTGTAGAGGTGACTCTGCAGTTAGGAGCACTTTTGCAGAAGATCTTAGCTCATTCCCAGTGCCCATATCAGGTGGCTCACAACTGCCTCTAACAACACCCCAAAACAAAAAAATTAATAAAGTAAGATTAATGATGTAATATAAAAATAATTTAAAATACAGTTTCAGAGAAAAACAACCACTGGATACAGAGAAAAGTCACAGAGGATAACTGTAAAGACTTTGGATCCAAGTTAAATTGAAAGCTTTAAAAACTATAATGAACGACAAAGTTTATTTTCAAATAAGCAAAAGGGCTTTTTTTCTTGTTGTTTGTCTTTTTGTTTGTTTCTCTGCTTGTTGGTTTGTTGTTTTTGAGGGTGAGTATTATCACTCTGCAGTGAAAGCTACCCTGGAACTTGCTGTGAAATCTGGCCCTCCTTGTCTCATGATCCTTGTCTCCGCCTCCTAAGGCATGTGTCACCAGGCTTGACTTTCCAAACAGGCAGATTTGAAGGCACCTCATGAAGGAGGTATGTGAGAGGCAAGCCAGCACCCGATCAGATGTTCATTACTGAAGTGTAATTAAAAGTCCAATGAGCTCCCACTATATCTCACCATGGAACACCAAAGGTGTGCAGTAACTTCTGCTGGAAAGTGATGCCTCACTTAAGACCACAAAGTAGCTCAACACAGAGAGAGAACTTGGCGTTAATGCCTTACTTATCTGATTCGGCTCATCAGCTTAATTCTGCATCTGGCTGTTAACTACTTGAGGAGGGTCTGTCTCCATCACAAAGGTGATGTCTAACCTGTTCCAAAAGGCACAAAAGCAAGAGTAACTGAGGTATCCGAGTTGGCTTTCCAATTTCTATCCTAGATTCCTAACAGGTACCCTGGCTTAGTTAGGGTTCATTACTGCGAAGAGACACCGTGACCATGACAACTCTTACAAAGGAAAACATTTCATTAGGGCTGGCTTACAATTTCAGAGGTTTAGTCCATTATCATCATGGCAGCCAGATGGTGCTGGAGAAGGAGCTGAGAGTTCTACATCTTGATCCACAGGCAGTGGAAGGAAATTGTGCTACACTGGGCACCACTTCAGCCTAGGAGACCTCAAAGTCCACCCCTACAGTGACACATATTCTCTACCTTCCTCTACCAAGGCCACACTTACCCCAACAGGGAGCACCTCCTAATAGTGCCACTCCCTGTGGGATGAGCATCCAAACATATGCACATTATGGGAGCCATTCCTGTTTAAACCACCACACAACCTAAGATGTCCCCTCATGCAATAAGGACTTCTAACCATACCATAGGACGAGTTGAGATTAATAATCACCCAGCCCATATCTTTTTTATAATTATTTTTAATTTTATATACATTGGTGTTTTGCCTGCATATATATCTGTGTGAGGGAGTCAGAAGCCCTGGAATTGGAGTCACAGACAAGTGTGAGCTATCATGTGGCTGTGGGAATTAAACCTAGAACCTTCAGAAGAGTGGACAGTGCTCTCAACTGCTGAGCCATCTCTCCAATTTCCCAGCTCATATCTTGAATAATTATGCAAGTGTCTTACCCCTACCCAATTCCTCCTCTATTCCTTCATGTTCGAAGACGAAGTAGCTGAAACCTTTCTATGTCTCCCAGTGTGGTCCTGCTGATTAAATCTTCCTGGTTTTCATCACTGCATATCTCTACTGGCCCACAGAGCTGTGTGGCTCAGTCTGGTCCTTCTAGAGTCTTGGGGCTTTGGCCCTAAAACTCTGGCAATGTCTCTATCAGATACAATGTATCTATCCTCTGTATCTATCAGAATGGCCAACACAAAAACACAACCATGAGACTGCTGAATGGGAGGGTTGGCAAGGAACACTGGTGCACTGGTGACCTGAGGTAAAAGGATACAAACACTTGGGAAAAGAACAGTTTCCAAATAAACCAAAATGCACCTGCTACAGAGTCCAGCTGTTCTTTCCCTGTGTCCCAAACGACAGCACCACTAGTAGGGGTACCAATGCACTGCCTCTATCTCAACCCTTGAGAAGCAAAGATGGGAGGTGCTCAGTCTACACAGCAGCCAGGATGGCAGACAGACAGACAGACAGACAGACAGACAGACAGGCAGAGAAATAGATACACAAAGAGACAAACATAGAGAAAGAAAGACAGAGAGATAGATACACAGAGAGACAGAGATATAGATATACACAAAGAGATAAACACAGAGAAAGACAGATACACAAGGAGGAGAAAAAGAGAGACAGACAGATACAGGGACAGAGACAGAGAGACAGATGCACAGAGACAAACATACACACACATGCACATACAGAGAGAGAGAGAGAGAGAGAGAGAGAGAGAGAGAGAGAGAGAAACACATAAAGGTCTGAATTGACCTTATTGACAATTCTAGAATCAGGCAAAAATTCATTCCAGCAATTAGAATGAGTGTTCTGATAAGCAGAACAGCAAAGGCTGATTTTTATTAAGAAATGGAGAAACAGAGAACAGAAAGCTGATTGGCTGTTTCAAAGCACCCTTTCTTGTAAGGGCAAAGACTGACCAGCCTTAGCATGCCGTTCAGGGCTTGTCTAGCGATTTAGCTGTTATCTATCACTTTCCTAGTTTGTCTGGAACCAGATAATCGATTTGATTTCAGCTCTACGACTGTAACTTCAGGGCCAGGGACTCTTTTGGTCCTGTCACTTGGGTCTAATGCCAAAGTTAGCCCTAGTCAAGGCCTCCTAGAGACCTTCTGTACCAGGACCGCTCTTCTGGTCAGGCTCTTGCCTGGGAGACTAACACTTCTGACATGGATAGTTAAGATCATTTTGAGTTTCTGCTCTCAGCGTGTCAATCACAGGTTGTGGGGTCCTTCTGATCAGACATTTGCTTGAGTTTTTGTCAATCCAGACAAAGAGTGACCATTTGACATTTGACAGATGGCTGCATATAGACATTTAAAACTGTTGAGAGAATGCCACACTCCAGAGATAATATTCTCATGAGTGTCTGGAGGAAAATACCAGGAAATTGGCATTTGCTGCATACACCCAGGGTGTCTTTGAACCAAACCAAACCAAATCAAAGAGATCAAAGGACTAGCTGGGTGAGCTTACCCACCTATCTAAGTGCATGCTAGCTTTCACATCTGCATCTCTGTGATATCTGAAGAGGTTTTGTTTGCTTGACTTTATTTGGTTTTCTTGTCTTCTTACTATTATTTTTTAAAATTTTATGTATTTACATTTTGATATAAAGTCTTCTGAATTGTATTTAGGGCTATATAGTAAAGAATGACCTTATACTTCTGATCCTCCTGCTGAAAATATAGACAAGTACCACCATACCTGGTCTTATGTAGTACTGGGGAATCAAACCCAGGATCTCATGCATGCTGGACAAGTACCTTACCAACTGAGCTCCAGCTCCAGCTTACCTGAGATATTTATCTCTGTGTAACAAGAACTGTCAGCAGCTTCCAAGTGTTCTCTCCATCCAAGCAGTAGGTTACCTCAGATGCCATGCATGACTAGGATCAAATAAAGCAGGGAAAGAGAGCAAGCCATCTAACTCCGTTACAATAGGACTGCTAGTATAATTTGAATGGAAGTTGCATCCTCAATATTTCATAGTGTCCCCTCAAAGCTACTGCTTATGAAAGTCTAACTACAACATTGTTCTGACATAGAAAGAAGCAAGCACGCACAAGGAGAGATTAGGGGTAGGTCTCACATTCTAAGCTTCAACATGTCAGGGAAAGCATCCACAGCAGGGAGCTGGCAGCTTCTGTTCTCAGTTTACAGTCTGAGCAGCAGGTGTTTTCGTAATGTCCCTGTGTAGTCCACACATCAGGCATGAGACATCTCCTAGTCCCTAGAGTTACACCAGGTGTCCAGAATCAACCCATATGATGTCAGTAGCAGGGCAGCATTTGTTCTTAGGAATTCATGGGAGAAGATTAGGTTGCAAGAATATAGAATACACCGTTTAGTCCAGTGCAAAGGTGGCGTCTCACTTAAAGTTTCTATTGCTGTGAAGAGACACCATGACCACAGCAACCCTTATAAAGAAAAACATTTCATTGGGGTTGGCTTACAGTTTCAGGGGTTTAGTCCATTATTGTCACAGTGGCATGCACGTGGACCTGGTGCTAGAGAAGGATCTGAGAGTTCTGCATTTTGATCTAAAAGGAGCAGAAGTGATGGTGAGCCATACTGGGCATAGCTTGAGCATATGAGACCTCAAAGCCTTCCTGCACAGTGATATGCTTCCTCTAACGGAGCTACACCTACCCCAGCAAGGCCACGCCCCTAATAATTCCACTCCCTTTGGTCTGCTCACCTTGCTCCTTTTCATTCATTCCAGCTGTTCATAAGAGTGAACACTAATGACCAAACATGCAACAGAGTCAATACTGGGCTGTTTTAGATTTCCTCTGCCAATGGAATTAATCAGAAACACTTCAATTTAGCCTCAGGCAGCTTTTTGAACAAGAGCAGAAAGCAGTCACATTCTTCACCAAGTTATCTAGGCCTCTAAATATTCTAGAACAGTCTCTAGGTCACACACTAAAATTCTTCTCATCTGAAACCTCTTGAGCCAGGTCCCCAGAGTTCAAATCACCCTCAGCACCACTGTCTTTGATGTACCTAGTAGGACATCCCATTAAGTCCCATCAACAGCATTCAACTGCTTTTCTAATCCAAAGTCCAAATTTCTCCAGATGAAAGCATAGTCAGGCCTATCACAGCAATACCCCACTCCTGGTAACAACTGTTTTCTTAGTTAAGGTTTTTGTTGCTGTGAAGAGACACCACAAGCAGAGCAATCCTTATAAAGGAAAACATTTAATTGGGGCTGGCTTATAGTTTTAGAGGTTTGGTCCATTATTGTCATGGTGGTATGCAGGCAGATAGAGTATTGGAGAAGAATCTGAGAGTTCTGCATCTTAATCCACAAGCAGCAGAAGTGATTGTGAGCCACACCCGGCATAGCTTGAGCATACATGACCTCAGAGCCTTCCCACGCAGTGACACACTTCCTCCAACAAGGCCATCCCTACCCCAGCAAGGCCACACCTGCTAATAGTGCCACTTCCTAGGGACCTATGGGGGCTATTTTTATTCAAATCATCACAGGTGTATAATAATACTAATAATTTAAGATCTTAAAACAAATAAGTAGATGGAAATGTAGCTCAATAGGTAAATATTTCTTCAGTACATCCAAGGCCATGGGTTCCATCCCTAATATACACTGGAGATATGGCTCAGTGTTTAAGTGAGCTTGTCCCAAAATCATAATGACCATTGTTTAAATATTGACACCTAAGTATCAAGAGGGCATCTTATAAGCAACTCCGTCTAGAAAAAATATGACATCCAATTCTGTACACAGGCATATTCATACAGGAATACACTTACACACACACACACACACACACACACACACATGCATACTCATATAAACAAAATAAAGAAAAGAAAGAGATTAGTTGTACTTATAGAGCCCTACCACATACTATAGATCTAGTGGCAGCCAACAGGTTCTGAGAGAGGTGAAGGCATGGTGTCCAGTTATAATGCCCACTGGTAAGCCCACCAGGCTCTGGTGATTCTATGGACACTAAACAAAACCAAAATCTAGTAAATAGGACAGGAAGTTTGTAGGGGATGAGTGCTGGAAGGAATGTGATGGAATTAAGAGAAGTGGGGAGAGGGACTAGAATACATTACACACATGTATGAAACTGTGACAAAACAAAATCTACTAATCAAAAATTTCTAAAGACGTTGTTCTAAGTGTGTATATGTGTGTACATGCGCACACATACACTAGGCATATGTGGGCACCCACAGAAGTCAGAGTATGGCATCAGATCCCCTAGAGCTAGAGATACAGGCAGTTGTGAGCCAGCTGACATGGGTGCTGGGAACCAAACTCAGGTCCTCTAAAAAGGCAGCAAGCTCTCTTAACCACTGAGGCATGTCTCCAGCCCCATGAATTTTTCCTTAGGGGTTTGAAACAATCATAATAGGACCATAGGGTGTTATGAAGCCAACCCAAAGGGTCCACAGACTTCAGGAGCAGAGCAGACACAGGAAAAGTAACACAGCTATAGACAGATCTCAGCTTATTATTATTATTATTATTATTATTATTATTATTTCTTTTCAGTCTTCACACAAACCAAAAGAGGTCACCTGATCCCTTTACAAATGGTTGTGAGCCACCATGTGGTTGCTGGGAATTGAAGTCAGGACCTCTGGAAGAGTAGTCAGTGCTTTTAAGTGCTGAACCATATCTCCAGCCCCCAGATCTCAACTCTCATCAGTGAGAAGATTTGGTTTTCTTAAGTAATCAAAGAGATAATAAAAACAGAAAACACAAGAAACAATTATCTTCATTTCCTAGGCTTGCTACCGAAAAGACAAAATACTTTCACTATTTCCTTCTGAGAACAAATCAATACTGCAAGAAAAATCTTGCTATTTTCATAGCATAGAACACAGTCTAATTTTGTATTAGCATTCTTTTGATATGAATGCTCAATTTTTAAAATAACTTATAATTCCCTCCTAATTTTAGATGTTTTTGACACATGTAAATTCCTTTCACAAGATTCTTCCATGAACCTTCTACAACACTGTGATACATCTTAGGATCTTTGTTCTGTACCTTCCACTTCGACTTGAGTCTTGATTACTTTACATTGATAATAATTACGTCAACATAGTAACTGTCTTGCCTTTAAAAATATCTGATGTTCTACACTTTGTGAAGAAAGGAGATTTATCTAGTCCCTACTTACAGAGGTGGAAAGTCCAAGCCTGAATAGACCTATCTGATCAGTCTCTGTGAGTGTCTGGATGAAGGAATTCCTAAGAGAGTGAAAGGTAACACAGGAAGCTAGAGAGAGGAAAGGGGCCACCCTCACTCTTAATACAGCAACTTGATGTTACTAAACGAATTCAGTCCTCAAGAGCAGCACATAGGCCCTTCCAATGCAGTAGCCTATGATTTAATTTCCTTGAATTATTTCTTATTTTGACTTTTTCCTTTTTATGGGATCTCACTATGTAGCCCTGGCTTGCCTGGAACTTACCATGGAGACAGGCTGGCAATCCTCCTGTCTCTGCCTTCTGAGTGCTGAGATTACAAATTTGTGCCACCACACCCAGGCTAGGTCTTACTCTTTAAATCTCCATCACACACTGTCATACTAAGGATCAAGCTTCTACCGTATAAACCAAAGAATAAGATAATAGCCAGCCAGGCATGGTGGTGCATGCCTATAATCATATCACTTGGGGATCGCTGAGGCAGAAGGATCTTAAGTTGAAGACCAGGCTGGCCTCTATGGTGACCTCAACTTCAAAAGGCAAAAACAGGAGTCTTTGTGGTTTGGAACACTTGCTGCTCTTGTAGATTTCAAGCCCCAGCATCTACATAGTGACTCATAACCATAACTCCACTTCCGGGAGCTCTGACACCCTCTTCTGACCTCCTAAGGAACTAGGCATTTGCATGGTGTTGTCAAATATAATTATTTTATATTTACTTTAAATATACATTTACTTGAAATACAATCCAGCAATTAATGTTTCATTATTTATCTTACTTAAATATGATCTACATACATATTTCATGAATACTCTTTAGTTAATATAAATGAGCAAAACTCCATGATCTAGTTTGTAAAGAAACATGAAGGACTTCTGCCCATGTTTTAACAATTAAGCAAGAATTTTTTCTGTGGTCTTTGGCATCCTCTAAGTTATTTTCCTTGTAACCATTTTTACAGTTTATGTGTTAGCCTTCCCCAAAGCAAGAGAGCATTGTAACATGTTCTCTGTGTGTGGGGGGGCATGCATGTGTGTGTTGTTGTTGTTGATGATGATGATGATATTGTTGTTGTTGTTCTGATTGATAACTTTAGACTGTGCTTCATTAAATGAACAATTTTAAAGAAGTCTTATTTACCAAGGTCTTGTCCAAGTCATGTAACCTGGAGAGGAATTTTCCTAGCAGTTCTAAAAATGTTCATTTATAATTAAGCCAGTGTGAATTAAGCTTCTTGCTGGTATTTGGTTTTCATCTTTTGGGTTTTTTTTGTTTGTTTGTTTTTTGTTTTTTTTGTTTTTTGTTTTTTGTTTTTTGTGTTTTTTTTTTGTTGTTGTTGTTGTTTTGCTTGTTTTCAGACAAGAACTTGTCACTTATCTTTTGGTGGCCTGGAACTCACTATGCAAACCAGGCTGGTCTCAAAGAATAGAGATTCACCTGCCTCTGCCTCTAGAGTACTGATAATAGAAGGCACACACCACCCTGCCTGGCTGGCTATTGCTAATATTTAAAATGTTTTATTTGCTCAGTTTTTAAATTGTAATTTTTATTTTTAATTAATTAATTTAATTAATTTTATGTATGAATTCTCTGTCTGTATGTATGCTTGCATGTTGAAAGAGGCCTTCAGATTGCATTATAGAAGATTATAATTCACTATGGTGGTTTGAACGCACTTGGCCCATGGGAAATAGCACTAGTATGAGGTGTGGTTACTTATTATTATCTATTATTAAGTAAACTCGTGAGAGGAAGTTTATCATTGTGGAGACAGGGCTTTGAGGTCTTACATATATGCTCAAGCTTTGCCCAGTGCAGAGGCAAGTCTTCTTCAGGCTAACTTTGGATCAAGATATAAAATTCTCAGCTTCTTCTTCAGCACCATCTCTGCCTACACGCTGCCACACTTCCTGCCATGATGTAATGGACTGAACCTCTGAAACTGTAAGCCAGTCCCAATTAAATGTTTTTCTTTATGAGAATTGCTGTGGTCATGGTGTCTCCTCACAGCAATCAAACCCAAACTAAGACAGTCACCATATGTTTGCTGGGAATAGAACTTGGGAAGAACAACCAGTGCTCTTAAACACAGAGCCATCTCTCCAGCCCCTTAAATAATAATTTTTAAAAAGTCATCTCAAAGAAAAAATGGACAGGGAGGCAGAAAATAGGGTTATCAGGAGGTACAGAAGGATTTGATCAACTGAGAGCTGCCACAGTACCCACAAAGAGGAAAAAGTTGTCTTATTCTGCATACAGCACCCAGTTAAGTTGATGACAACGGACTGCCTTTAAAACTTCTTGGGACTGGCACACCACCACAGGGGTGGAGAGAGGCCCTAACACTACAAAAACATGAAAAAATTCTTCAATTATCTTACTGGTAGGTCCTAGCAGGACAAACAGCAAGTTTGTCATTACACTCTTCCTTCTCCTCAGATAGTAGGTACATTTCAGTTTATGAGAGAAAATTTAAATAGATAGATAGATGGCAGATAGGGATATGATGGAGAGAGAGAGAGACAGAGACAGAGACAGAGAGAATAGAGATAAATATAGATAGATGATAGATAGTAGATAGATGATAGAAAATAGATGATAGATAAGTAGATAGGTAATAGATGATAGATAGTAGATAGATGATAGAAAATAGATGATAGATAAATAGATAATAGATAGATAAATAGATAGGTAATAGATATATAGATGACAGATTAGATGATAGATAATAGATGGATGATAGATAGATAGATAATAGATACATACATATATATAAATGATAGATAATAGAGATAGATTGATATAGATAGATGATACCGATAGCTAATAGGTAGATGATAGATAATAGATAAGTAAATGGATAATAGATAGATGATAGAAAATAGATGATGTATAAATAGATAATGGATAAATGATAGACAGTAGATAAATAATAGAAAATATAAAAGATAGATAATAGGTAAATAGATGATAGATAATAGATGACAGGAGATAGATAGATAGATAGATAGATAGATAGATAGATACATAGATACATAGATACATAGATAGATACATAGATACATAGATACATAGATACATAGGTAGATAGATAGATAATAGATATATAAATAGTAAATGATAGATAATAGATGATGAATAGATAGGTAGATAGATAGGTAGATAGATGATAGATAGATAGATAGATAGATAGATAGATGATATCAAACCAAGGGGAAGTTTCTATTGTGTTCCAGAGAAGAAGTATATTTAACAAGTGATTCAAGGTTAAAATTGATAGGCTCCAAAGAGGGATCAGAAAGACTCCATGCATTTACCAACCCAAAGAAAGAAGTGAAGAGAAAGGAAGACTTGGCAGTTCCAGTATACTAACTGCAGATGGGGCATCGCCCACATATCTCTCTGGCCATCTTTTTTAAGGTAATACAAAATGTTGGGCACCTTTATGATATTCTCAAGCAGAATTTGCTTAGTTGCGTCTCTGCCCCAACCCATCCACCCACCTATCATCTTTCTTCTTTCACCTCCCATGAGTCCTCCTTAAATTCTCACTTTGCCCCTTCCCCCATCTCGCTTTCTCTCTCCGTTAGTGATAAAATACCCTTCAAGTGCTACTCAAGCGAGGAAAGGCTTCTCTTGGCTCAGCAGGTCACAGTCCATCGTCGGAGTCAAAGGAGTTTAGAAGACTTGGTCATGCTGCATCCTGTACCCGGGCAGAAAGGAGCAAACACATGCATGCAAGAGCTCTGCTTGCTCTCTCTGCTCCTGTGAGCTGGGACACCATCAGACTTGTACCTTTGGCTTTCAGGACACCCCTCCCCAACCCCCAGATTATCCAAGAATGGTTTTCCAATTTTTATCTGACCAAGTCAGACACCTGAGGCCTCCCTTACCTAAGATCTCAAAGAAGATGTCTACGAAGAGGATGGACCCCCCCCAATACTGTGACCTCCCAACCCTGTGCAGCTGCAGCCACTTCATGCAACCACAGTTACTTGTAGACCTACAGTTACCTGGTAGTGTCTCAGGTCCTCCAAACCCAGTGTTCAAGAGCCTTCTCAAAAGACAAACTGACCCTGAATTCCACAGCCAGGAGACCAGACACTCAATGCAGCAGAGCAGTCAGGACAGGAGGAACTTGACTCCCACCCTTGAAGCTCTGTCAAGAAACAAGAGGCCTTAGAAGGTCAGAATCCCCTGTCGCATTCTCAGTCAGAGCTTCATGGTTGTCAGTGCTGCCCTTCTGGTCACTTTGTCAACTGCCAAATCATCAGAAGACAAATTAAAACAAACTTAAAGGTCTCCATTGATCTTATCTACAATTCTTGAGTCGGGCAACATCTCGTCCTGTCGGCTAGGGTGAGGTTCTAACAAGCTGGACAGAGGAGATGACTTCATTAAGAGAGAAGACTGAGGAATGCAGAACCAGTAAGGCAGCTAGTTGTTTGGTTGTTTCAAAGTGGCCATCCTTTTGCAAAGGCTAAAGCACAGGGTTGGGTGGGGGAGGAGTCATGAATGAGGTGCTGTGTCCTCATTGCCTGCAAGCAGGGAGAAGCACCTGACCATGCCTATCTAAGAATCTGGCTACTACCACTCACTTTCCTGACTTCCCCAAAACGCAGATTAGCAGTCGCATTCCATCCCTGAGGCTGGAACATCAACATAAGGACTCCTGTTTCCGTTTACCCAGCTGGCCCTAGCGCAGAAGCTCCATCCGACCTGTGGCTTCTGCACAGCCTACATGAGTGTTTTCCCAGGAGAAATTCAAGCCTGCAGATTTCTAAGACTTATGTTCCTCGTGTTAGACCATGTGTCTGTGTCGGGGTAGGTATGTCTGAGTCAGTGTCGTGGGGGCCAGAGGTGTCGGATTCCCCAAGGGCTGGAGTTACAGGGGGGTGCAAGCTGCCTGGCTTGGGTGCCTGGATAGGAATCACATCAGTGGTTGCCTGTAGGGATGGCAGGCAAGAAGGGACACAAGGGGACAGAGAAGAACAAGTTATAAAGCACAGAAGACAATTTTCAGGGGTCATGGGTATTTATTATTATTATTATTATTATTATTATTATTATTATTATCGTTATCATTATTTAACAATGGAGATAATCTTAAAGATGGATATGTCAATGTTTCCCAAATGGTACATGTTGGTACACACCGCTTATTGTATAGCAAGTATACATCAATAAAGCTGTCGGGAAGGTGTGTTTACAGAAGCAACATGTGTTGCCGGGTCTGCCACGGTGACAGACTTCTAGCACAATCTGTGTGTACCTTCTGAAACCGGGTGAACTGCATGTAGGTCTCCCAGAGATTTGCTTGTGGCCCTCACTACGTGCTGTACTTGACATGAGCGTGTTTGTTTGTACTTAGACCGCATCACTAGCTTTTAAATGTTAGTGTCTAATCAATGGCTATTAAAATCTGGGGCTGTTCAAGTCTCATTCTGTGTGCTGGTTTGGGGTTGCGTGTGGAGTGCTGACATTGAACCCAGGACCTTGCACATGTTAGGCAAGCAGCTCTATAATATAGGGTCATGCTCCCAGCCCCCTCCCACACCATGCTTCAGGTATCTGTCACCTGTGAGACACTCCCTGAGTCACTACAGGAGGTTCTAGTGGTCTAAGTGAAGCAACTAAGCTTCAGGCAAAATGAGGAGGCGGGGCCAGGGCAGGCAGGATGGAAGTGTTGAGACCTCACTCACTGCATTGTAAAAAGCATTTCAAGTTCACCATCAAGTTCTCAGAGGTCAGGACTAGTCACCTAACAGTTGACACCTTGAACGCTTAAAACATGACAAACTGAACTATGACAGAAAAATTAGATGATTTGGCCTTAGATTGTAGGCCACATAGGTGGAATTGTTCTCCCCCACCCCCCAGGGACTAAGTGACTTAGAACAAATAACACAAGTTTGCTCTCAAAATTCTCAGTCCCAGATGAGCCTCACACAGCTCAAACCAATGGGTCAGCGGCACTGCCCCTTGGAGACTCCAGGGAAGAGTTCATTCTTGACTTCTTCAAATTTCCACAACCTGCCAGCATTCCTTGGCTGTCCGTCACGTCATTCCGATTTCTGTACTCACCGTCAAACAGACTTCTACACTCTCCTGACCCTCCCGTCTCACTCTTATGAAAAGTTTTGTGATCACATAGGATCTTAAATGATTCAGGGTTATCTCCTCATCTCAAATCCTATGTATCTTTTAATCACATGCAATTTATTAGACTCCGAAATACATTCACAGTTCCTGGGGATCCAAACACATATATAGATTTATATTTTCAAGCTTTTTATTGGTTCTTTGTGAATTCCACACCATGTACTCTAATCCCACTCAGCTCCCTACCCTTCACACCCTCCAGCCCTCCCAGGCCTGTGTGGTGCTAGACTGGCGGTCATGTCAGGCTAGCTTCCTGCCCAGGCTCTATGGCACGGTTCTGGTGGTCATCTCGGGCTTGCTCTTTGCCTGGCCCGCTTGCGAGGGTCGTCTGTCTCATGCTCACCACTGCCCAGGGCCTACAATCCCAGGTGGGGCTCTTCTAATCTTTGGCTTGTTCCTTATCCTGGGAGCTCTTCTGGGCCAGCTCTGCAGCTGACTAGTGGTTATCTCAGGGTAGCACCCTGTCCCCACCCCCTGGTACCGGACTGGTGGTCATCATAGGCTTGCTGCTTTGTTCCAGGAATGTCATTCAAATGTCCATAGGTCAGAACACTGAGCATAAACATAGCCTCTCTCATCTCTGCCACCTACTGGCACACATGTGACACAGCAGCCGTGCTTGGCAATGCCTCTAGGGGCAGGATGGGGGAGACTTTAGGGACAAGAGGAAGCTTTCCCTAGGCCTGATAATGACTGGATGAATTGAAAATAGATATGAAATCAGTGCATTGGGGGGGGGGAAGGCATACATTTATTTAATGTGCATATGTGTACATTTTTACATATAAAGTATGGGAACCCAAAGAATGTTCAGTTGGTCAAAGCTCAAATACAGGGAGTGGGATGGGGGCGGGGGGGGGGGAGTTGTTATCAGACGATTTCCAAAAGCTTGTAAAGAATTTTCATGAAAGGTGACTGAGCCCAAAGAGAAGACAATGACCTGAGGCAAAGTTCCCTTGGGTTCTGGCAGGGATGGTGATATCTCTAGAGACACTCATGGTCATTACCTTTGTGTAACTGTAGCCAGAACACCTGACAGAAGCAAAGGAAAGGAGGGAGGGCTCGTCTTGGTACATCTGTCCAGACACACAGTCCATCATGGTGTAGAAGACACAGTGGAGCTCATGGTGGCAGAATCTGTTGGCATCGTGGCAGACCAAGAAACTGAAAGTAGCCAGAACTAAGGCCACTAACGTCAAAGGTCTGCCTGAGTGAGCTAACCTGCCCATGAGGTCTCACCTCTCAAAGGCTCCAGCAGCAGAGGCTGAGGAACAAGCCTGGGGCCGTGGAAGAGCAGTTTAAGAGGCAAACACAACGGGGATCACTGATTGCATTTCTTTTGGGAGACATTTCCTCAGCCAGATGACAAACCTTCCCTGAAAAGGAAAGAGGAGATTTTCTTCTCTTTGAGGTAGCACCTCAGGCCTTGCCATTTCCTTTGATTCAAAAGTATTGATACTTTGGAGGATCAGTTCCATGCACACTTTACTGATCAAGGGCCTGTCTTGTCAACCCACAGTGTGTCAGTTACAGAAAGAAATTTGCAAAAGGCAGTTTATTCATGAAGTGGCCAATACCGAAGATGCAGGTGCTTCAAGGTTCTAATCCACCGCCCATAGTCTAGGGCTCAGAGTATTTGGATGTGGCTTCTTAGCAACCAAGTGAGGCAGGCACCCTTAGTGGCAACTACCCACATCAATGTCCTCCAGAATCCTTTCCCAGCAGGCAGAAGCATCCCAGTCCGCCATCTTTATGTCACACACTGAGCATTCCCGACAGTCTTCCTAGCGGTAGCTTTAACCTTTGGAACAGGCGCTGGGTGACCTTGAACCAGGCACACCTCAAAGCCTAACTCCTCTCCTTCTTGAACTATGACCTTAACCTGAGCATGTTCCGGAATGTGCTCCTTAATCGAACATTCTCAGACATGTACTTGCTCCCCCTGAAGTGCTTTCCTATATAAGCATAATAGGTCCCCAAATAAAACCCCGAGGCTTCCTTTGTTCCAGGAAGGTATTGCCATGGAAATAACTCCCCGCTCTCCTTATCTGCCACAGGGAGCAAACCTTTCTCCACTCTTTTCTTTTTGGTTCAGCTTGATTTGTTTATTTGGGGCTTTGCACTCACCAGGGTATAAATCCGCTGTGTTTTGTGACAGTCTGAGAAAGAGAATGGGGACTGGAGAAGGAAAAGCGAAGAAATAGATGATATGCATGCACATGTGTGCACAGCCAAGCCTCATGGATTTTCATAGGGCAAAAGTAGAGAGTGTAATGATGACAGCACGGTGCATAGACTGAGGCACTGGATGCTCTGAGGGAGCAGTTTGGAGCCCTCTGAGGTCAAATGGTTACCCAATGGATCCTTGAATGGCGCCATTGAAAGGTCTGTGGTTTCAATGGGTCTGAGTGATCTTGGCACTCCTGAGAAAGAGCATGGGCAACCACCATCACCATGACAGCTATACCCAAGGTGACACAGAGAGCAAGACTATGGACACATAGCTGCTGCTTCTTCTTCTTCTTCTTCTTCTTCTTCTTCTTCTTCTTCTTCTTCTTCTTCTTCTTCTCCTCCTCCTCCTCCTCCTCCTCCTCCTCCTCCTCCTTCTTCTTCGTCTTCTTCGTCGTCGTCTTCTTCCTCTTCCTCCTCCTCCTTCTCCTCCCCCCTCCTCCTCCTCCCCTTCCCTCTCCTCCTCATCTTCCTCCTCCTCCTCCCCCCTCCTCCTCTTCTTCTTCTAAGAGTTCCATGTGAAGTTTATTAAGATAGGAAAGGGCAAGGTGGTGGTGGAAAGAGAAGGAGGGGGAAGAGAGAGGGGAAGGGGTGTTTCTCTCTCTCTCTCTCTCTCTCTCTCTCTCTCTCTCTCTCTCTTTGATTTTTTGAGACGGGGTTTCTCTGTGTAGTCCTGGCTGTCCTGGAACTCACTCTGTAGTCCAGGCTGGCCTCGAACTCAGAAATCCACCTGCCTCTGCCTCCCAAGTGCTGGGATTACAGGCGTGCGCCACCATGCCTGGCTGTGTTTCTCTTATATATGGATGGTGACATGGTCATAGGTAAAGGTGGGAGGTAAGCCAAATGGATTCTGGGAATGTGGTGGCTGTTGCCTTGGTAACAGGTGTGAAGGTTGTGCTGTCACCAATGTGATGTCACAGGTTTCAGAGATCCTGATACTAACTTTCCTCCCTTCTTCTTAGAGAGAAGGAAAAAGAGGAGGAGGAAGTCGATAGTGAAAGGGAATGAGGGTGTCATCCTGTTTCTTAAGCTGCTTCCTGCTGTCTAGGGGCATCTTCAGTTTTGGGGTGTAGCTTACTTTTACCATCAGGATCCACTTGGTAAATGTTTGCATCAGGTTCCTTTGTAGACAGTGGCTCTTCTGTGGGCAGCGGCTGGTAATCCTGTAACAGGAGCTGATTAATAGTTTGGGTAGAATTTTTTTTTTATTTGTCGTTGAAGGAATGTAGAAACAAGATTAATGAGACAGGGAGCAAATAATAACACCAGGAGGATAAGTAGGAAGGGTATTACAAAAGGGAGTATCCACTTGCATATAGGGTTTCTGAAAATCCCAGAACTGGAGGCTTCTTAAAATGGTGATGAACAAGAGTGAAGCTGGAGAGGTCATTGGGATTACTCTATCTACCACACCTGCCCTGCTAGCTGAGACCACTTTGATCAGCCCCCAAGCTAACTTCCCTCACTCTCCTGGTCAGTTCCCATAGCAGCTAGACTACTGGGATCGCCCCAGGCCACTTGGCTCTCTCCTGTCTTCTTCCTAAGTGGCCCTTTGCTGGACAGATCCTCTCAGCACCTCCAAATCTACTGAAATTCCTGCCTTTCACTGCCCACCAGTTCACACAGCCTCTCCACTGTGAAACCTTTGCTCATCCATGGCTAAGGGGTACTCTCTATTCCCCAGAATGCCAGAGGGTTCGGAAACGGCATTCAACCTGTCCCGCGGAGTGGCGTTACAATTTGAAATGGCTGGTGTTTGAGCATTTGGTCTGCAGCCAGTGGTGTTGCTGCTATCTGGGAAGGTTGCAGAACCTTTAGGAAGTGTGAAGCTTGACTAGAGGAAGTAGGCCACTAGTGGGTGGGCCTTGAGATTTCACAGCTCAACTCCATTTCCTGTCCCATATCTACTTTGTGGTCTGTTGAGATATGAAGAGTCTCAGCCACATGCTTCCACTGTCACAAAGTTGAGCATGCCTTCCCCCCCTGCCATGATGAGCTGGATCCCGTCAAATCATGCAATGAAATAAACCCCTTCCCCATTAATTACTACCTGTCAGGCCCAGCAAAGAAAAAAGTAACTAATTCAGCTGGCTTGTGGAAGCTTTCCAGGCTGGACTCATGCCTCGTTTGTCTATGCAGCTCTCACAGTCCACACCACAGAGCCCACACACGGAGGCTTGGTGGGTGTTTATTCAATGTATGAGTGGATCAATGAGTGGAAACAAGGCAGTACCCAGTGGCCACACTCTGCCTCCTAGCGCCACGGTACACTGGTCCTCCCAAGTCCCTCTGTCCCAGGGCCTGCCATGTCTCAGCAGGCGTGGCAGCATTGCCTTGGGAGCAATATCGCCTTGTGGACACCTGCGGCCAGGCTGAGCACGTTTGTTCGGAGCTGTTCTAACTTGGAGCAGGGGCTGGACAGAGAAGATGACGTAAGCAAGGGAGAGAGGAAAATTCAGGCAGAAAGTAGGAACACTGTTTATCAAAGATGCTCAGTCTAGTAATGTGTTGTCTCTGTCTGACTCAGGCTCCTTCGATCAGTCTTGTTTTTCCATTTCAGGGCCTCCTGATGAGTCTGTCTTCAGCTATGGACAGAGCCACCAAGAGTATGTTCTTGGACCTATCATTATCTTGCAATATCACCGGGGTTAGGAGCCAATGACATGAAACAGAGCCAGCAACTTTATTTTGCTACAAGGAGCCCACAGGAAGACATGCCCATCATAAGTGAAACCTCCTCCAATTTCATCAGTCAACTGACACAAAGGAAGGGAGCCCTGTCATTGGTGACACCACTACCACTTTCACTGGCCAACATTCATTGACCAGTGGGCCAAACTCAGTAGGGGAAGCACTGGTTCACATACTCCAAAACCTGCACACAGATGCAGTCGTGTGTGTGTGTGTGTGTGTGTGTGTGTGTGTGTGTGTCTGTGTGTCTATGTGTCTGTGTGTGCGCACACACACATGCATTTACACATATATATATAAAATAGTCCATGCACAAGCTCATAAATACTTAAGCCAATCCATAGGAGACCTCATTATTTTTTTTAAGCAAACCAAGTTTCTATTTCTTATCAATAAACCTACTGTGTTGCTTACTACCTCCTAAGTGGGCAAAAAGCTTTCAGGTCAGAGATTTATCTCTTAAACTATAGGCAATGGATACTGAACACAGACCTCAAAGACTGAGTAGTACTGGAAGCCAAGAAGTTGGGAAGTTCTTGACCAAGTGTTTTGGATTTGCTTTTGTCTGAGTAGTATGTTCTGTCCCCAGTACAGAGTACTGACGGGAAATATAGAAAGGAAAATTAAGCCTTTTAAGATACAATTCCACCTTCTTCTGAATCAGCGTCTCATGTGAATGTCTATCCTTCCTCATTTTCTATCTTCCTCACTCAAAGTCTAACAGGACTGTATTTGGGCTTCTCAGGCATTTGGGACAAAGCCCTTCTCTTCAGTTGTTTGACAGTAGCCATCAACCTATTGGACTGGTCACAATGAACAACTGAGCGAGACAGTACAATATGGACAAGCAGGTGATGCATTAAACAAATCCAGGGACACCCTTCACATTGTGTCACGGACAGCTGCACGCTTATGGTGACAATTTCCCAGCAGATGGCAGTGACAGGTCTGGAGGAAGAAATCCTCCTCTCTAATTTGTACCAGGCATCAGATGAGCTGCGGCAGTGGGCTTGTCCAGAGTGTCAGCTTCACCTGGGTGACATTCTTTTCCATAGAGAAGCAGTGCTAAGAACAAACACAGAGAGCTGGACTGTCTCGAGCTGTGCCTGTGTGACATTTTCACTGTGGGACAGACAAGTATCTTGGGCCTGACAAAGTTAAGTGAGTACATCGTAAGCATGCGATGACCTCCATCCTGAGCAGAGACCATGTCCTAGGGTAGAAAAGCATGGGCTGGGCTTCATCCGCAGGGTCATGCTCCCAGAACTAATTGCAGTGGCACAGAGAGTGTATCCAGCAGACACGACAAAGGAAATGAATGATATATATGTGGGTAAAGGAGTGCATTCTCGAGTCAGAAAGAAGCCCAGGTTTTCTTGTCATCAGGTGCATCCTCTGAGGGGCGGGGGTGGGGCAGGGAGTTCTACTGTAGAGTGCAAAGACTGCTGACTGGATTTGAGGAGAAAGATGTGTCACCAAGAATTGGTCCCCAGAGAGCCCCTGCCCGAGGTAGCAAACCTCTCTAATCACCATGTGCGCACAGTCACTGACACGGCCTGCTCAGTCCAGCTGTCTGTCCCACCTATCAGCAAAGCCCATTTACTAAACCCATTTGCAAGTCTAAAATGCAATCACCGACTTCCTCCTTGGAATATTAATACTCCAATAGGAGTCCCCAGAGCCGGGGAGCCCCTGCTGGATTCTCCCGATGCCATCCTGCCTTGCCACACCCAACGCTACCCAGGAAGAGAAAGATACAGGTGGAGCAGAAACCCAGACCAGAGGCCTGAGCCAAGGACCTCTTCTGCTAGCAAGGACCAGTGTGAGACTGCCCTTAGCCAAAACCAGACTCAGGGAGAGGTGCTGGGGGCCTAGTGTCAGACCTCGCACTTTGAGGGGCGCTGCCTCATTCCACCTCCCTGCTCATGATGAGTTCCCTGGGCTTCCTGGACAGTCTAGAACACTGAGGAACTCAAGGTCACGGGTGCCAGCTTCTGACCTTGCAACACAACATTCTTCTACACACTTCGCTTTTGAGAACTGCACATTGGAGTTACCAAAACAAAATCCTACACACAAAAAAATTATTTATAATGGTTCAGGAAAATTATGATTTTTGTCCTGGGCAGTGTTCATAGCCATCTTGGTGACTAGAGCAGCTTCTTTGAGCTAAGCAGCCAAGGCAGGGTCCGTTCCTCGTTTTAACCCAAACCAGCCCCCTCATGCTTCCGGTAGCAAGAGTTTACTGGGAGATTGCCATAGACCAGGCACTGTGCTAGGAACATGCCAGCACACAAAACAGACAGGGACACTCACCCCGTGGAGCTCACAGTCGGTGTAGATTAAGCCAGTGTTTGGGCTTTATACACTAGCATAAGTCAAAGGGTCTCTAGGAGATCGCTGGGGCTCACACAAGTGTCTTCAATGATGCAGTGGTGGCGCATGCCTTTAATCCCAGCACTTGGGAGGCAGAGGCAGGCAGATTTCTGAGTTTGAGGCCCACCTGGTCTGCAGACTGAGTTCCAGGACAGCCAGAGCTATAGTGAGAAACCCTGTCTTGGGAAAAAACAAACAAACAAACAAACAAACAAACACCAGAGATGAATAGATCCTGAGGCACTGGTCTCATTAGTAGATTTGTAATACAATGTCATTATTGGGAAGTATCTAGACAGGCTGCGGGGACTAGCTGCGGGGAAGTAGGGCACTGGCCATCACAGGGAAGTGTGTCCTTGGGGCTGGATCGTCTTGGATCTCTGCTTCCTTATCACCATGATGTGAAGTCAGGTTTCCTCATGAACTTCTTGACAGAATGGACTAAAGCCTGTGAAATCATGAGACAAATAATTCCTCCCTTTAAGTTTTCTCTCAGGTGTTTGGCCACATTGATTTGACAAAAAAAAAAAAAAAAAAAAAAAAAAAAAAAAAAAAATACCTGAGAGCTGAGTGTTCTGCTGCTCCATTGCTGACAGCCAATGCCAGAGGAGTCCTGGAGGAGGCATCAGCCAAGTCAAGAGTTGAAGGACAAGCATGAGTTATCAGGCAGAGGAAACGGCATGTGCAAAGGTCCAGAGGTCACAGAAAGCACAGTCCTCTTACCAACTCAACACTCAGGCTGACCAGAGCTGTGAATGAAACAGTGGAAAGAGGAGGAGGA
The DNA here is from genome assembly GCA_964023405.1 of Apodemus agrarius. Taxonomy (NCBI): domain Eukaryota; kingdom Metazoa; phylum Chordata; class Mammalia; order Rodentia; family Muridae; genus Apodemus; species Apodemus agrarius. The sequence goes on along the minus strand of OZ030012.1, from coordinate 49,295,318 downwards.
AGGGACCCCCATTGTGATGGCTTGTATATACTTGGCCCAGGGAGTAACATGATTAGAAGGTGTGGCTTTGTTGGAGTTGGTGTGTCACCATGGGTGTGGGCTATCAGACCCTCAACCTAGCTGCCTGGAAGCCAGTCTTCTAGCAGCCTTCAGATGAAGTTGTAGAACTCTCAGCTCCTCCTATACCATGCCTGCCTGGATGCTGCCTGGATGCCCGCCTTGATAATGGACTGACCCTCTGAACCTGTAAGCCGGCCCCGATTAAATGTCGACCTTATAAGACTTGCCTTGGTTATGGTGTCTGTTCGCAGCAGTCAGACCCTCACTGAGACCCCCACCATCAAGCTCCTTCTTGGCTCACTGTGCCTGGCAGTTATACTTTGGCCTCGATCGGGTGATGGGCAGTGATCATAGGGTTTGGACAATATGGAGATCAAGCAAGAAGAGACCAGGGGAAGACTGGACATACCAGTTCTGAGCATTGGAAGCAAATTCCTTCCCTTTCTGCTTTTATTATGTAGTAGACACACTTGAGCATCAAAGAAGGTTAAAATCCACCCCGGAGGTATTTTATACTTCAAAGTCCATTTTCTTTGACATACTGCATGTCCATTTTCTTGTATGTTATATGATTCTTTCCCCCCTGTTGGGGATCGAACCTGTGGGGTCCCATGCATGCTAGTCAAGTGCCTAGCCACTTGGCTACCCCCCTACTAGCTGTCATTTCCTTGTACAATTCTATAGGAATTTCCAGGTCAGCCAGGCAAGTAAGAACAGCCTCCACCCTCCAGCTGAGGAGACCAGAACACAGACCCTCACCAGCAGCTGCATGATAACACAGTGTCAGCGAGAACTTTCTATTACCTCGGTGGGGAACCTTTTATGTAACTTTGGAAAAAAAATCACCAAAATCCAACTTCCAGGCATTTTCTAAGCTTCCAGGCATTTACAAAAAACTAAGTAAGGTTAGGAAGGTTTTTCCGTGGGCAAAGGCACTGTTAGTATGCGCCTCTTTAAACCTCCTACTCCTTCCAGAGAATAGCCACCCGGAGACATCAAGGGCTTTCTCAGTACCCCAGGTATGGAGGCCATATAACATAAGACAGACCTTAGGAACTGCCCTGCTCAGAGCTGAGGGAATCACACAGAAGCCCTGCAATGGATAAAATAGGGAGGACCTGATGTCAGTGAGGTGGGGACGGAATCCAAGCCAAGTCATTAGCTGTGCACACAGATGGCAAGGATTCCAACCCCCGTACTGTCTCCCCATCCCTCTCCGGATAGCTGGGTCCCATGCCATCTGAGGGGGAGTAATTACAGGACCACCCCTTGGGCCAGCAGCTCCTCACCAGCCTCTGCATGCTGTCCCCAGCCTGCTTGTGGGACCCTGTACTTCCCTGCTGTATCAGGCTAGGAGCCCACTCTCTCTGGCTTGCTGCTTAAGCAGGGAAATAAATATTCCCACTTCAAACAGCAGTGATTTCAGGGCCTTCTGTCTGAGAACAACTGTGCCCTTCCTGAACATCCTTCCAGAATTTTTTTTTCCTAGGGAAGAGACAGGGGATTGGGAAACAGCCTGGAGATGAACATTATTCTCTTCTTTAAAGGGGTCTTTGTTACCTTTATTTCCAACTTCCTCCTCTGTGGTGGGAGCCCCCACTGAGCTGCAAGGGGCTCAGTGCCCCTGAGACAATTGTGTTATCAAAGAGAGAGGATTATGACTCCTCTGGTGGGGAGGGAGCACAGAAGGAGGGAGCTGAGCAGCAACTCACAAGAGATGACAAGTCACTTAGGCCTGGTGGCAGGCTGTGAGATGCAGAGGCAGGTCTTGTCACTTCTGAAGGATTGTCCATGTCACCAGAGACATGCTCTTTCAAAAGGAGCCATCCCCCTGAAATGGGGAGACTGGAATCACAGCAGCTGCTGCGGGGATGGGGGATGGGGGGGGACAGGGGCAAGGCCAAGCAACTCAAGGTAGGTTATCCCTGACCCAGGCGACCACATCCCTGGCCATAGACAAGAAGGCAACTCCCGTATCCTGGGCAACTCTGGAGTGGGTTTGGACACTCTATGAACTCACTTTGTGCCCAGCCTAAGTGATTTGTCAGATAAGCAACAACGTAGTAAACAAGCCCTTCCCAAGTCATTACCCTCCGCAGCTAATGCACACAGAAGCCCTGCATGCACGCCTGGCTTCTGGGCGGTCTGTGAGTGGTAGGGACCGGCCAGGCTCCAAAACTGGCCACAGGAAGAAGCCAAAGGAAAAAAAAGAAAAGAAACACTCTTGCTTTCTTTCTTTGGATGTCAGCTTCCTTCATACACTGAACTACCTTCTGCACTAGGCTCTCTAGGGGGCTTGTACCAGAGGCAATATGGCTGCCTCTCATCAAAGTTTTGGCATCTACTTCCCCACCCCCTGCCCCGCCCCCTCAGCCCCTCAGCAACAGGAAGTAGTCCCCTGGCAGCCATATCCCTTGGCCCAGAAATAACCTGGGATATGCGGGTTTATCAAAGTCAGAGAGAAAAGAGGCCTGGTTCCTTCAGAGCAGCTGGTACATCTTCAAGAACTCTCTGTCACTCTTCAGTCTTACCACGCCCAAAACAACCAGGGAAGACACATTTTCTGGGCTTTCCTGACACATCTAATGGATATCAGATGGGAGCGTCCGCATAGCAAATAGGAAGCTAATCTATCCCCTCATTCAGCCAAATGGAAGCATCAGGACACCCGCTGCTGAGCCTCTAGCTTCTGGCTGGGGACAGAGAGAAGGAAAATGGAAACAGATTACAGTCAGCCTGATACCCAAACAACAAATAGGTATCCCAGAGAGAAATTTGTTTCATTGATGTTCGGGAAGAGAGCCACTGATTTCTTTGTCAGCTCTGCCTTGCTGCTTTAATTGAGGAAGTGCTACTTACAAAGCAAAAGGGAGAATACAATGAAAGCAGAGGCCAAGGGGTTGGCTCGGGGCTGGCACAGGGCTGGCACAGGGCTGGCACCGGGGCTGCTCGCTCACACGCACCTGTGTACACGCTGTGGTGGACGCCTCTACTGGCCACTCAGTGTCTGCAGAAATGAGTCACTGATGGGCACAGGTGTATATCCAGGGGTTGACAGATGTTCTAAGCCTCCCAGGCAGATAAATGCAGAGAACTACTTGGCCATTGGGGTAAAGCTTCAGGTTGGAGCCTGGAGATATCAGATGTTTGTAAGAGGAATTAAGAACAATCCTAAAGAACATGGATACCCCTCCATCACCCCAGATTCTTCAACTGCCACTACTACCTCCTCTACTTCCTCTGTGCCCATGGTGGGGTGCTTGGAAACATCTAACTTTCAGGACTAAGGATGTAACTCAGGTAAAGTACTTGCTTATCATGCTGGAAGCCATGAGTTAAAGCCCTACCGTTTTGGGCTGGGTATGGTGGTACACAACTGAAACCCCAATACTTGGGGTGTAGAAATGGGAGGATCAGAAGTTTGAGGTCATCCTCAACTACATATCCAATTTGAGGCTAGCCTGAGCTATGTGAGACCATGTCTGAAGGAGGAGGAAAGAATCTCCTTTTGGATCCCAAAACTCCAGGGGAAGGTGGAGGCATCTGTGGCATCATCATCAGGACCACAACACACATCTGAAGATGCCAGATAGGAGGGGAGATTTTTGTGGCACTATAAATATAGTTTATAGGCTTTAGTTTGCCTTTATGACAGACCTAATAAATAATTTACTAGTCAGTAAAAGATCAAAGGAACTGCCAGAACTGAAGCCTGAAACATCAGAATCTCTAATGTTTATGTGGAAGCCGCACTGACCTTCTAGAATTGATGGGACATATTTATAACTGTGAGACTTTCCCCAGTCCCCAAAGCAGAAAGTATGTTCTGTTGTGATTGAGGTGTTTTTATTTGGAAACAAGGTCTCAAAAATAGCTCAGGCTAGCTTTGAACTTAAAAACCTCTTGCCTCAGCCTCCCAAAGCCTGGAGTTACAAGTATAAATTTATATACCCAGCCCAAAAGAAACTAAGTAAAACACTAGGGCAAAAATACAAAGTAGGTGAGTATGTCTGTGTCTCTGTCTGTGTCTGTGTCTCTATGTGTGTCTGTATCTGTGTGTGTCTGTGTATCTATGTTTATCTGTGTGTCTGTGTCTCTGTGTCTGGGTGTCTGGGTGTCTGTGTATATCTCTGTGTTTCTATATTTGTGTATGTATCTGTATGTGTCTATGTGTATGTGTCTGGGTGTGTGTCTGTGTCTGTATGTTTCTGCATTTGTGTGTGTGTGTGTGTGTGTGTGTGTGTGTGTGTGTGTGAAGTACAACAGACAATGTAGGTGGCACTACAGGGACTTACACAGTAATGGAGAAGAAACTACTGTGAACTTACACCTCCCTCCCAACCACCATCTGGCACAAAGAGTCCTCAAAAGGAATGTGGACATGTGTAAAAGTCAATAAAGTGTACATGATGTAATTAACCTGAGAAGCCATTGGAGGCAAACCTAAGATCTGATGAGCGGACTTTGAATGGTCCCAAATCTGATCAAGGGGAGGTGTGTAATTTCCCAGGAACACTGAATGTGATCATAGTTAAGATCTCCATCCACAAGGGCTAGCCCCATGGTCCCCACACTCTACAGAACAATAGCTATCCTGGGGCCTCAGCACACACCTGCTAGCTATGGTACCAGCTTGGCGATTAGAAGGACCAAGGAGAGAAGAGAAACAGAGTGAGGCTCCCTGAAGTATGAAATTCAGGAAAAGAGTCTACTTCCTAGGACTTTCAGTAGCAGAAACCCAAATAATCAGAGCTTGCTGGGTTCATAGCCATAGTCAATAGGGAAGGACATGAATTACAAGAAGATTCTGATCTCAGACAGGTGAGACAGGTGCTACCCCAGGGGTGAGGGAAGCTTGTGGGGCCTGTGCTTTGAAGGCTTTAGTCACATTCCCAGTGTTCTTAGTATAAGAGCATGCTCCAGACACTGGGCAGAGGCCTCTTTCCAGCAGCAGAAACAACAAAAAAATGCCATTAACCCACAGCCATCTTTGCATTTCTTTATCAGTGTGAGTCTGGTTAGAATAGGCCATTCTGGGCTGGAGAGATGGCTCAGCGGTTAAGAGCATTGACTGCTTTTCCAGAGGTCCTGAGTTCAACTCCCAGCAACCACATGGTGACTCACAACAATCTGTAACGGGATCCAATGCTCTCTTCTGGTGTGTCTGAAGGCAGTGACAGTGTACTCACATATACATTACGCCATTCCCTTCGAGCCCAGTGGCCTATCAGCATTTTCATCCTCCTGTACCTGTGTAAGCCACTTCATGGCATTGCCACAAAATATCAGAGAGAAGGGAGTTAAAAGAGAAATATTTATCTGGATTCACCATTTTGGAGATCTCCACCCATGGTTAGCTGGTTCCACTGCCATGAGTCTGCGGTGAGGCAGCGTTTCACAGTGGCAGTAACAGCATGTGACAGAGGACTCCTGTGACAGAGGACCACAGCTCCGGACACACGGTGTCGAGGAAGCAGAGAGCAGTGTAGCATGAGTCAGCAGATCTCCTCCTTCTCCATCCAAGTCCAAATCTGATTGGACGGTGCTGCCCATGTCCAAGGAAGATCTTTCCCATGTACCTGCCAGTCATCTCTGGGAACGCCCTCAAAGCTATCCCCAGAAGTGAGCTTTACTAACCTAGGTGTCTTTCAGTGCAAGCAAGGTGCCAATCATGACAAACCCTCACCCTCCCTCCTTTTAACAAGGCTGGCATTTGGGGTAGGTTGGGTCTTTGTTCCATGGGATTTAGCCTGCACACGGCAGCAAGTTCAGCATTCTTGCTGCCTGTCCACTGATCACTGACAGTCAACAATGGCTCTTTGTCACCGAGATGACAAGACTGCCACTCATTTCCAAACAGCACTGCCCAGTGCACACTGTGACTCCCTAGGTGGGAACCACTGCTCCAGTTACAGCTAGGGAAGGAAAATGTCGGGGTGGGGGTGGGGGCAGACATGAAAGATCAGGAGACACGCAGACTGGAAAGACACGGAAAGGACCGGCAGAAATGGGGAAAGGAAGGAAACAAGCCGGAAGGCAGGACAGTGAGTGATCAACCCCACTCTCCCTGGTAGAGCTCAACCAGAAACAGGCACCCCATGCTGTCTTCCCACAGGAGATGAAGGCGCAGCATGCTGCTACAATTAGCCCATCTCCCGAGCAGCCCCCTCCCCTAATCCTGGGGACTTCGGAGAACAAAGAGGATGAGAGTTGTTGAGCAGAGTTGTTTCACTCTTGCCCACCCTACCAAGGGTCTTCTACCCCATCTATCCTGTTCCCAATGGAAGCCGGTTGCTAGCAGATTGGAGGCTGGTTGTGTCTTCCTAGACTCTTCTCCCAGCAAGGGTCAGGGGTGGCTGGGTGGGACTGTTTCATCAAACTGTGAGTTTGCCCCTAGTCTGCTTTCGTCCAGTCAGCTCAACCCAGGAGTTTCTATCCAGACTGTAGCTTCCCAACCTCCAGGGCATGAAATGGTGGCTCCCTCTATGCCCACACTCCTCCTTCCATGTCTGGCTCAGGCCCTCCCCAGTGCTCAGCCTGCCTTGGTAGAGAGCAGAGACTCTCTCTTCACTGTTGAGAGGGACAGAGGACCTCCAGGAATAGACTGGACCATGCACCCTCTGCCGTGCCGGCTTTGCCATCCTAGAGCCCAAATCTGTATGCCTCCGAGTCCTCATGACTTGTGTCAGTTACTATGTGTTACTATCACAGAATGCCCGACAGAACAACTTTAGTGATGAGAGTCTGGTTTGCTCTTGCCTCACAGAGTAGTCTCGGTGCACGCGGTAGGGAAGTCACAGCGGGTCCAGGTCACTTCATGGTGTCGAGACTGTGAAGCGAAGGAATGCCCACATGGAAGCAAGCCAGGAAGAAGAGAGCGCAGAGCAGAAATGGGGGCAGTTACACCCTTCCTACATCTGCCCCAGCATCCTAGTCCCTCCCACAAGGCCCTTTACTTTCTAAAAGGCCACAGCTTCCCAAAATAGTGCCCGCAGCATTAGAAGCAGGACCCTGTGGGGACACATTCAAACCACAACGTGGCCTATCCAGGCAGCCAGCTGAAGGGCACAAAGGACCCAAAGTCCCCAAGAACACAGAGTAGACTCCTTACTAGAGTGTGACCTATGACCAACCCCCAGGGTCTCCAGTGACCCCTGTCCTATGTACCTATTGTGAAAGGGAAGGGCCCTATTTTTAGCTAGGTCTTCAGCAATGCAGCTATCTAGTTTGCCTCTTTCCCCTCCTCTGCCCTGAAAAAAATCGGCCGTGTCTTTCCCGACCGACTAAACTGCTTCATTGCTGGCTGCGCATCCTTAGGGTATAAACCACACATGAGAATCCAGCACAGGGATTGCCAGTTATGATTCTTCCTATTTACAGCACCCACCATCCTACCGTCTACAACAGCCTTTAAACACATTACCTTAGTTAGGCCTCCTAAAAATCCAGCAAGTTAGGTGCTGCCATTATCCCTCATTGTGAAAGCCAAGGCACACGAGGCGTAGAGAGGGTAAGGAACTTGCCAAGAGCCACATGTGCGCAATAGTCTACTCCATGGAGTGCCGTCCGTGGCCTTAATAAATATTTGACAAATGAAAGGGTGAATTAAACGCTCAACTTTGTCTTCAGTGATTCAACCTTCTAACCCCACCCTGCAGCCAAACGGGGCCAGCTAAGCTATTTGTTTATTCGATAAATACTTATTGAACACTCACTCAATTTTGCTCACTGCTGTGAGGGGGGACAGAAAGGCAGTCATTGGAAAAGTTAATGGAAACATTCAACTACTAAAAAAGTTAGCAACATTTAACATTAGCTTGAATTAATTTCAAGGTTATCTGTTTTCACTTTCAGCTAATTAAATGTTAGTTTAATGGTCCATAACTGGTTGACTATAGAGTAGTGGAACAAAGAAAAGGCTGGGTGAAAGGGATCCCGGGTCCTGGGTTCCGAAACCTTACCAGGCTCATCTGTGTGTGACCCGGACAGGGCTCTTGACCATTGCAAGCATCTGCCTCTCCACACTGGGCTGAAGAGAATCCTGCCATGTAGTCTTCACCATGAGCATTCCAGAGAAAAATGCGTGTCAGCGAGATTTATGAACCTTGAAGCTCCAGAAATACTTGTGATGATGTTCCTTTTTGAAGGCTGAAAATTAGTCAATCGACTTAGTATTTAATTTTTTTTGAAAGCAATAATGGGCAATTTGTCCATAGGCTCATAAATTTCCTTGAAACTCACCCTGAAAACAGTTTGTTCTCTCCATATAATTTGCAGAATGACAATCTAACAATGTTGCTAGACTACTGTGGCAAAGATTTTTTTTTTCTTTTTAATTTGATGATAGCAAAGAAGAAAACCCATAATTAAAAGAAGGCAGGCCAGAGACATAGCTAATGCCGATAACCTCACTATTGCTTCGGAATCTCATTTCCAAGCTTCCATACTTGGTGCTTTAGAGGGATCAGGACCCCCCACTTTTTGTCCAAACATAGGATAAGCTCAGACATGGACAGAGACATGTCCATGAGACTTTGTCACCCCAAAAGGTTCCCGTGGTCAGCACAGCACCTCTTCAAAAGTCAAGAGTGAGTGAATTTTTATTGCACACATCTGAATGCTAAAGGACTCTTGATTTGGGATCGTATTCCACAAGAAATGCTAAGAAGAAACTTGACGTTCTAGTTGAAGTTTTAATCTGGTTGAGAGGTTATTTAGAAAACTGGCAGAGAAATGAGGCTGATGTCTTGGGGGATGTGGTGCTGATTGTTTTGTGTCAACGTCGCTGGGCTTAGATAGACCCAGGGAGCTGGTAAGACGTAACTTACAGGGGTGTGTCCCTGAAACTGTTCCCATAAGAGATTCAACATTGCAATTAGCAGGCCAGTGATGAGCTCACTCCCCAGTGTGGAGGGACATCACCCAGGATACTGAGGACCTCAACAGGACAAAAAGACAGAGGGAGGACAAATTTGCTCTCTTTTCTAGAGCTTGGCCAAGCATCTCCTTCCTTCAGATATGAATCTTTGCTCCTCAGACCATCTCCACTGGACATGGGCTTCCAAAATGTCCGGGGCTAATCCCTCAACTCATTCTTTCTATATGTCTTGTCTTAGTTAGGATTCCTGTTGCTACAAAGAGACACTGTGGGCCTGGCAACTCTTATGAAGAAAAACATTTCATTGGGGCTGGCTTTCAGCTCAGAGTTTGGGTCCATTGTTATCATGGTAGGAAGCACAGAGACGTGCAGGCAGACATGATGTCGGAGAAGTAGCTGAGAGCTCTCCATCTGGATCCAAGGCAGCAGGAAGAGAGAGGGACACCGGGCCTGGCTTGAGTATCTGAAACCTCACAGCCCACCCCCAGTGATGCTGCCTCAATCAAGGCCACACCTACTTCAAAAAGACTTACCTCCTAATAGTGCCTCTCCCTCTGAGTCTACGGGAGCCACTTTCATTCAAAGCACCACATGTCCCATTGCTTCTGTTTCTCTGGAGAGCTCTTCTACAAGAGATGATGGGTTGGTTGCTCACAGATCAGTGAAGGTTGCTGAAGTGCCATCAGCAATTGCAAGCCTAGTACTAGATCTTGTCTGCTGATGGCTTCCTCTGACACTGTGTTTAGCTCATCTAATTCTCAAGACAATGACAAACTATTATCTTGCTTTACAGATAAAGAAACAGACACAGTAAGAACAAGAAACTAGATTGCCCTCCTGCCTCTCTTACCACTACCTCCACCTCCATCACCATCACCACCACCACCACCACCACCACCACCACTATCACCACCACCACCACCACCACCACCACCACTATCACCACCACCACCACCACCACCACCACCACTATCACCACCACCACCACCACCACCACCACCACTATCACCACCACCACCATCACCATCACCACCATGACCACTCCACAGCAAAACCTCTGAACTAAATAAAGAGTGATCTTTGCAATGACTCCAGGGCCCATGATTTTTAGCTGCTGTAAACTGCCTACTTGCAGCAAATGGAGAGAAAATCATCTTGTTTATTCCTTAAAACAGAACTGTTGAACCAGGTAGGGTGACATATTCCTGTAACTTTAGGAGGCTGAAGCAGGAGGATCTCAAGTTTGAAGCCAGCCTAAACTACATACTGAGACCCTGTCTCAAAAAATAAATAAATGAATGAATAAACTGTTCTCTGACTTTCAGTAAAGGAAAAAAGAAAATCATGATATTTCTTCTCATGTAGGTCTAGATTTATGCAAAAGAAATTATTTCACTGGGAAATACTTGGCTTTGGGCCAGCATCAGAAAGATTGTCTCCCTAATTGACTATGACCGATCTAAGTTGGGGAAAGGCTGACTTAATTTTGCAAACCTGCAAGTGTGTTAAGAGACGAGGTAGATGCCAAGACTGCTTCGCACACCAGAAAGTGGCTTTTTGTGGTTGGGAATTTTTGCTTCTTCTATCACGAGGGAGTACAATGTGTGGCTGGAGAGCAGGAGAAATTACCTGGCTTGTGACCAAGAATTTTCCAAAGCAGCAGCACCCTTTACTTTCTCTTCCTTGGCTTGAGTCAACCATGGGGAGAGCAATGTCTGATAAGCCATGGATCTTACTCAGAAGACTACTCTGCAGCTATGCACAGAAATACACACACACACACACACACACACACACACACACACACCACTCAGAGCTAGTAGCCTTAATGGAATTTTAAAGACATGTGGCATTTCCAGTTCCTAACAGACTCAATCTCAGTGGGGTAAGTGTACCTCCAATGGTTTAATTGACGTTTCCAGGGGGAAAAAACCTACGGTCTTTTCCTCCTCCTCTCTCTGTTTCTCTCTCTCTCTCTCTCTCTCTCTCTCACACACACACACACACACACACACACACACACTTTTTCATTCTCTTCTGCACTGGCTAGTTTTATGGCACAAGCTAAAGTCATTTTGAAAGAGGGAACTTCAATTGTGAAAAAGCTAACAGATTGGCCTGTGGGTAAGTGTGTAGTGCATTTTCTTGATTAATGCTTGATGCAGGATGGCTGGATCAACCTACTGTGAGTAGTACCACCTCTAGGCCAGTGCTCCTGGGTTTTGTAAGAAACCGGGCTGAGGAAGCCTGGGATCAAGCCAGTAAGCAGTTCTCCACGGCCTCTGCATCAGCTCCAGCCTCCAGGTGCCAGCCTGCTTGAGTTCCTGCCGTTACTTCCTTTGATGATGGACTGTGGTGTGGAAATGTAAGCTGACTAAAACCCTTTCTCCTCAAGTTGCTTGTGGTCACAGTGCTTTGGTATAGTAATAGAAATTCTAAGACTCCTTCCTTTCCCTTCTTCCCATCTTCCCTACTTCCTTTTTCAGCACCAAGGACAGAACTCAAGGCTGCTCCTCTTAGTAGGAAAAGCCTTGCTACTAAGTGGTATCTCTAGTCCTACATTTAGGGTATTGAATGAATAAATGAATGAGTGTGTGCATATTTTTATAAATATGGTCTAGTTTTCAAAGTCTTTCAAGCATGTTAACTTTTAACCAAATTTGAGGTACTTTTTAACTTATTGAATTTGAACCTTGCCCATCGTTTAAACACGATGGCCTTAAGGTATCAGCCTTTTCTGCTTTGGAGATACCAGTTAATACACTCTCTGTGAGAGCAGAAACTACCACCTCTGACCACAAAGAGATTGCACATAGTAGGAAATGAGACATATACATGATTAACACCAACTAAAGGCATCATGGGCTCAGTGTAAACAATGACAAGAAAAGGTGCTCCCAAGTGGACATTCAGAGAAAGTTTCATGGATGGAGGCACCTGGGATGTGAGTGATTAATCAAGTGCACTGGGAACGTGTAGATTTGGAAGGAAAGTGGAAGAAAGGAGAAAGATAAATAATCTGAAACCTTGGACTGAGTTCATAGGAAGTAGAGCAGTTTAACTGGAGTGTGATGGTTATGAAGAGGTTACCAGGCAACAGATTTAGGCAAGTGAGACTTACAGTGAGCCACGTCTGGTGATCCAAACCTATAATCTCAACACTTGAGAGGCTGAGGCAGGAGGATCTCACGTGTAAGACCAGCTCAAGCTTCATAGTGAGGCCTTATTAAAATAAAAAAGATTTTGAGGCACAGCTTATGGGGTTTGCTTAGGCTACAATGGGGAGTCGTTGAAGGCTAGTGAGCAAGGGAGAGAAATGTCAACCTCATCTGTTCCTGGTCCCTGTTTTTGAGCACATACGATCATTTCTGGCAGATACCATTTGCAGCGCAGACTGACGCCAAGCCTGGCCTCTCAAGCAGCCCCAACCTGGCTGTGCCTCCTGCTCGCTCTCCATGCCCAGCAAGCTCTCACACAGTGTCCTCTCTGGGCACCGGGCCTGGGTCAGCTTCTCTGTGCTGGTCTATCTCCTGATTTATTGAGCGCTCTCCATGGTGCTTAGGCAATATTCATGGGTCCGTTGCTCCTAAAATTCAATCATCGCATACCTTTCTCCAGGCCCAGAAAAAGAACTTAATTTATGATTGTCTTAATTGTAAGTTGTTCAACTATAAATTTATTCTTAAATTTTGGCCTCTGCTGCAACTTACCTTCCATAGAATCTAGGATGAGCTGCTATTCGATTTAGTACAAAATTTTATTTTTAATTAGCCTGGACTTTGGAAGTGGGTCCATTTGGATAGGAATCCTTGATCCAACACTTACTCATTCCATGGCCTTAGGCAGATCAATTGCCATTCTAAGCCTCAACACACTCATCCACAAAATGTGGGCAATTACGGATTTGTACTTGGGTGTTGTCAGAATTAAATAAGACTAAACCATGTGGTGCCTAGCCAAGTGGCAGATGCTTTGAAGAATTCAACAAATACTCCACCTCTTAGCCCTCTCCTGCTCTCTTCTACTTCTCTACCCTTGGTAGGAGGGGTATACTTTATGCTAAAGAAAACTTATCTATCCTACAAAACTGGGTAGAATAGACCCAGCATCTTGGTTTTCTCTTGCTGTGCCAAATGCCTGAAAGAAATCATTTAAATGGGGAAAGATTTATCATGTCTCTGTTTTAGTCCAGGTCTCCTGCTGTGGGAGGCAGAACATGACAGAAAGGTGAGACAACACTGCTCACCCCTTCACAGCCATGAAACATGGAAAGGAAGGGGCCCAGCATGGCAGATACTCCCCCAAGAGCACACTAGTGGCCAACCTTCTACAACTTGGCCCCACCTTCCACAGTTTCACCGTCTCCCAACAGGCTACTCAAAATCTAAAACCATCCATGGATTAAAGCATCAGTTAGGTCAGAGAGCTCCTGATCCAATCATCTCCAAAATGCCTTCACAGACCCAGAGAGGAGCTTTACTAATCTCCTAGGCAACTCTCCATCCAATCAAGTTGACAGTCTGTGTTAACCATCCCACTGGGGTTCAAATTCTGACAGCTCTCTTATAGACAAGATGTCTCTGTCCTTGATGAGCCACAGCAAAGAAAACCAACAGGAGATAGGTCTACACTATAGACATATCCAAGAGCATTTGCTATGGAAGTTAGAGAGTGCAGTTATGGGTCTCAGGATCTGTGTTTGTGTTCTGCAAGCTAGGGAACCCATATTGGCAGAAGCACGCAGTCAAGTCAGAGTAACTGAAGAGATGGTGGGGCAGTGAGTGAGAAGGAGCTGATGAATCCTAGTCTGAAGGCCCTAGAGCAGCCTGAGAAATGCGTTTCTCAACTTAAAAGAAAAAAAAAGTGCTATTTCTCCAATTTTTAATAGATTTATTTATTTATTTATTTATTTATTTATTATATGTAAATGCACTGTAGCTGTCTTCTGACACTCCACAAGAGGGAGTCAGATCTCATTGCAGATGGATGGTTGTAGGCTACCATGTGGTTGCTGGGATTTGCACTCGGGACCTTCGGAAGAAAAGTCAGTGCTCTCAACCTCTGAGCCATCTCTCCAGCCCTATTCCTCCACTTTTTGATCATGTTTGAACCGCTGGGGGGTTGGGTGCTGTCTACACATTGGTGACAGCAATCTCCTTTACTGGTCTCTGGACTCAGATATATTAATCTCTTCCAGAAAGACAGATACTCACAGACACATGTAGAAATCATACTTAGCCAGAAATCTGGGCATCCCTTAGCCCAGTCAATTTGTTACATAAAACTAACCATCGCCTTACAGAAACTTTGTAATTTTATGAGGTCCCATTTGTCAATTCTTGATCTTAGAGCATAAGCTATTGGTGTTCTGTTCAGGAACTTTCCCCCTGTGCCCATGTCCTCCAGGGTCTTCCCAAGTTTCTTTTCTACTAGTTTCAGTGTGTCTGGTTTTATGTGGAGGTTCTTGATCCTCTTGGATTTGAACTTAGAAAAAGGAGATAAGAATGGATCAATTTGCATTCTTCTGCATGCTGACCTCCAGTTGAACCAGCACCATTTGTTGAAAAGGCTATCTTTTTTCCACTGGATGGTTGTAGCTCCTTTATCAAAGATCAAGTGACCATAAGTCTGTGGGTTCATTTCTGGGTCTTCAATCCTATTCCATTGATCTACTTGCCTGTTGCTGTACCAATACCATGCAGTTTTCCATCCTCTGCGCATTCCATTTGCCCAGAAGAAGGCACATCGAATGTTCATTCACACTGCCACCCATCTGTCTTAGAAACTTGGTGGGATTCACATCACCCTCAAGCCAAGCAACCTCTTCAGGAAGGAGTCATGTACATTAAAAAGAAAGCATGTAGGAAGAGCATAGAACAGCACCCAGGCACAGCCCTCAAGATATCGGACACATGAAGCCATACAAAGTAGGTGTGGTGCCGGGTGTTTTTCTAAATTCCGGGGCCCACATCCATCAGCCACCCATAAACTCTACCTCTGCCCCTTTTCCAAATTAATATTCACAAAGTGCACTGTAGTATTGATTCTTTTCTCTATGATACCAACAAGTAAAATAAGCCTCCTGAAAACACAGCCGAAAAGGAATCCTCTTTTCTTGGGAGGTGCTGGGGGAGGGGGGGAAGGCAAGGAGAAACAAGGACACAGGGCAAGGCCAGGCCAGCAGGCCCAGGCCCTGGGAGCCAAGTAGATAATTTCTCCTCCAGCCTTTGTTTTACTCGAAGCAGATCTCCGTCCCTTAATCAAAGCAATTACGATTTCTGCTAACGCACCCTGCAGACATTAACTAGCTGCCAGGCACGCAGGCTCTCACAGAAGCCAGCTCCCCACTAGAGCAGGGACTCCCCAAGCGGTGCCCCCCCAACAGGGAGTGGCAGTCGTTTGTCCTCTGTCTCTGTTCTCCCTGATGACAGAGAGAGAACTGTGGATTTTGGCCTAGGAAGCTTGGCTCTGAAGGGAAACAATTCTGTCTTCTCCAACTCCAGAGAAATGTCTTTGCTACGAAAAGGTCCCAAGTATTAAGCCAACCACTTCCCTTTGTGTTTCCCTGGTGTGTTTGCAAATCATTGACCTCCCAGGCCACCTCACCTTGGAGTTGGAAAGATCTTGGGGGCAGTGGGGGGGTGAGTTGGATTTTTTCACTTTACTGTGAAGAAATAAGGTTTAGAGTATCTGAGAGTGGCTCAGGGTCAGCTGCTTCTGGCTGAGGTCTCAGGCTACCCCACAGCTCCTTGGCTGAGGTCTCAGGCTACCCCACAGCTCCTTCTCCAGCGCACAACAGGAGACTCAGTCCATGTTCTGGAAGCACAGCACAGCGAGGTCACTGAGTCTGCCCCTTTCCCACCTAGCAATCATTTAGCACTTATTGTATGCAAGATCAGGTGCTGGTCACGTTCCCAGCAATGGTTTCACGGAGGGCTGTCTGGCTGCATTTTGGATCCTTGTCAGCATCATTCCCCATAGTACTTGCTCAATAAACAGGTTTTCCACTACACCCAAGAAGTCACATGGTGGAACGGAAATGGAACAAGACCGGAAGTAGGTCTGTGGGTGTCAGCTTTTGTCTTTACCTCTTTAAGGCTCAGGGTCAGTTACCTCTAACACTAAGAATCTCATTGAAGTTCAGTTAAAGGTTTGAAGTTACTCTATATGAAGGACCTAGTGCCTATAGAAGGTAGACGCTCAGCCAATCACAATGACTCCCGTCAGCTAGCCCACTGTTACTGATATCCTCACCAGTATTCAAGGATCTGAAAACCTCAGCAGTCAACACACATGTGTAAATAACCAAAAGCAAGGTGTTTGAAAATTCTGGACACCAAAGCTAAGCACACTGATGTGCTTGAAGGCTGCCGTGCTCAGAGGGTACGAGCAGCCCTGGAGCCTGGCCAACACCAGCCTCATCCCACTCAGCTGCTCCGGAGCTTTCAGTATTAAAACCATTATCATGTGCGTGTGTGTTTTCCATGAGTCTGAGAGTTGTTCTTTTAAAAAAAAGATTGATCGGGGCACAGTGGTTTACACCTTTCCTTCGAGCACTCGGGAGGCAGGGCCAGGACGTGGGAGCTCACAGAATCTCCCCAGTCTGCAGGCAAGCAAGACAGAAATCCCAGTAGGCCGGTGGTAGGATGTGGGATGTTGTACCTAAAGCGTGACTTCCTCCCATGCTGCACCTGAAGAGGACCACAGGGAGTAGAACCTACTTTGTCATGCCCCTTCTTGGGCCTGAGTTTATCACTATTCTCATGCCGTGATAAAAAAGCGCCGTAAGAATGGAAGGGTTTATTTTGGCTCAGAGTTTCAGAGTGCAGTCCATTATGGGGAAAGCCGTGGAGTCGGGGCTGTGAGGCCGCTGGCCACACTGCAGCCAGAAAGCAGAGAGAGACAGATAGATGACAGATAGCACACTTCCCTTTTATGTCACCCAGGACCTTCCCTCTTAGGGTGGTGCTACCAGTAATCAGGATCGGCCCCTCCCGCTTCAGTTAAGCCATTCTGGAAGCATCTTCACAAACATATTCAGAGGGGTTTCCATGGCAATTCTAAATCCTGCCAGGGATGTTACAGGGAAGATTAGCTCTCATAAGGCCCTGGGGAGGTCACGATCTGAACTTCTGCCTCACTTCTTTCCCTGAAGGCCTTCACGTGGGGGGGGGGCTACTCTCTATCCAGGTGGACAAAAGGACGGACACTCAGTGACAACAAGAGGAGGCTGAATAACCATAACTGCCACCCTGGTTACCATGGTTACACCTTTCTATCCTTTAC
Organism: Apodemus agrarius; assembly: GCA_964023405.1. Classification (NCBI taxonomy): domain Eukaryota; kingdom Metazoa; phylum Chordata; class Mammalia; order Rodentia; family Muridae; genus Apodemus; species Apodemus agrarius. The sequence continues at coordinate 49,278,094 of OZ030012.1, read as the reverse complement.
CGACATTTCCTTACGACTACCTACAAATACCTAATTTCATTAAGGGTTTGGGCCTTTGTTTCTGAGAGTACCTATGACGTGTAGAACTGTTTTTCAGAGGTGGGATCCTGTGGATTGAACCCAAGAGCTTCACTCATGTTACATACATGGTGCTCTAAGACTAAGCAATTCCATTAGTGGGGGGGGGGACCTAGAGGGAGTGCTTACTTTTGCTATACACCATTCAAAAAGACAGTGCCCTTTCGGTCAGCATGCTGGTCAGCTTTCCTCAACTCAAAGTACCCAAGACAAACAACAGTTAGGAGGCCAGGTCAGTTTTGGCTTCTGGCCCCAGGAGGTTCTGTCCATTGGCCCTGTTGCTTAGGGGCTGTGGTGGAGCAGCTTACCATAGTGGGGGAGTGTGGTAGCAGGGAAGGAGGAAAGAAAGGAAGGAAGGAAGGAAGGGAGGGAGGAAGGGAGGGAGGGAGGGAAGAAGGAAGGAAGGATGAAGAACTAGAGAGAGAAGAGGGAGGGAGGGAAGAAGGAAGGGAGGGAGAGAGAGACAAGGAGAGAGAAAGAGGGGGGGTCCCGGTGGCTGGGGTTCCCATATCCCCATCCAGGACATGTTCCCAAGGACCTAATTCCCATCTAGCAGGCTTTACCTCTTCAAAGTTCTGCCACCTCCAGGATGAAAGCTGTGAGACTCGGGGCCTTTGGGAAACATTCCAGACCTAAACTGCACCATCTTGAGAGCAAGTCTGTGTCTGATACCTGCTTAGAGTCACCTTGTTGGTGACCTTCCTTAACTTTCGCAATCTGATGCTAACTCCTAGTGGCTAATGTTAGGAAGGATTGCAGGGCAGGTCCTCCGGCTGGAGTGCACACTGTGGGAAGAACACGGGAACCGCAGTCCTGTACCAGCAGATCTCAGCCCTGTGAGTCGCACCTCAACATTACAGACAGGGAGACACCATGGAGATGCTGATGGATTCCCTCACAACATCAGGAACAGTCAGGCCATGCCCCTTGCTTCTAGTGCACAGATGCCTAACGATCTATGACATCCCCAAGTAGTGGTGGAACCGAGAAGCTGGGGAGGCGAACACCTGCCTTGAGGGGTCTCCTCAGTGACCCCCTCAGCACCAGCTGCCAGGTGGCAATATCACGTAGCTAAGACTCTCGGCCCTTTAAAGTTTAAATTACGCCTTTCCGATTGTGTGCATCTGCATAACCCTCGAAGATTTGTAATCGTGACAGCCTAGGAAAATTACAGGTGACTCGAAGCAATTTAATGATAATAAAAATAAAATAAAAACAGTAAACAGCATTGCTGCTGCCTCTAATTTCCTAGCTTCTTTATCATATAAATGCCTCTTATTCTTTTCCCTGCAGACGATTAATGAATCTGCAATTGCCACTGGATGCCGCGCTCACTTCTTAATTCTCAGTTGGTACCCCTTCAGGCTATAGCATCTCTCACAGGACCAGGGAGACCTCAGAAGCACCCCACCCCAAGATGCGCCCACCTCTCCTCCTGCAAAGAGTAGGCTCCTGCCCCAGTGGCCCAGAGCTGGCTTCTCCAGCCAAGTTTCTCCAGGAACCCTGCTGATTTGAGCAACCACAAATTGACCTTCTCTCTAGGTGTCTCCTTGCCTCCCTCCCGGTGTTAATATGCGCTTTAAAGAGCTGCAAACTCAACAAGTCTCCGCTTATGCAGGTTAATTCTGAGGCAGCCAAGCTGTGATCAAGTGACCTTTACCCACTTCCCTGCTAATTGTGACGGGCAGCTCCATTTTCCAGCTCCCTCCTCATCCCCCCTTGCTCTAAATTGGAAATCTATCAATTCTCGAGGCAAATGGAAAATAAAGACGCGGGGGGTACATGCAACACACTCTCGCAGGCACTGTGCGTCAACACAACACACAGTTGTTCCGACTCAAGCCATACTGAGCTAGTCTTTTTAAATCCTGGTCTCCTAGGTCTTAGAACAAAGCTACTTTAGGAGCTGATGCCAAAAGAAAATAGAAATCCTGAAAGAGAATTACCCGCCCCACCCCTTTCCAATCTTATTTCTTGCTTTATTGATGTGGGCACAATGACAATAAATCTAATAATAATAATAATTAAAAAAATTTTATCAAGTGCTCACTATTTACCAGTCCTGTCTGAGGGATTGGCTCATTTATTATTCTTGTCATTTGAATGACATGAAATCTGTGACTATCCTCAAAGCTGCATGAGAGTCTGGAAAACACAGAAGAGAGTTCTCTCTTACACACACACACACACACACACACACACACACACACACACAAAGAGAGAGAGAGAAAGAGAGAGAGGCAGAGAGACAGAGACAGAGAGACAGAGAGACAGAGAGAGGAGGCAGGAGGAGACGGTGAACCTGGATGAGCTGACTCCAAAGTCAAGTGTAGCCTTACAACTGGCTCTGAGACTGGTCACACTGTCATACCTTAATTTCCCTGTCTACAAAGTGTAGACAGTAAGGCTCACCTCACTGGATGCTTGGAGCACATGCTCAGTGCTAAGCACATTCTGAAAGCTGTGAATCACTGTTAACACGCCATTATCAGAATTATTATTAATTCTTTACACAAATATTTCCTGCTTGCCTACTATGTATCAGGCCCTCTCTAGACTTGAGGGCCCAACAGTGACCCTAAAAGATAAATGGCTTTGCCTCTAACACACACACACACACACACACACACACACACACACACGAGAGAGAGAGAGAGAGAGAGAGAGAGAGAGAGAGAGAGAGAGAGAGAGAGAAGGAGATGAACAAGAGGCAGGTTATACAATGTCAGATGCCGCTTCCTGTCGCAGAGGGGCTAACAAAGGGGATGGATACATGGGAGCAGGGAGGAGGACTGCAGTCCGACACTGTTGGTCAGAGAAGGACTTTGGAAGAAGGGAATCCTTGGGGAAAGAGCTAGGGAGGAAAAGGAGTAAGGCGAGCCCTCATCCTGGGAATGAACGTTCTGAACGGTGGAAACAGCAAACCAAAGAGGCAGAAGCAGCCAAGAGGAAGGTGGAAGAGAGGTCGGAAGATGAGTGGATAGAACACAGGTATAGGAGCAGTCTCGTTCCCTGCCTGTGTTACAGGCCACAGGAATCTACATCTGGCAAGCCACGGAGAGCCGAGAGGAACGTGAGCGGAGCTATCCCGCGATGCTCTCCCGCTGTGCTTACTGTCACTGTGGTTTCTATAGGGAGGCAAGAGCAAGGCAGAGAGACCGTCAGGAGGCCAGTGTGACTAACGCGGGTGACTGTAGGTGTGCGGCTGGATCCTTTGGTGGTGTGTAACAAGGAGAGCAGAGTCTAGTGTATGCACAAGGTGGGACAGCTACTCTGTGGACTGAGAGGAAGATCATGAGTTCAAGGCCAGCTTGTGTTATACAACAAATTTAATAGTAGTCTGGATAATTTAGGGAGAACGTGCTTCAAAATTAAAATAAAGGCTGGGGCTGTCAGTCCACAGCAGAGCATGTGTGAGACCCTAACTTCAACCCCTCCGCACCTCAGTAAAAGAGGAGGTGTGACAGATGACCACACCGGTGGACAACTGGAGCCTCGATTTGTTACAATGGGCTAAAGTGGGAGGGGAAGATATTATGCACTGAATCCTGTTCCCTAAAGAATGATGCATGTGGATGAGCTAGAGAGAGGGGGCTCAGTGGATGAAGTGGTAGCCTGAGGACCTGAGTTCAAATCTCAGAGTCGAAAACCCTGATGCAGTAACATCCATCCATCTGTAATCCCAGGGTTCCTACAGCCAGATGGAAGGCAAAGAGAGGAGAATCCATGGAATTCCATGACTCAGCTAGCTATGAATGAGAGACCACCTCACACAAGGTACACGGCAAAGACCAAAACTCAAGGTTGTCTCCTGACCTCCACACTCTAGATGTGGCAGTCACACCCTGACTAACATACATGAGCATGCTCACAAACACACACATCCATAAATACACAGAAGACTTTTTAAAGGGATGTTGTGGTCCTAACCCTCAATATTTGACAAGGAAATCTTATTTGGAAGAGAGTCTTTACCACTGGAAAGGTGACTGTGGAGGGTACAGTTATGAAGTTAAAATGACGATATTTGGGCAGTGCCTAAGCTAGAATGAGTAGCATCTTTAGACAAAGATGAAGATACAGAGCCTGTTGCAGCAAGAACTTCATGTACAGACTTGACTTACGCTACAACAAGCCAAGGAGCAACCACAAGTTATAGAGGGGCTGAAGACAGCTGCTTTTCTAGCACTTCAGAGGAAACAGAGCGGCCAGCACCTCGAACTTCAGAACCGTGAGACAATTTCTGGCACATAAACCGCTTGGTTTGTGCTGTGTTTGTAGGGACAGCTCTAAGAGGCTTCTAAAGCAAGAGTAGGGCCTGTAGCTCATTTCTAAATGGAGATGTCAAATACCACATGAGTGTAAGCCTGGGTTTCAGGGGTGAGACATGGGCCAGAACTGTACCCTCCACAGTCACCTTTCCAGCGGTGAAATTAAAGCCATGGAACTGAGTGAGGACACAGAGAGGGGAGGAGCAGGAATGCAGTACTGGCATTAGCCATCCAGAGAAAAGGCAGCCAGTGAGAGACAAGGGAACTCGCAGAAGAGAAGGTCTGAAAGTCAGGACAAGGAAATGTGAGGATGGCCATCAGCTCTGTCTAATGTCACGTCTGAATGACATTAGATGAAGATGAAGAACTGACCGCTGGCTCGGGTGACTTAGAGCCCACTACTCCCCTGACAGTGTCAGTTTCAGAGACAGGAGGGACAATAACAGGAATGTAGAAGAGAGGGATCAAGAGGAACTGGATGCACAGATAGAGACAACTCTCCCAGGAGCTTTCGCTAAAGGGAGAGATGGAGTAAAGAGAGAATGTTTGCAAATATGGGAGAAATTACAGAATAAACTGCAGTCAGAGGCATGACAAAGGCTCTGTCCTCTACCTTAAGACAATTGTCCAAACCTAAGGAGGGTCTTCGGAGACACTGGCAAGCACAGTGTTACATATTTATTTTAAAGTGTTTATGCCGAAGAAGTTATTTTTCTATTACTTATATTGTCTAGTGCACAATGCAACGAGTTTCATTATGACATTTTACATACATATAAATCATCATGCCTTGCTCATATTTGGTCCCTCACTACCCTTCCCTGCCCCCTCTTTATAATCACACACACACACACACACACACACACACACACACACAAGCACATGCTCACGCACATTTAAATCCACATTCTGCATGACAGAACAGGTGTCATTAGTCATCTTCCTCCCATAACACTCTTATTCCCCCTCCCTTTAGACCCCACTGTTCCCTCTAACTGCCCCTTCTATTTTTGTGTACCACATGTAATTAAATTCTGTATATGAGAGAAACGTGATGCCTGTCTGTGCAAATCAGGCTCACTTCACTTAACATCATGCTCTCCAGTTCCATCCCTTTTCCTGCTACTGACATAATTTCAGCCTTTATGGCTGAATATGTATATCTTCATCATGTATACACACCATATTTTTTATCAATTTATCTGTCAATGGGTCTCTAATCCTGTCCTGTCTTGGCTGTTTTGAGCAATGTATCAATAAACATAAATGTGCATGTATCTCTGAGATATACTGACCTAACTCCCTTTGGATATGTGAGTGGGAGAAGCATATCTGGATCACAGGGGCAGCTGTCTTCGGCCCCTCTGCAACTTCTGACTGCTCCTTGGCTTGTTGTAGCGTAAGTCAAGTCTGTACATGAAGTTCTTGCTGCATCAGGCTCTGTATCTTCATCTTTGTCTAAAGATGCTACTCATTCTAGCTTAGGAGCTACCCAAATAATTTCATTTTGACTGTACCCCCCACAGTCACCTTTCCAGTGGTAAAGACCCTCTTTCCAAATAGATCTCCTTGTCAAATATTGAGGGTTAAGACCACAACATCCCTTTAAAAAGTCTTCTGTGTATTTGTGTGTGTTTGTGAGCAGGCTCATGTATGTTAGTCAGGGTGTGTGACTGCCACATCTAGTTCCCCTAGGAACCCCCACAATGACTTCCATACTATCTACACCAGCTTAATTAAGTTTTCTTATTGTTTTGTCTGATCTTCGCATGAGAGAAACAGGAAGGACCGTGTGTAGGCCATGAATCTTTCTTGCTTCTCCAAGAAGGTCCCCAACCTCCCGGTGAAGTGGGGAATACAACTTCTAACCCAACATGTGGCCAGGTCTCCACTTGCCATATCCCCGATGTTGGTGGGAACTGTAGGTAACACTAGTCTTCCCAGATAAGTGTGGGCCTGTTTAGAGCTCCCCGCGTGCTCTAAACTGGAAACTCAGTGTGCTCCCAGTAATAGCTACCTAGCAGATCACGAGAGCCAGATTCTGCAGCTTTCTCTTTGCATAAAGATCACTTGCTCCTCAGGGTAACTCAGTATGGAGGAGAGTGAGGCCACTACACCACATCAAAGGAAAGAAGATTAACAAAAGCATTAGTGTCTTACTCCCCACTTCCTGCCTGCCCAACACCCCCTCCTTCTTGGTACAAGGCACCACTTTCAAATGTGCAGGTTGCACAATATACAGCTCTATAGCACGTGACCATATGTCATGCAGATGCCACCACCTGCAGTTGCGCAGTGCACAACCTGTATGCTTAAGTACAGAGTCCCTGCTCACGTGGTGCCAGAGTCCATTTTTCCCACCTGTATTACCATTACCAAGTCTGGTAATCATAGTCTTTTAAATAAGAGCTTCTTGGGGTCAGGGAAGATTTCCTCTCTGTATCCACGGAGAGTCAGCACACCGCCTGGCACATAGCAGGTGCACAGTAAATGACGGCGAGATGAAAGGCTATGGAAGACGAGCATGAATGTGCTCATCAGCTCCCGAATCACCGTGTCTACGGAGGCGCCACTCGAAGCCTGAAATAGGTGGTGGGAAACAAATGAAAGGAAGAACTACTGCTTTGCACAGCTGGCTGCCAGCTCACAAAACTCATTAACCCAAGAGGTGGCATCAAAGCAAACACTAATGGGTCCAGGTGTGTCTAGGAAAGTGCAAGCTTCCTGCACTGTAGCTTATGGGAAGAGAGTGCAGCCATAGACTGGGACTCAATGGAGCAGCCTTGTACTCCAGACGCTGAACAGAGAGGGCCATACAATGTTACAAACAGGGAGGGCCAGACAATGTTACAGAGAGGGCCAGACAATGTTACAAACAGGGAGGGCCAGACAATGTTACAAACAGGGAGGGCCAGACAATGTTACAAATATGGGGGGGCCATACAATGAATGTTACTACTCTCTTTAAGTCAGTTTCCTTCTATGTAAAACAGAACTACTGTTTATCCTCCTATGTTGTGATCATTAAATCAAATAATGCATGGGTTGGTACTCAACAAACACTGCCAAAAACAATAACAAGATTACTAAGTTTACATTTTCCTTGTAAAGTAGTTCACAAAAATTGCATCTTATACCAAGAAACCAGTTTTAATGATCCCTTATTTAGACACCTTCTTGATGAAAACTTCTAAAAATGCTGCCTTTCAGCTTTGGGGACTTCACAGAATAGAACAGTTTGTGTGTGTGCCTTTTTCATGATGTTCAGCATGGGCTACCTGACCAAAGGAGTGACATTGTGATATTCTCCAGTCTCCAACATGGCTCAGCTTGCAACATTCCTACCAGAAATTTATAAAGGCCAGAAGTGTGTCAGGCACTAATGAAATACTCACAGAAGACTTCTACAGTCTACTAGTGTGGGTGTATTGTGATAGATGAACAGCATGAAAATGGAGCCATATTATTAGAAGCCAGAACTCTGAGAAAACCAACCTCAAATGTCCAGCTTAGTCTTGTTTAAAACCATCTCTCTTAAAACCTCAGAGGCCTGACCTCCCTTACTCTCCTTGAAGGTCATGGTTCTTTGAAAAGATTTGTCTTTTCTTCACCCACAGACTTCAAAGGGAAAGAAGAGGGGGAAGAAGGGAATGGGAAAGGGGGAGGGAAGGGAAGGGGGATGATGGAAGGGTGGAGAGGAAGTGGGAAGAGGAAGGAAGGAGAGAGGAGGGAAGAAGAGATGGGAGAAAGAAGAGGAATGATAGAAAAGAAAATGGGTAAAGAATGGAAGGGAGGACAGAGGAAGGAAGGAGAAGAGGGAGAGGGAGGGAAGGGAGGGAGGAGGAAGAAAGGAAGTTAGAAAAATAAACAGAGGATATATGGGTGGAAGATGGACAATGGTGATGCAAAGCACTGTAACATGAGTGACAGTAGTAACAACAGATTCAATGACAGTCCCAAAGTCAGCACCACCATCACAAGACCCCGTGACCCTGAAGACATTGTTCATCTCTCTAAGTTTTGCCTCCTTATCTGGAGTGTGATCAGAACAGTGCCTGCCTTACAGGGCTCCTTGAAGCTTTCCGTAAGAGAATGCACACGGATTGCCCATTTATCCATGAGCAAAGGTCTGTTGCACTCCTGCTACGTGGCAGGTGCTGGTCTAAGCACTGAGACTAGTTGTGAAGATATGCAGACCTCCACTTTCACAGAACTTATATTCAAACTGCAAGCATGGATAATGCAGAAATTGAGGCCGCCATTTTACGTGTCAGAAGGTCAGTATTTTTAAAGGACTGGGCACTGACAACTTAAAGCTGAAACATAAGACAAGGAAAAGGAAGTGATCCATGGGTCACTTGGGGTTTTAGGGTTATCCAGAGAGCAGGAAATGGCTAGAGCAAAGGGCCTGGGGCAGAAACATGTCCAATGTGTTCACCATGCAGAGGAGCATAATCCTCCCCCAGGAGGGAGCTTTAAAAGTGCTCCTTGAGAGACTCTTCTTCATGGCTGTCATGTAGTCTCTCCTAGGCCAGAGGCATGACACACTGTCCCCAGAGTCAGTGACACCCACAAGGCCAATATGAGCCCTGACCTGGCATCTCCTCCTCATCTTACTCTCCCTCTATTATCCTTTTCTTCCTCTTCCTTATTCATTATCTTTATTAGCATCACCATTGCAGCACCAGTATTAATAGACCTCTCATAGCTGTAACAGGCTCTTAGCACCACCACCTCACTTTGCACAATGATCTGAGCAGGTGCTGCTATCATTCCACACAGAACCCAAGATATGCAATAAAAGGCCTGGGTTCATATGGTTGGCCCAGCAAGGATAAGTCTGCTGTGGTCTGATTTCACAGCCACTGCCCTCTCTGTCTGCAACTGCTATTTTTTTCCTGTAAGCCATTGTCCTTTCTTCTGCTTGTCTGAAAATGTGGTCAGCAGAATGCAGAAGAGGAAGAATAAAAAGGCAGAGTGGGAAGGACGGGCAAATAAATGTGACTACATCCCCCAAACATGTGTTGGGCCATGACCAAAACTGTGTACTGACGCTCATCCAAATGTAAGCATGAGCAAATAGATAGATGATGGACAGGTAATACATAGATGATAGATAGATAGATAGATAGATAGATAGATAGATGATAAATTGATAGACAATAGATTATAGATAGATGATAGACAATAGATAGATTATAGATAGATGATAGAGAGAGAGATACAGATGATAAATAGATGATAGACAATAGATACTATATATAACTAATTATTGATAGTTGGTGGGTAGATGATAAATACATTATAGGTATATAGATTCTAGATAGATTTATTGATTGGTGACAGGTACATAGATGATTGACATATAGACAAATAATTAATAGATATATAGATGATACATAGGCAGATGATAGACAATTAATAAACAAGTAGACAGAAGATCTGATAGGTATATGATTGACAGAGATATATATGTGACAAATAGAAGACAGATATATGGTTGATTGAAGATAGAAGACAAACGGACAGACAGACAGATGATAATACATTTGATGTGGGTGTGAATGTTGCTTTGGCAGTGTCCCAGATCATCGTGATAGAGAGAGGACAGTCAAATGGGCAGTATGGGAGAGCCTGGCTTTGTGTCTCATCATCTAGCAGGTTCTGGAAGACTTTCATCACCGCATCCTCAATTTTCTCATCTTGGAAATGAAGGTAGGCACCTTACAGGCTTGTTATGAGAATTAAATATGCTCAGCGTAATGGGAAAGCCAATATTTTACATTATAAACCATGTACACAGGACCACATGATACTCAGCCCAGATGTGGCTATTTACTGGCCAGAGTCTTAAGATAAGATTGAGCTATAGCTGGGCATGGTGCTACACAACCATAATCTCGGCATAGGAGAATCAGAGTTCAAGGTCATCCCAGGCTACTTACTAAATTCCAGACCAGCCTGGGCTACATGAGACAAGAAAGAAAGGGTTGAGTTATGGATCAAAGGGTTCTCTAACTTTCCTCAAAGGAAAACTGTAATGAGAATTCTGAAATTTTTGTTTCTTTAAACACACACACACACACACACACACACACACACACAGAGAGAGAGAGAGAGAGAGAGAGAGAGAGAGAGAGAGAGAGAGAGAGAGATCACAAGAGTGTGTTCTCATTTTAATCAGAGATATGGGAATATGGCGCTGCTTCAGACTGTCCGAAGCAACTGCCTCTGATTTGCCTCATGCTCTAGCAGAGGCATGGCTCTGCCACCTGCAGATAATGTCTGTGATTGTGTGATGTTTGGAACCCTGGGAACTTTTCTGAGGATATATAAATACTAGGGCCCCCTGGTAGGTAGGTGGATGGTTGTTGGTCTTTTAGAGGGGTTAGAGAGGTTTGTTAGTAGCCATGCTCAAAGAAGAAACAAAAGGAAAGAAATTAGATACAGAAACTTTCCTAATTCCTCTCTTCCCTCTATTCTTGTTTCTTTCCTTTCTAGTATTAGGGATGAACCCAGGGGGATAAAGAGTGGGAAAAAGAACCCACAAAGTAGCAAAGACCAGCTATAGAAAACAGATGCCTTAGAAGTCTGGATCCTACCTTTGGAATTAAAGCAAGAGAACTCTCAGGGTGCCCATGGCTCTAATAAGATACCTGTAAACCCTCCGTGAGTAGAGGAAGGCCTGGCTCCTTTTCCTGTTTGAGCAAGGAAAGGCCAGGCTTTTTGCCACTGTGCTGGGAATACCACACTGTTCCCACAGGGTCTGCAAGGTCTCAAGGGAGTGCCTTGCAGGTGGTCTGTGTGTCTGGGGCTGCCTTAGGGCTGAGCTCCTTACTCAGTATCCTCTACTAAGGGACTCCATCTAGCTTCCCTCACAAATAGTATGGAAAATGGGGTGAAGAAAGCAGCCCCTTTGCAGAGAGCAAGGACTGTGTTGTTTGTTTTACACTCCCCTCTGGTTCCCCATACTTGGCCTTCTGCCTGGCCCACAGCACACTGGCAATTTAATTTTTTGTTTTTAAAGCACCAATGATTCCATAATATCTGTGTGTGTGTATGTGTGTGTTTGTATGCATCTACACATGCTCATATACACATACACATAAGCAGATGTCCAAGGAGATCAGAAAAAATATCAGATCCTCTGTGAGCTGCCCATTGTGGGTGCTGAGAACTAAATTCCAGACCTCTAAAAGGGCAGCAAGCATTCCAAACTGCTGATCCATCTCTCCAGCCTCAGCCTTGCAGTTTCCATAGAAGGAAGGATGGCCACGCTGTGTTTTTCATAAGTATAATACCTTGGCTTCTTTACCCAGCCAAACAAATTTGTCAACCCCTTGGGGAAAATGGCATTAAAGCCTTGGTCAAAAGCAGTGTGAGGTTCACCCAAGGAATGGGAAAACGACTCCCCTCCCTATCCCCACCATTAGCCCACCCCTTCCTCGGGGCAGTCCTACATCCCCAGACAGTCCTCTAGAAGCCCACCCCCATTGAGTATAAATAGAGCAAACTGCCTTATAGCAGGAGACTCCATCTGTTAATTAGCAAATAAATCAGTCCCATCTCGCCAATTAAGAAGGTATCTTGGCCTGAAAAATGTGCCTTATTCCTCTCAGTGACAATGAAAGGTGTTTGTCATAGGCCTTGAAGTGGCAGTGCTGTCCACCTGTGCTTCATACGCCCCTCTCTATGTCCCACACACCCAATCCCACCCCCTATGCAGGTGTGTTGGGGGAGGGGTCTTCACCTTTCATTCTTCTGTTCTTCCTCTAGCCTTCCGTTCCACCATAGGCACCCCATGTCTTATGAGAAGACAGTTCCTGGGCCCTTAAACCAAGAAGTAAAGCCGTATGGTTTGACTGGAGATTCAAAGATGACCTGCATCAGACATTGTGAGTGACAAATCATGTGAAGGGCAGATCCTGGGGATCCCAGGCTTGGGTCTGGATCTCAGAGGGTGGTGTCACCATGCTGTAACTTTAGCCTCCTCCCTAAGGGGTCTGTACACTCTCCCAACCACTGGAGCAAACAGTCTGTTCACCTGTCCTTTTCTCTGTTTCTCTATCTTTTACATTTTTTATTCTATGCACATGGATGTTTTGTCCGCATGTGTCTTTGTACTATGTGTGTACAATACCCAGAGAGCTCAGAAGAGGGCACTGAATCCCCTGAAACTGGAGATAATTGTGAGCTGCCATGTGAGTGCTGTTAATCAACCTGGGGTCTTCTGGGAGTGCAACCAGTGCCCTTAACTGTTGAACCACCTCTCCAGTCCCTATCTATCTATCTACCTACCTATCTATCTATCTATCTATCTATCTATCTATCTATCTATCTATCCTTCCATCCATCTATCCATCTTTCTATCTATCCATCCATCTATCTATCCATCTTTCTATCTATCTATCCATCTATCTTTCTCTCTCTTGTCACTGATATAAAAAAGGGGGAGGAAGGAGGTGCTAGATTCTAGTATATAACACAAGACATAAAGGTCCATGAGGAGAGGGAGCTAATATACATTTCATTTTGCAGGTAAAGAGACCAAGGCCCAGGCTACAGGTTGAATTATGTCTTGCCCCCTGCCAAATATGATGAAGTTCTCATCTTCCCTGGGTTGGGGGCACCAAGGTCCCTGTGCCCTCAGAGTACAAGGCCAGGAATGTTAAGCATGGAGGGCCTCTCCTCTAAGGAAGACTGGCCTGTTCTCTGCCCAGAAGGCTGGCATTATATATATCGTTCATAACCTGGTAACATTTTTGCTTTCTGTTGGGGCAGATCTCACCCTAATTCCCCAGAATGTTTACCCCAGGCACTTCCCTCCCAAAGTATTTTTAGCTCACAGTGAATAGAATCCATCCTTGGGGTAGATGTCACATGTACTTTATGGCCTGCCAACCTCTGTGCTACCATGATCAGAGTCTACACTAGATTCTAGCCCTTTCAGCTATAGAGTCCCCACCACCACCATGGTCATGTACGTTGTAGTTTCTAAGTAGTCACACCTTCAACTTTATTGTGTACCTGGAATTGGAGTGATTGTTGCCTGGAATCTTTCCCCCAGCTCTACTGTGTTTTCAGTGTGCTGACAGTGAACAGCCTGGCAGCAGGCTCCCCAGTCCGATCCAGGTGGACGAAGTCAATCTGAACCAAGTTTTCATTCTCACCTCTTCACAGTTTGCTCTCCTAACTGGACACCTGCAGGGTCCCTCCACCCTTGGACCTCAGAATGTGAGAATTACGTAGAACCTCTGGAGAGAGGCCATCAGGCTAAGCGGGGTCATTAGGATGAGACTTAAGCACTACGATTGATGTTCTAATAAAAAAAGGGGCAAGCCAGCACAGAGGGGACCCAAGGAGAATGCTGTAGAAAGATTAAAGTTATACAACATCACAAATCGGGATGCCTGGGGTACCTGGAATTGGAAGAATCAAAGAAGACTCCTCTTGCCTTGCCCTGCAGATTTCAGATAGAGTACCTGCCTGTGCTTTGACCCCTGAGAGCTGTGGAATTACATATTTCTGTTTGGTCTAAGTCACCTAGCTTGTGGCTCTTTGCTATGAAAGGCCCAGCCAATGGCCTAAAAAGGGGCCATGACTTGGTCGAGGTCATACAGCTAGACAGCCCCATTCATGCCACCCCACTGCCACATGGGGTAAGGCTTCATGTCACATGTCCATGATAGGATATATGCCCTTTAGAATGGGCCAGGTAGGTGACCACCATGCAGGAGCCAAAAGGCTAAACACAGGAACGGTGTGAAGTTTCCATGCATTGATGGCCCCTTACCCTGTCACAGCCAAATTAGCAGCCAGAAAATATGGCAGGGCCCTTTCCTATGGCCCTTTGCAAACAGGCAACACAGCCAGTGTCTGTGGGGAGCCCAGATTCCAAAATCTCCCCCTTTGACTTTGAAGGACCCATGAGGTCATCTCTAAGAAAGTAGGGCCAGCAGCACTGGAGATGTACTGGGCTGTGCATAGTCAGCCTCTTGCCCACCCCAACACCCACTAACATCTTTACATTTCCACAGGATGCAGGTTAACTCACAGCAGCCAGAAGTTGTCTCCCAAGCCTCTAGTCCAAATGGCCTAGAGACGGGGAGCAGAGCCTGACCCAAGGTGAAGAACCCCATAGGTCCTGGGAATTCAGCACTCAGAAGCAATGCGAGTTTCCCTAGAGCTCTTTTTGTTGCACTCCCTGGAAGAGCACACATGATGCCTTAGTTCTACAAAGAGACACTACCTGGCAGAGGCTAAGGGCCCTTTAGGATCCCTTCAATCCCAAAGCACCAGTACAAAAGACATTCATGTCCATTAGCAATCCTCTGCCACCAGCTCTGAAGGGAAGAACCATTGTTGTCTCAAAAGCTCCTGCAACATGGAAACTCATCCCACCCCTTATGAGTGACAGAGCCTCAGGAAAGTCATTTGCAATGAGAGGAGAGAGAGAGAAGAGGGAGAGTAAGCAATCAAATTAATTCTAATGACATTGATAAGGAGATCTGGAAGCCCAGCCAATCGCTCCATTAAACTAATGACTTTGGGTCCTTTCTGTCATCACCTAGGGTCAGTCCCCCACCCTTACTGTATGTCATGAGTGCTGGCAACAGCAGCTGGGTTGGGAAACAGGAGGGTCAGTGGAACTAGAACTGATGTCACAGAAGGGATACCCTCTACCATCCACCAGGTCTTAAACCTCAGTGGTTGGTCCTCTTGTTGGGAGAGAAATGCATCCCATCAAGACTCCTCAGACAGCAGACATGAGCAAGTGTCAGATGGCCCGGTAGAGTTCTGCCCACAGGACTAGCACACCACGCTGTCGCTGGGAGGTGGAGAGAGTGGTAGCCCTGTTAAACATGTCTATGGAGGCAGCTTCCCAGGAATTCCTAGGATGACAAGACGCATGATTAACGTCACCAGAGATGCTCCAGGACTAAAGTCACATGCCCTGTTCTGTTTGTGTGCGCGTTGGTTTCTATTTTATTATGGTAAGATTCACATATGCTGAAATCAATCATCTCAAATGAAGAATTCAGTGATATTTAGCACATTTACAATGTTGCTCAACCACCTCCTCAGTCTAGTTCCAAAACACTCTCATCATCAACAAGAGGAAGTTCCAAATTAACTTAACAGTTACCGCCCCTCACTACTCCTTCCGCCCAGTCCTTGGCAACTGCCAGTCCTTGCCTGTCTGTGGGTATACCTATTCTGGGCATGATCTGACAATTGCATGAACTTGTGCTTAACCTCTTCACTTCTCAAAACGTTTTCGAGGTCCACCCACGCTGAATTATGAACCAGCTGAACAACATTGCATATACTCACACACACACATGCATCACAATCTGTTTATGAACACATGCATTAAATCTACACTTCAGGTACCAGGCATGGTGGCACGCACCAATACAAGCACCTGAGAGACAGAGGGGAAAAAAAGATCATGAGGTCAAGGCCAGCCTGAGCCTCATAGCAAGTTTAAGGCCAGCTTAAGCTATATAGCAAGATCCATCTCAAAAACTCAAGGGCTGAGATAGCTCAGAGGTCCAGTACTTGTACAGCACACATAAGGCTCTGGTACAGCTGCCAACATCAGAAAATAGACAGATAAAGAAACAGCTCTGTTTTATGTAAATGAGAGCTCTCAAACTCAAGTTCTTATATCAGTTTGTCTGACTTTGCTTGCATTCTCTGTTTCTTCCTCCCAGGTGAGACTTAGCCCATCTGCCACAAACAGTGTACCCCACACAGCTCCCAGAACATGTCCTTTGTTCTCCTGAGCAATGATGGGCCCTTTCCTCCACCGGGTATCATGGCTATCTTCAGGTAAGATAAAGATGTCTAAACTCAAACTTTCTTTCAGGTCTTTGGGAAAGAAGAGAAGATGCCACCAGGTCTGTTTCAACACCGGTTTCAGTTTTTTGATTCCAAACTCACAAATTCGGGAGAATTTGAACACAGTTCTTTAGTGTGAGCTCTCTAGTATTTAGTATACTCGATCTATGGAATGGGGAAGAGAGAACATGCATGTATATCCCTCTAGGTCCTAGGGAGAGCTCATTTTCTAAATTGAGAGGCTCCTTCCCAGGAGGTGGAACCTTGGGTCAGGATTCGACTTTGTCTTGTCAGTCCTCTCTGGGTACCTGCTCTAAGCCAGGCATGCCATGTCCAGGAGGAGACAAAGATCACTAGACATCGCCTGGGAAATGAGATGCAAGGCACAAGCAGAGATAGCAGCATGATGGGCAGACAGATTCTGAGTCATTGGAGGGTCCCGGAATGCAGAGGACAGCTATCTTTGAGCAGAACAGGGGAGGAGGGTTTCTCAAAAGATATCACCGTTGAGGCTGGAGTAGGGTGAGTAAATATCTGTCCAAGGGGTGAAAGTCTTCCTTAGAAGAAGGAAAGCCCAAGAAGGTGTGCTCTGAATTCCCCACCACTGAGTCCACAATGGGAGGACTTGGAGACAGTGTGAAAGGGCAGGGCTAGAGAGGGTCAGGTCACAAAGGGCTTGTGACACCTGTCCTAAGGTATTTATAGGTTTGGGACCTGAGGAGAGGCCAAGGGGGTTGGAGGAAACAGGGAGAGGGGGGCGTGGCGGGCAGAGAAGGCATCGAGAGGCTCAGACTGTGACAGAGGCCTTGATCGCAGCCCCAGATAACTCTTAGGAAAGATGGTCCCCAAGGGCAGTCGTCTCACTGGAAGATAGGGAACATGCCAAAGGCATTGATGAGATTGATAAATGCACAGAGAGATAGATAATGGGGTTGGGAAGACTAGAGCTCTCACACTCCCCCTACCTTAGCACCACACAGGTCTGGACTCAGCTGGAGCAGGAAGGGTCTCCTGGCTACAGGCCGCAGTCCTGGAAGCTCTCTGCCGCCTGTGCCTGTTCCTCCAGTCTCCTCCCAGACGCCGTGGCTATTGCCCCAGCAGGGTCCTTCCAAGCCTAACCCTCCTCTCTGAGCTGCCACTTGTCACCACAAGGCGAGAGAGATGCCAGCTCTGTCCCCATCCCGAGAGCCCATTCGGGGCTCTGGAAGATGAATTATGTTTCATTTATATCAAAGAAGCAATCTTGGAGCCCATTTGTGATCAAATTTGCTGTCAGAGAAACTTTGCTTTATCACATTACATCTGATATCTCTTGGCTTCTTGTCCTTGAGACTATTAAAGTTTAATGTCAAATTCAAGATGAAATGAAATCTTTGCTGTATCGTCTCATCAGGGTCTGAGCATCCCCCCTTCCATCTAAAAAATTTTGACAACTAATTACAATGGGGGTGGGAGAGAGGCAGGCCCACTCCCCTCTCATTTGCTGAGAATGCCGTCATTTGGAGGGGCTGCCAATGGGCACCGTGGCTTTTTTTTTTTTTTTTTTTTTTGAGAACAGAACAAAGAGTGGTCCTCGTCTCCATTCAGCTCATCTTCCCTGTCCCTTCACCCCAGACTCACATCCCCTGGACTAATGATATCAGTTTTCATTCTTAGCCAAACAAGGCATTCCTGCAAGGGGACCCAGTGTAAGGATGTCAGAGGAAGCACGCAGGGCTGGGAGGCAGACAAGACGGGAATCCAGCCTCCGCCTGCCACACGGCTGAGAACAAGTCACTGCTCACTTGGAGTTCCCAATTCCTCGACTGTTGAATTGACATTGGTCGCATGAGTAGCCTTGGCCGGAATGAAGAGGATAAGAGACTGGCAAACAGCAGCAGACATTCCTAACGGACATTCAACTAAGACTTACACACACACACCACAAGAACACGTCTGAAGGGCTAATTTACCATTGGAAGCTCAGAAGCAATTGATGGCCCAGGACTGTAATTGTCTTTAAGACACACATCCATGAACACAGTCTTCAGACTAGGCCTATGCTTTCCTAGCACAGGGGAAGAGTAGATAGGGTGTTGGCAACCCACCCCGGGCAGGCAGCACAGGATTGTGGGAAGACCCAATAGCTCACAGACCAAAACTTCTGAAAAGCAACATGTGCGAGAGACACCTAGAAAGACACAGGAGAAAATATTTTTTTAATAGACTGATATTTCATTCATTCAACAAATATTTATTATGCATTTCTCTGTGTGCTCCCGCTGTTCTGGTTCCTTGAGATTCTGTGGTTAATAAAAAGAAAGTCAAGAATTTTGGCCTCCTGGAACCCAGGCATTAGAGGGAGGACAAGTGGTAAATGTGATTAAGTAATGAATTCATTTGGATTCATCTATGAGTTCTTTTTTTGGTTCTTCTTTTTTTTTTTCTAGGCATAGTCTCACTATGTGGCCAAATCTGGCCTCAAACTCATGATCTCAAGATCCTCCTACCTTATCCTAGTTTACAGGTATGTGTCACTGCTGATCTGTAAACCCTTATGTGAGTGGAGTCCAGGCATGAGCAGCTGCTGAGATGGTCTCCAGGACTCTACTTCCTGGATGCAAGTCACGTGCCACAAAGCAGCCACATAATGCCGGTCATTTCGCTCGCCTCCCAGATCTTTATTTCCTCACCCATGAAGCAAGGCCCAATAGAGTACCTGCCTCTTAGGGTTGAGCGAGTTGCTTTGTGCCTGACAGCTGAGAGGTAACCCATTCACTGGCCCTAATCATGTTCTTCTGGGAAGCTTTCCAGATCCACTGAGTACAAACCAGCAAGAGTTAGATGTCAGTGTCCAGGGAAGGAGTATCGAGCCTATTAGACTGCATCTGCAAGCAGAGCCCAAGGCTGAGGAGAAGGGCTCACTGTCTTTCAAACAGCTACTCTCAAGTGAGGAATAACTTCAGTGTGTGTTAGGAATCTTGTGGTTGCTGGGACAAGAATACCCAAGTGAACTGATATATAGAGAGGAAAAGTTTATTTTGGCTCACTGTGTCGGAGGTCTCAGTTCACAGTCAACTCTGTTGATTTGAGGCCTGTGGTGAAAGAGAACTTTGTGTCGGGAGCATATGGTAGAGCAAGCTGCCTCACCTCATGTCAGATGCAAAGACAGAGGAGGCAGGGTCTCAAATGTCCTCCTCAAGGACATGCCCTCAGTGACCGAACTGGGCTCCACCTTCCTGCCACCTTCCAGCACTGGCACAAGCTGTAGCCCAGCTTTCAGCACATGAGGCTCTAGGAGACATTTAAGATCCAAATCACAGCAATGCCTTCTGCCAAGCTAGGCTCCCTCACCACGAGTGATTCCTTCGTCTTGCTCGGTCACACATCCTACTGGAGAAACCGCCCTCAGACAACATCCTTCCTGAGATGCGGCCCTGACATTTCACCAGCCAGCTCTGCTGCTCCCTTTGGAGAAATCAGAGCTCCTTACACACCAGTCTATAATCTCAGTCTCCAAAAGCTCCAAGGCAGCAAGCTATCACCTCCCCCTCCCTTCTTTTGGGGCAACGATAATAATCCAAAATGTTTGTGGAAGCTTTGTTTGAAAGCAGAATGGGTGTGTGCCAGAGTCAATGGCCACCCCTGCAGAAGCTCCATAAAGAACACGGCAGCGGTCTGTGAAGCAGGGGAGCAAGGTGAGCCCTGAGACAGCCCAGCCAAGCCACAAAGCCAGGACATAGATGGATGCAGTGGCATTCAAATAGCATAATCATAAGCACACACTGTACTACACACAGGGTCAGAAGGGTTCTGGAGTGTCAACAGAATCCCAGTGAAGATTCCTTTTTTAGACAGAATCTCTTAAAAGGGACAGATCATACTTAATGCCTCACAGTCCTTTGAACAGCACACACCTGCACAAAGGGTGGCTTAAGCCAGGGAGAATGAGTCTTAACAGACACCCCTGTGGTGGTTAATCTTTGTTAATGAAATTTAGAGTCACCAAGGAGATGCCCTTGGGTGGGTCTATAAGGGTGTTTGCAGAGTTTTACTGAAGGGGTATCTTAGTTAGGGTGTTAATGCTGTGAGCAGACACCACGACCAAGGCAACTCTTATAAGGACATTTAATTGGGGCTGGCTTACAGGTTCAGAAGTTCCATCCACAATCATCAAGGCAGGAGCATGGCAATATTCAGATGGGCATGGTGCAGGCAGAGCTGAGAGTTCTACATCTTCATCTGAAGGCTGCTAGTGAAAGACTGACTTCCAGGCAGCTAGGATGAGGGTCTTAAGCCATGCCCACAGTGGCATACCAATTCCAATAAGGCCGTACCTGCAAATAGTCCCACTCCCTGGGCCAAGCATATATAAACCATCACTAGGGGAAAGACTTACCCCAAAGGATGGTGGCACAGGTACCTAATAAGAGGAGGCAGTGGGTATCTGCATTCATCTATTTCTGCCTGAACACAGTAGGACCAGCTGCCTAATACGCCCAGTGCCATACCTTACTACCATGAGGGACCGTGCCTCTTCAAACCACAAGCCAAAATACACCCTCTTCCATTAAGTTGCTTTCATTAGGTATCTTTGGTCACAATGATGAGAGACATAACTAACACAGTCCCGGCATTTGCCATCCAAGAGCTTGCTGTCCTTTGCAGGATGCACTTTGAGAAGCTCCTCATTCCGGTGCTGCGGCCACTCACCCCGGGGTCTCTGTTCTGCGTCACTTTCTGCAGTTTGCATTCTCTGTTTGCCTTGTCGTGAAGCTGCTCCAAGATAGTAAATCTTTAATGTCCTGAGAGTAGATTTGATTTCTGGAAAAAGACCAAACTTATTTAGAGCCAAATCTTGCCAATAAGGTAGACAAGTAGTTTATATTAAATTTTTAAGAAAACAACCTTGTGCCTGGAGCTCAATAAATATTTGTTGACTAACAATGACAACAAAATGAGAATTAAGTACACGTTGTTTGAGTCTAAGGAAAAGAGACTCATTTTCTTCTTCAGCTCATAGATCTTCTGAAAACATTTGAGCAAAGAAATTCCAGAAGCAGTTTAAAAAGTGGCGGGGGTGGGGAGTAGGAGCTGGGGGTGTCAGTGGAATAAGAACGGTGTGTCAAGGGAATTCCACCGGGAAGACGACCCATGGCTAGAATTCCAATGGACAAGGTGACCCAATTTCACACAAGAAAAGGTGGCTCTAGTCTGTTTGGTCTAACTATATACTAACAAAATTGCTAAATTGGTGGGGTGGGGGTGGGACATGAGAAGTGGGGATGGGGTATGAGGGGTGGAGGCAGGACTTGAGATATGGGGGGCAGGGTATGAGGGGTGGGGGGGCAGGATGTGAGATGTGGGGGGCGGGACATGAGGCATGGGGGGCGGGACATGAGAGGTGGGAGCAGGATATGAGGGGTGGGGGGTGGGACGTGAGAGGTGGGGGCAGAACATGAGATGTGGGGGCGGGACATGAGGCATGGGGGCGGGACATGAGAGGTGGGAGCAGGATATGAGGGGTGGGGGGTGGGACGTGAGAGGTGGGGGCGGAACATGAGATGTGGGGGGGCGGGACATGAGGCATGGGGGCGGGGCGTGAGAGGTGGGAGGGTTCATAGGAGAAATAGTAACTACCAGAAACAAACAGAAGACACAGATACCCAGACTGCTCAAGAGATTGTGTTGGAGATGGTAGCTGGGAGGAAGAGCAAGCCGGCTAGCTGGAGGGTAGGAGAGACCTGTGGAAGAGGCAGCTGGATGCTAGGGCAGAGCTTCCAACCTCTTCATGACAGGGCACTCCCAGAAGATGACCCCCCCACCCCCGGATGGCTCACTGAGACTAATGTACACTGCAGAGGTAGATGGGAAGACTGGTCTGAAGGGCTCTCCGGTGACCCCAGGCCCACTTGCCACCCCTCAGATGGCTAAGAATTCTCTGGTTTTATTCCATGCGCACTAGCTGAGAAAACCCTTGGTGAGGAGGAAGGAGGACTTCAGCAGGTGGGGAGAGGGGGGTGCAGCAGGTACAAGGCAAACGGAAGTGGGGGTGCTGAACGTCTGGTGACAGACTGTCTCCTCTTTGGTAGGATGGCCGAGAAGGAGTGTGAGAGAGAGAATAGACAATCGGCTGAACCCAGCCGACTGCAGGCCTCGGCTGCTGTATGCTAGAATTTGAGCTAAATTCTGTGGACAACAAAGATCCTTCAGAGTCACTGATAGGGGGCGGAGGGGTATATTTTTAAAATTTAAAAAATTCACACTTCTTATGGTTTGCGCAAGAACAGCCATAAATAACAAACTTGAAACACAGAGATTCCCCAAAGCTAGGGTACAGGCCTTTGTCTTGCTTCTAGCTTAGTAGGGTGCCCTGCTTACAGAAAAAGTCCTGGACGCTTCCGACATGAGATGAAAACCTCCAACCCAAGTTTTGTATAAAGGCTGGGAAGCTAAAAAGTAAAGAGCAGCCCTGGGACCCCCGGAGCGGAGAGCAGCCCCCTCCTTTGTGGAATTTCGTCCATCTTGTCAGTGATGTGAATTGCCGTTACTGTTGTCTGCCCTGCCTAAATGAGAATAAATACATACATGGCTTCTGCCCAGGCAAGCCACCTGTCTGCGTGAGAGGGACGGCAGAATGTTAAAATTGGGCAGGGGAGGGGGGGGAGGGGAGGAGTACTTTTAAGATGGCTGCCAGCGTTGCTATGGAAATGTAATTCCCGACCAGAAGCAAATCCCATTCAAAAGGCCAAGAATGGCCGTGTTAGGTCAAAAACGGAACATGAACTGGGGGAAAAGATTGCTTTTCAAGAGAACCAGACAATTAATTTAACAGAGGAACCACCCTACAAAGAGGGAAAATTACAGTTACCTTACGGGAGGGACCTTTATTCAGTTAAAGTCCAATTTTTAAAAGAGTGCACCAGGGGTAAGGTGACAAGACAATGTTCTCCATTTCTGCAGAGAAGACGTTTACAGGGAGGTGGGAGGGGCAGGGGTGAGAGGTCAAGAGGTCTGTTTCCTGGCAGAAGATCTGCAAGACACTGGGCTGGATGGCTGAGGCGAGTTATAGGCCTGTTTTCTAGAGCGGGCACATGTCTCAGGCGGGTCGGGTTAATGCCGGCCAACAATCTTCAGCATCAAACTTTGCGGCATCTGCAACGCCATTCTCTTACGACTGACCTAATTCATGTCCTCACTGCTCCCGCCCCGTCTGCGTGCCAGGACAAATAATGTGAATATGTGTGAGCTTGACCACGGAGGGATGCAGCTGCCTACACAGCTCACAGTCAACAAGTGGAAGCTAGTCTGTCAGCCAGGCACTCTCCCTTCATATCTCTCTCTCTCTCTCTCTCTCTCTCTCTCTCTCTCTCTCTCTCTCTGTGTGTGTGTGTGTGTGTGTGTGTGTGTGTGTGTTCGCTCTCTCTCAATCCATCACCCACCAGCTCCACCGACCAAAACACATCAAGAGAAGTAACAATCCAGCAGATATTAATTGAGTTGTGATTAGGCTTGAGACAGTGTGAGGTGCCATGGGGGGAAATAAAGGGGTGCCTTCACACAACTTGTCCAAAAGGAATCCTGAATATCACAGGAAGAAGAAACCAGTCAGTGTACCGGCCCAGCTGCTGAGAGAGTAATCACTTTAAAGAGTTCTGAACACAGTTAGCTTCCCAGACTGGGCTGGCCAGAGAAGGCAAGAACAACGTTGGCTTTGCTTGTTTATTTATTTATTGTAGTTAAACAAACAAACTTGACATGCAATTCTCATCCTAAGCATATTTAAGCATACAACTCAATCTACTCAATAGTGTTACATACCTGCTCGTCCTATGACCTGTGTCCAGAATGGAAACCTGACGTCAATGTTTATTGAACAAGTCTCCATTTCCTCTCCCCACTCTCCAGGGACCCCGTTCTACTTTCAACCCCATTGCTGTGGTGTCAACAGAAAATGTTCCCCCAAAGACTCATGTGCTCCCCAACTAGTATGGGGTAAAGCTCTGGAAATCTCTGCAGGTGGAAGCTAGCTGGAGGAAGCAGGTCACCGGGGATGGGGTGAGCAATTTAAGGTTGTTCTGTCTTTGACCTCTGTTTCTCCTCTGCCTCCTCCTCTGCTTCCCATCATGAGGTAACTATCCGGATGGCTCCTCCTCCACAGACTCCCTCCATCGTGATGTCCAGAATGAATGGAGCCAGGAACTGGGAGTGGAACTGTTGGAAACTGTGAGCGCAAATCAGTTATGTCAAGCATTCCACGGACAGGCTCACCTGAGAGATCTGTCTTTCTGCGAGCTGCTTGCTTCACTTACGATAACATCTTCAAGGTTTACCTTGCTTGGAGCATGGAACAATATTCTCTTGCTCGGGGCTGAGTAGAATTTCTTCTTGTGTATGAAACACTTTCTAGTTTCCCATTAATCTGTCTGTGGGCATAAGGGTTGCTCCCATACCTGGGCTACGGTGAACATCACTACTGCACGTGGAATATGTAAGTATCTCTTCAAAACCGTTTTCAGTCCTTATTAAAATGTCCCCAGAAAGGAAATTGCCAAAAAAATGGTGATTCTGGGTTTTGGGGGGTTTTTTTGTTTTGTTTTTTTAGTTTTTAAAGAGTGGTGGTGTTTTCTATATAGGCCCTTACTATCTATCCTCATCCCTACCAATGGAACACAAAGGTTACAATTACATCTTTACCAACTCTTCCTTCCCACACCCTTCTCTCTCCCCTCTTCCCTCTATCTGTCAGAGAACATATTATCTCACGTGGCTTCAATCTATATTTCTCTAGTGGTCAGTGATGTTGAAAATCTTTTCATATGCTTGCCATCTGCTGATGTACATTGTTCAAAAAAAAATAGTTCTGTCCTTTGTGATTTTTTTTAACCTCGGTTATTAGGTTTGTTGAGTAGCGTTTGAAGACAGTAAAAGCATAGTCAGTTACAGATGGGCTCATCAGAAGTCAGCTGGCCCGATCAGAATGCTTCACAGAAGGCTAATGTGGTATGCTGAAGAGACGGGCATGGATTCCTGCGTTTGAAAGACCAGTGTCCTGCGGTTATTTGTTCAGGGTTTTGGGTTGCTGGGGGTCCGAGACTTGCATGCATTGCTTAGCAAAACTGAAGCTCTATAACACACAAAGGTGTCCTGTCTGTGAGTTCCTCTTCGGTTGCTCTGTCAAAACACTGCAACCAAGGTGACTTATGAAAGAAAGCGGTAACTTGGGCTTATGATTCCTAAGGGTTAGGATGCATGATGGCAAAGTAAACCGATGGAGGAAAAACTGAGAGCTGGCACCCCCAGCCACAGACAGGAAACAGAGAGATGACAGAATGTTGAGTCTCTCAAAGCCTGCCCCCAGTAACACACTCCTTCAACAGGCCACGCCCCCTAATCCTTCCCAGACAGTCCCATCAGCTGGGGACCAAGGACTCAAACATATGAGCCTGTGAGGGCCATTCTCATTCAAACCCCCGCACTGTTCTGGTATTCGCTATTGGAAGTGTTTTCAGCATCCTTCTTCATCCCAAGTAGTAGTTAAAACAGATCTTTACCTTGTTAGCTGGATTCCTAGTATACACTACAGTGCTTTCTTTTTGTTTTATCCTTTTTGGGTGTCTCGTTTGGTTTAATTTCGTTTTCTGAAGCAGGTCTTTGTTATATGGTCCACAGAAGCCTTGAACTCAAAATCTTCCTGCCTCTGTCTCCCAGGTTAGCACGCCTTGCCTATTTGGTTACAGCCCAGCAGTGATTATAACCTTGTGTCCTGCCTACCTCATGCTAGCTTGCTGTGGCCAGGACAAGAACCTGTGGAAGAAGGTGGCCAATACAGTAACCAGCCTCCAATGCTATGGCTAGCTCAACTGTCCGCCATCCTCAGGTCACAGGGTTTCCTGCTGTCTGCCTCAAGGGCTGTCCTTCCAGCTGATAGATATGATGGTCTGGAAGCCAGGGAGCCAGATCTGTCAGCATTGAGATCTCCTTTGACAGTCCTGCTGTCATGTCCTCCCCAATCCCTACCCTCCTTCCCTCTTCATGCCATTTCTCTGACCAAACACCTGGCCACACTCATCAAATGGCTTCTGTTGTGTGTGGAAATGCTCTCCATACATTGTCACCAAGTAGGTGACAGGACAGTGTTGCTGCATGACACTCCTGTTAAAAGACAGAGATGCGGAGACCACGAGAAAGGGAAGGAAAGGTGAGCACCTCAAATGTTAATAATGGTTGCTTCTGGAACGTAGAATATGAATGAATTTTTTTCCCTTTGTGCTTTTCTGCATTTTCCAAAATTTTTTACCATGAATATGTATTGCTTTTGTAATCAGAGGAAAGGACAGCACATGGTAATTTTTAAAAAGCCTTTGTTGGGCTGCCTGCCCACTTGGGCTTGGAGCTTTTGTGGATTCTACACAGAAAATTATAGAGACCTTCTCCTCTAAACTCATATCAAACACAGGGACAGAGCTGTCTAAAGAGTCCAAGGCAATCTCGGGGAGTACAGGACAGCCCTTGACCTCAGACCAGTCCTGAGTGGATGGCCTGGCTCAGGATGGAAAGAGACAAGGACATGAGGTAAGCATTCTTGGAAACCTGGGGTCACCCTCATAATGCCCCCCCCATTCTCTAGAAGGCCTTCAATCGACCCTAAGTGGAGAGGGAGAAAAGTGCTTATGCTAAGTACAAGAAGACAGCCTCGTGGACAAGATTAAGAAAAGCTAGGGGGAGGGGGAGGGGCAGCACAAGTGGCCCCCCCAGCAGGACTCAGCTCCTCATTGCCCTCTCTCCCTGGTGATGTCACCACGTGTTTGAGGGCCAAGTCCAGTGATAGAAATGCGCTTGATAAAGAAACCGGGAAGAGTTCAAACGATGGGGAGGAGACAGAAAAGACATTATCTTGATTTGAATCACTGGCACATCCTGGGGGTCCAGTACCAGCCTTTTCTTCCCCAGGAGGGAAAGTATCATGGGTCCTGATGACAGCCCCACGTACACACGCTGCTCCTAAAGCAGTGCTAAGCAAGGGCGGCGATAGCATCCCTCTGCCCTGCTCCTCAGAAGATAAGGCCAGGCACCGCCTCTGTCGGTGCGAAAGAGATGAAAGTTCTAACCCCAACGCAGCCTGCTCAAGAGCACATGTGCAGTCATCCCATGACTGGGGAGGAGAAGGCAACTGAGGGTCAGAGGAAAAGGAAGCAGTATACCCACCGACATAGTACATCTAGAACTGCAGCTCAGGGGTCTAGAGTCCGCAGTCAGGTGTTGCACGCCGTTCTGATGCAGGCCCATGTACCCGTTGAGGGAGACCCGTCCAGGGGGACGGGGCCAAAGGTGTGAGTCCTTGGTCCGGTCTGGCGGCTGGAAGCGCTGAGAGGCCTGTTCCATTGCTCCACCACGGCAGGTTTAGATAAGAAGAGACAGCCCGTGATTTTAAAGCTTTATTATAGAAAAGTAGGGGGAAAGAAAAGAGATAGACAAATAAAAAGAGAAAGACGAGATAGAAGAGGTTAGAGCCGGCCGTGGCCGTGTGGAAAGAGAATGGAGAGAGAGGGGGACAAGAGACAAGGAAGAGAGTAAGAGAAGAAAAGAGGGCAAGAGAGCGTAGGCAAGGGGAGGAGGGGCCACGCAGCCCCTTTTATAGTGGGCTGTTGCCAGGTAACTATGGGCGGGGCAAACCTACCTGTAGCCAGGTGACTGTGGGGGTGGAGTCTAGCTAGAACACTAGGGACCTGAGGCGTGGCCCTACATGACTGATGGCCACACGGTTATTTATGTCCAACAAAGTGTGTCCTGAAAGCCAGCAGTTACTTGCGTGAGTTCACGCACTTTTCAGACGAGACCGGGCACGTTTAGGGTGGTATGGCTGTAGACACGGAGCATTCTTCAGACCTCCAGGGTGCTCTTCCCAGGACAGAGAGGTGGACTGAGAACCCATATCACACACACACACACACACACACACACACACACACACCGCTCATGCCAGCGGGCCCCCAAAGCCTGCAAGTCTGAGAAGCCAGGTCTCCCGCCCTGACACAGCTCCACTGCTTCCAAGTCACCCCACCTGATCACACCACGCCCACTCCTTTATAATCCAAGGCTCTGAAGGAGAGGTCCCTGATTAGAGTGCGTGGATCCTGCTTGCCTACCAGCACGATAGGATAAACAACGAGAACATTCCCCATGATGCTTCCCTGGGCAGAGAGCACACCTTTGTGAAAATTAGAACAGGGTGCCCTCTCCTGGCAGATGAATTAGAACACACAGCCCCTCTGCCCAGGCTGTGTGGACTTTAGTCCCAAGATTTCAGCCCTCACTCAGCTCATGGAAAGGGTTCTTTGTGCCAGGGATACAATGGGGCTCGCACACAAGGACCCAGAATACCCTGAAAGCCGCTGCCTCCCAGGCTGCTGCCTAGTCCTGCCTGCCTCCAGCAAACACACACTGTTGTCTCAAGCGCGGTCCTTGTTCTTGCTGGCCAGGAAGCCTCTGTCCCCTGGCCTCCATCTCTGTCACTGGTCTGGATTGGATTTCCCACCTCCCATGCCCCCTCCCATATTTCCGCTGATGAGGTCTCATTCCTCTGGGGAACTAGAGCACTTTCCCCGGCCTCTGCCCACCCCCAGCCACCCCCCTCGGAGAGCTTCCTTTACGCTCTATTTTTAGTTTCTTGATTGCAAGTGAGAAGTCAGGATCAGAGAATGCTGGGAAACTGCAGAGATAACCAACCCTGAAACATGGGCAGCCACGTGGGGAGGGTTGAGGGGGGTCCAAGAGGCAAAGATGGCAACCGAGGCACCCAGGCTATAACGAGGGGTGGGTAAAGAGGGCAGAAGGGTGGGCTAGGCATCCTGTCTACAGGCCAGTGGCCAAGGACAGCCAAAATCCAGCTACTGGGCGACAAAGGACCACTCCAGACCCTCGGGTAAAATCCCCCTCTCTCCCAGGGAGGAAACTGAGTCAGACAGCTGGAGAGGCAGGGAGAAGCCCTATTCCTGAAGCTTTGTTTTGATATGTGTGCAAATTTGGGCTACTCCTCACCAAACCACAGTCTAATCAAAGTACGCATCACCTCTGCATCAGAACCTGAGCTCCAACACCAGGCACAGGCCAGATTCATCAGGCTGCCCACCAGGCTGGGCTGCTCTCAAGCTGAGCAGAGATGGCTTTGCCCCCACCAAATGCATCATCCCCCTGAAGGAGACAGGAGCGCTTCCCTGACCGGGGTGGCACCACACTCCCTGAAAGAATGAACTCACAGCTCCAAACAGTGCCATTGGCAGTTATTGCTGGCAGTTTATCAGTATTAACTGATTAGGCCCGAGATGATGGATCCCCTGTCTCAAAAAGCCCGCTGCCCTGCGCCACCCCCAGGGGCAGCCCATGTGACCCCGCTGCTGCTCCAAGCTGCCTGGGGGCTAGCCTTCACTCTGCTTCCTCCCCCCCCACACACACACACTCTGTGCCGCCCTCCCCCAACCCCCAGCATAAGAGACATTTAAATAAATAAAACAAAATTCAAATGAAGACACTAAATCTCCCCGGTGTTTAATTGATGATCATTATGCTTAGGAACCTAAACTCTTTTAATTTCACTGCGATGCAGAGATGAATTATAGAATTACAGTCGCCAATTATCAATCACGCCTTTGCTAGTGTCTCCTGCTGCCCAGCGAGTCCTGCTCCCTCTGGCAGGCTAGGGGTTGAAGAGGCAGGATAATGGCACAGGGGATGTGATTGCAGGAGGGCTCTGCTCCCTCTGGTGCGGGCTCTGCTCTCTCTCTCTCTCCCCTCTCTCTCCTTCCCTCCCTCTCGCCCTCCCTTCCTCACTGCCCTCTCTCACAATTCCATTCCTAACATGCTGCTTTTCCTAACTTAATAAAATAAATAATAAAAAAAAACAGACAATCAAAAAAAAAAAAACCTTTCATTTACAGCCCAGCATTTAATCTATCTTGTTCGGGGGACAGTGTGCAATCCCCAGCACTGGGCAGAATTCCAACGGCAACTAGTGTCCGACCCTAAAGCAGCTGCAGTCCAGCTGTGGAACCAGAGCAGCCTGCAGAGGGAGATGCATTCTGGTAGCCTGCAGAACGCCACCACTGCCCAGGCTGCAGCCTGAGCTCCCAGCGCCCTACGCCGGGGTGCCATGGCCTCTCCCTCCTCTCCTCCTTTACCGTGAAAATAATAATAATAATTTGAATAATAATTTCCACCAAAGCTGGGAGTGATTTGCATTTGTATAGTGCTCTGCAATTTACAAAGTGCTTTCATGTGCATTATCTCATTTGATCCTTCCAATAATCCTGAGAGGTCTGTAGAGCAGGTATTTTTGTTATTCAAACGTTTATTCATTCATTTGACTAACGTTTATTGAGTTTCTACTTTATACCAGACCCTGGGGACAGAAAGACCAGAAGGAGGAGAAGAAAAAACAGGAGCCTTTTCCCTCAAAAGTACACAGCCTGTTGGGACGACCTACTAAGTGTACATAATATACAGCCTGTTAGGATGACCTATTAAGTGTATAGATTATACAGCCTGTTTGGGATAGTCTTTTGTAAATAGTAAAATATCCCAGCATGGGTTCCCTTCCCATTTTAATGGTTTATATTTTTGAATGTATATATATATATGTACATATATATATACATATATATATATATATATATTCTTTGTATTTTAATATGCTTTAAGCACCACAATAGTTGAGCAATTGTCTACCCTCTATGTTGTTAGAATCTACCTCTGAACCACAACCCAAGATATTATTTGCTGTTATCTGGTCTGCTCGTAGTTCCAATTGGGCATCCCTCTGGGCCACATTCTCTTGGTCCCCAGCCCATTCTGGCTCTCCTCTCTCCTCTCCTGTACATCTTCTCTATCCCATGGTGGCTTCTCCTCCCTCTCTCCCCCTCCTCGTGTGGACTCTCGTCTTTGGGACAAACAGTTTGGAAGGACTCAAATTAGAATTATAATACAAGTAACATGAGGCCAACCCAGTACAATGACCTAAGTGTACAGAATACACAGCCCACTGGAACAACCTACCAAGTGTATAGAATATTAAAGGGCCCAGGGACAGTGCTGCCCTTCACATCAGGGAGCTGAGACTTAGGGGACTTGGTAGCCATGGTGCTTTGAGTTTTGTGCCCCTCCCCTAGGCTATTACAATGTTGCCACAACCCTCAATTCATCTACCTGTCTAACGCACTGAGGGCCTGGAGCCAGCTCAGGCGGTAGAGCACCTGCTGTGCAGCATGGAGACCTGGGTTTGGACGGCCAGCACCTACATTTTAAAAGGAGGAGGGAAATGGGGGAAGACACTCGATGCTGATTTCCTCTTTACCTCACACACACATACATGCACACACAAGGGCAACCACACCAACATGTGTACAGAAGAGGAGAAGAGAAGAAAAGAGAAAGAAGAGAAGAGAAGAGAAGAGAAGAGAAGAGAAGAGAAGAGAAGAGAAGAGAAGAGAAGAGAAGAGAAGAGAAGAGAAGAGCGTAGGGAGCTGCTGACCCCAGCAAATCCCTTAAGACCAAGCACATCATACCACATATATACATTAAAAAAAAAAAAAAAAGGAGGGGCCAGGGGCTGATCTCCCAGACATCCAATATCTTGGAATTCCTTCTGAGAAGACTTTGCCAGGAAGCTTCTGGTCAAGTCTTTGTAGCTGATTAGTTGGTGATTGTTGTTTTTTGTTTGCTTGCTTTGTTTTGTTTTAAAGACGATGCCTTATCTCTTACAGGAGTTGGAGCTGGGTTGTCCTGGAACCGTCCATGGCTCTGTTGGCTTACCTGCCCCATCTAGTAGGAGCCAACCCTTTCAGTCTCTCTCCTGTCCTCAGCTGGGCTTGTCAATCACCCCAAGCCCTTCAGCTCTAGGACCAGATGGAGGTAGAACCAGCCTGGACCAGGCCACTTAGCCCCACTCACCTCAGAGGTGGGTCCCTGCATGCCCTGAGCAGCAGGCCATAGTCTTGGTGGCACTGAGTCACCATCTTTGTCTCTTTGCACAGAGTTAAATTTGTCCAAGCAGAGATCCTTTAGGGACCACTGTCTGGGTCAGAACCCACCATTCTGCCTGGCCAAGGCCAGGACAACTCTATCCTGTCACCAGCTGGCTTCACTGGCTCTAGCCCACTGGCCTCTAGCCACGGGCCAGGCACCTGGCCATGCTACAGAGCCAAGCAGCCTTGGCATGGAACAGTCGTGTAACGCTCTCGTTGGTCTTGGAAGGTTGAGATGCAACCTGGACACTGTAGAAATTATGACTCCATCCTTAGCTAGGGAAGACATCCCAGTCTTTCTCTGGTCCTGATGTTGTCCTTCTAAGTCACATCCCATAGCTGCTCCATCACTGCCTCATGTGGCAAGGACAGAACAAGTGTCCTTTGGTTTCTTGACCTCCCCTCTCCAGGTCATACCACTGTGCTCCCACACTGAAGCGTGTCCTCTGTACCCCTCTAAGCTGGGCCTCTCGGGTATTATGCTGGCTCTCCCTCCACAGTCTGCCTTGTGAGCATCTATTTATCCATAAAAGCCCATCTCAGCGCCACCACCTCCCCTGAGAAGCCTTCCAAGATGCTTCAACACCACTACCAAACCAGAGCTGACCTGTCTTCTTAGGAGTCCTACAGGGTGGGTCATCTGTCTCCATGGCTGCCCTTACCCCTTGCCCTGAAAAGGGGGCCCTGACTGGTATTAATCTTCCTGAACTGAAGTTCTGTCTTGGGAGTTTACCCAAACCACCACCACCCCAAATATTAAAACCAAGAGTCTCATATCTGGAACAACAAATAAATAAGCAAACAAACAAAACCCCTCTTTCTTAGCAGACCTTAGAAGACCAGGGTGGCCTATGCTGTACCTGTCATGTGGAGCTGAAGTTTTTCTTCCCTCCGAATGTGACGGACTACCCAACCCAGCCCACACCCTTAACTCTGAAAGAATGCAGTGTTTAATGGGTCGCTGTTTCCATGACATAAACTCCCCATTCATCCTCCAACTCCCCAGAAACAGCAGTATCATTTTACAACTGATTTAATAGGAGAGACAGAGACAGAGTAAAAGACAGACAGACAGACAGACAGACAGACAGACAGACAGACGAGACTGAGAGACAGAGAAATCAAGCGACTTTCCTGCACTCCTCCAGCTGGTGTCAGCACAGCTTTCAAATGTGGCCTTCTCTGATTCCAAAGCCTAGGCCCTTCAAGGCCTTTGGTGACTATGTTACTCCCTCTGTCTGTCTGTCTGTCTGTCTGTCTGTCTGTCTGTCTGTCTTTCTGTCTGTCTGTCTCTCTTTCTCTCTCTCTCCCTCCCTCCCTTCCCCCTTCCCTCAACCTATCCCTCCCTCTCTCTACCAATCCCTCCCTCTCTCCCTCCCTCCTTCCCCTCCCTACTCTCTCTCCTCTTTCTTTCTTGCAGTCCAACCTGGCCCTGGCCTCCAGCTCTCTGACTAGCCAGGGCTGACTAAGCTTCTGATCCTCCCGTCTCTCTCCTGCCACACCACCACTCTGTATGTCTGAAGTGCTGGAAATGGAACCCCATGCAGGCCTGCTAAGTACCCATCCATCAAGTTGCATCCCTAAGGGCCTGCCTCACTTCCTTTCGGGGCTGTGGCAGCCAGGTGCTCACTGGGATATTCACCCTCCATCTGGCGAAGAGGGAGGTCCAGAGAGGTGGGAGGCCAAGGGTATTCCATCCTGGGACAGCAGCAGAGCAGAAAGCTGCTGCTGGGATGAGTAAGGGAAGGTGTTTCCTAACAGCCATGGCCTTTCTGCTTAGGATGAAGTGTAGAAGAATACTGTTGCAGAGGAGGGAGCAGGGGAAGAGAGCAAGGGTTGGAAGAGTCGGGGAGAAGCACAAAGGTCCCAGGTGACCTTAATCTCAGGCTTAGCCATTACAGCCGTGCTTCTCAACCCGTGGGTCACGACTCCTTTGGGGTTGCATATCAGATATTTACATTCTGATTCATAACAGTAGCAAAAATTACAGTTATGAAGTAGCAACAAAAGTAATTTTATGGTTGGGGGTCACCACCCCATGGGAGACTGTGTTAAAGGGTGGCAGCATCAAGAAAGTTGCACCGCTCAATCAAAAGAAACAACGGCCACCCTTCCCTCCACAGCCTCCCTCTTTTCCTAGGGCCAAAGAGCAATCCATAATAATATTTGCCTCTAGCTGAGCTCATAAAATGGCCGCACTCTAGCCCCTGTCTCGTGGACAGTATAGATGGCTCTGACCATGGGGAGATGGTATCCTGGGCCATGCTCTTCCACCCCAGAAGCTGGGCGAGCATTCTGCCGGGCACGCCCCCCCTTCTGGGATACAGGGCGGGAGCAGGCGCTGAACAAGGGCAGGGTAGCCACATGGAAGGACTCTGCAGCCCTCCAGGACAGCCGGCTTCAGAGTTTCAGAGGTGACAGATGAGCTACCAACCCAACCCAACCCCCCTCTTCCCCAGGCCCCCTCCTTCCAACCTATCTCTCTGGCCCAGACCCCCGTATCTTCCTCGGAGCTTCAAATAGCTGTGACTCGGAAATGTGAAGTGGTTTCCTCCTAATTACAAAACTAACAGCTGACAGCACGTGCCCCGTCGTTTCTCCAAGCTAACAGCCCCATTAGGACAGATCCTGTTATCGCCCGCCCTTGCCCCTCCATATATTTTATGAAGCCGCCTCAAAAGTACTCAGTGTCTGGTCCTCCCCTCCTCCTTCCCTCTTTCTTTCAAGACGGTGGCTTTGTGAAAGCAGAGGGGAAAAATAAAGCTTTTTACTAAAATGTCACTCTGGAAAGCGGAGGGGGGGGCTTCCTAATAGGCCATTGGAGGCTTGCTTTTTTTTTTTTAAGTGTGATAAATTTGACCCGTCTTAAAAAGACAGCCCAGTGTTGCTTATCAGCCATGATTTGACCAGATAGCCGTTTCAAAAAACAGACACTGGTCTTTTTATAATAAATGAAAGCAATAAAATCAAGAGCTGGGCCAGAACTGTAATTAAGAATCAAGCCCAGAGAACGAGGGTGTGTGGATGGAAAGCAGTGTCTTTGGCCAGGCCGCCATGGCCACCACTGGTCGGGGGCCACCACAAGGGGGGACGGGGGGGGCCCTCACCATAGGAAGCAGGAGGACTTTTGCCCTCTACCCACTTCTTTCTCTTAATATTCTTGAAAGAGACCCATTTCTGGACAGACGACCTCAGGGGGGTGTGCAAGCTGGGACATACTGACCACCCCAAAGCCCAACTCGGTGTCTATTTGAAATCCAGCCAGGAGACGGATGCCTGGCTCTGCCTGCACACAGTAAACACCCAGGCTCCCTACCCCTAAAGCGCCGCCTGTGGAACACAGTCTCCATCTCTGGCTGCTGCTTTGCATTTCTTTTTGGCTTTATTAAAACTGATTTTCTATTTGCACTATAAAAACTGATCTGATTAAATTTCCATTTTTCCCCAAAGACAGACCTCTCTTTCTCTCTCTCTCTCTCTCTCTCTCTCTCTCTCTCTCTCTCTCTCTCTCTCTCTGCCTCCCTCCCTCCTGCTCCCCTCTCCCCCATCTCTCTATGCCCTCCTCTTGGTCCTATCCCACAGACCTCTCCACGGTTTTTTTTTTCTTACCCCAAATAATTCTTGATTATCACCCCCACCCCACCCCCATTCCTCTCATCCCCCACTGGGCCCCACACAGTTTCCAAGGGGATGGCAGGGATGGCGCTCTCAGGGAAGGGAGAGGAGGGAACTTACTCAGTGATGCTGAGGAGGGCTAGCTCACTGGGAGACCAGCAGTGAGAGGGGGTGTTTCTTGGGCCTGTGGCTGTGAGTGTGGTCCTGGGTCTGATTGTCCCTCTGACAAAGCCAAGGCTATGGATTTGTCCCTTAGCTGAGTCCTGGCGTTCAGGGCCCCACCCTGAGCCCTCTTCAGGGTAGAGAAGGGAATGGGCCAAGAACACAATTAAGAGCACACAGTCCCCTATGCCTTTTGAGTTTCTGTTCCTGGCCCATAACAATGACTCATTTAGGATGTCCTAGAGGGTATGCACTGGGTCAGAGAAACACACACAAACCAAAGAAGGTTCCGTCTCAGAGACGGCAAGCCATTGGCTCATCGAAAGCGACCGCCACGGGGTGATGAGGCGGGAACCTGTGTGCTAACTACTGCACGGTACAGACGAAAACCCAGAGCAAGGACACAGACCAGCACCTGCCGCGGACGGACGAGCTGAGGAGGCAGAGGCCCGAGTGACCGAGTGACGGGAGCAGCTCCAGAAGCAGCTCCAGTCCACCCTTCTAAGGGCCACCTCCCTGCAGAGCTCCTGAGCCCCCTTCCCCCCTTCCCCTGCCCCCACCCTGCTGGTCCCCTTGGTGCTCCTGCCCTTAAAGCTGCTTCCCCACCTCTCCCTCCCGAATAGCTGAGATAGCTTGGCATTTTAACAAGACTTTTCTAAATATTCAGGGAAAACAAAAAGTAAATAATGACAGGAAATATAAATGGCAGGCACAAACTTATTTCCCACCGCACCAGAACACCTCAGCACCATCAGTAATTAATTGAGGAGTGAGTGAGTCACTGACAGACTGACTGGGACTGACAGACAGACTCGCCCGCTCACTTCCTCGATGCCTGATTGACTGAATGGCTAGCTCACCCACTCACTGATCAGTGTGCCTTTAATCAAAACCGGAACAGGCACTGCCTCATAGGCCCTCCTACCCAGCTGGAGACACTCACTCAGCACCAACCTCCAGGGTGAGGGTCCCCCTGGCCTCAGACAGGTAGGATGGCAAAGTGTAACCTGCTCATGATGGAAATCCCCACGTGTCCGGTGAGACTGCCTATCCGCACCCTCAGGGGAGGCTGACCACCTCACAGATGCCCCAACACCTTCCCTGCACAGTAGTCATACTGTGCACATAAGGAGTCCCACCTATTCCTGCCAACCCACCCATGGTTACCATGCTCTCTAGCTTTGAGCCAAGATCTCCATGGCCAAATAGGAAGGAATCCAACGGAGGCCAGACCAGACCTCAGCGCTGGGAGGCCAGGATGTAACCCTTTGTGTCTACAGGTCACACTATTTCTCTGGCGCGCTTCTTCTCCAGAAATGTCTCTCTTCCCTTCCCGCGGGATAGCCTGCTTGGCCTGCTGCCATGCTCTGGGTAGAGCAAGCCCCCACCCCTCGTGGCATTTGTGGCATTTGTTCTGGCTCTGTGTTCCCTGAGGTGCCTTCTCTCCCACCCATCTTCCGCTTGCTGTCTGAAGCTTCCTTCTCCTCCCCTTCTCCTTGGCGGCCATGAGATCCCGATGACTTCCTCCTTGTCCCCTGCCCCTGTCTCTGCCCCACCCACTGTGACAGCTTTCCTGCTCACAGGTCCTTCTCCATCAGGTTGTAGGGAGGGGACTGTCTTTTATGCTGGCATTCTCTCCGGACCTCTCTCCATTTAGCACAGTACTCTGTTGACTCTAAGCATACCCACACTTTTATATGTGCATGTAATAACCATTCATGCTGATGGGGTGCAGGGCTATATTTCAACATGTGCACTGATCAAGTTAGGTTCATTAGCATTTCAGCCTACTTATCTTTGCTTTGTTTTGTTTTGTTTTAATGCTTAGAGCCTTTTGGCTCCTCTCTTCCATTTTGTCTTGTTTTATTGGTTTGGTTTCTTTGGTTTGGTTTGGTGATGCTTGGCTATAAACTTGGCCCCACGTCTGCTGCCTTCTAGTTCTTAATAGAATATTGTAGATTATTATCGAGTATTACTTATTATAGTACATATACACACACACATACACAAATCTTTCTGTCTGGTTGTTTGGTTTGGTTTGGTTTGGTTTGGTTTGGTTTGGTTTGGTTTGGTTTGGTTTGGTTTGGTTTGGTTTGGTTTGGTGTGGTTTGATTTGGTGTGGTTTGGTTTGGTTTGGTTTGGTTTGGTTTGGTGTGGTTTGGTTTGGTTTGATTTAGTTTAGTTTGGTTTGGTTTGATTTGGTGTGGTTTGGTGTTGTTTGGTTTGGTGTGGTTTGGTGTGGTTTGGTGTGGTTTGGTTTGGTATGGTTTGGTTTGGTGTGGTGTGGTTTGGTTTGGTTTGGTTTGGTGTGGTGTGGTGTGGTGTGGTGTGGTTTGGTTTGGTTTGGTTTGGTTTGGTTTGGTTTGGTTTGGTTTGGTTTGGTTTGGTTTGGTTTGGTTTGGTTGAGACAGGGTGTCATGTCACCCAGGCTGACTTTGTTTGAGCTTACTATGTAGTGGAAGATAACTAACTGATCTTCCTGCCTCTGCCTCCAGAGTGCTGGGATTGCCACGTTGCCATGCCTGCAGGTTTATGCAGTGCTGAGGATGAACCACAAGGCCTTGAGGGTGCTAGGAAAGTGCTCTGTGAACGGAACTCCAGCACCAGCCATCTGCTTCACGTGGTTTTGAAAGACAAAATAAAAAGTGGAACTTTGAATTTAGTCGCTTGAAAAGACTTGAGAGGGACAGGAGGAGGGAGAGAAGAGGAAGGAGAGAGAGGGGAGGGAAAGAGAGGAGGAGGAGAGGAGGGAGGGAGAGGAGGAGGGAGAGGAGGAGGGAGAGGAAGAGGGAGAAAGAAGAAAAGGGAGAGAGAAGTAGGGAAAGAGAGAGGAGAGAAAGGAGGAGGGAGAG
This sequence comes from Apodemus agrarius, assembly GCA_964023405.1. Taxonomy (NCBI): domain Eukaryota; kingdom Metazoa; phylum Chordata; class Mammalia; order Rodentia; family Muridae; genus Apodemus; species Apodemus agrarius. Next base: position 49,239,274 of record OZ030012.1, on the reverse strand, counting down.
GAGGGAGAGGAAGAGGGAGAAAGAGGAGGAGGGAGAAAGAAGGAGGAAAAGAGAGGAGGAAGAGAGGAGGAGGGAGAGAGGAGGAGGGAGACAGAAGGAAGGAAAAAGAGGAGGGAGAGAAAGGAGGAAGGAGAGAGGAGGGAGAGAGAGGAGGAGGGAGAGGAGGAGGGAGAGAGGATAAAAGCACGCTGGAGTGGAAGGGACTGTAGTGGTTTGTGAAACAAGACAATGGATTTGGTTCTAGGCATTTTACAGAGGCAGCACAGCACTCAAGGAGAGATGTCCTGCAGGCTGCTGGATTTATGCGACTAGAGTCCAGCAAGAGGTCATGGCTGGAAATGAACATTTGGGCATCTTGGAGAAAGATGGGAAAGAGAGAATAGCTGAGAATGAGCTCCTGCAGGAAGTCAATAGAGCAACGGAGAAAGCTGTCACCCAGGAGGCTGCAGGGAGCACAGCCAGCCGGGGCGGGTATCCACTCACTCCAAATTAGTGGGGTCTGAGGAGCAAAGTCAGGGAGGGAAAAAAGGGACCCAAGGACTGTACACATGCAAGGGGACTCACCCGTGGGGACTTTCACTCTTCCCAGGACAGCCTTCAGCCCTGTCTCAGGTCCTGCCCCAAGTTTTGCCTGGCCCCGGACTCCTGTTCTACAGACCCTTACCTGCTTACCTTTCCCTTTCTCCCCAAATGCCACCGGCCACCACTGGCCCTGCCACCACTGGCACCACAGAGCAGCAGAGGTCAAAAACACAGACGCAGAGAAAGAGGTTTGTCATTAATTGTTCTCTTTCTACAAGTAGGGGCTCCGAGAGGAGATGTCACCCCCTGAATGTCACAAAGACAGGAAACAGGAACCAAGACCCAGAATTCACACATCCAGGTCCCGATGCCACACAGCCGGGTCCCCAACTGACACGCCTGGATTCCCATCACTATGCAACAGGCAGAGAAAGCAGAGACCCGGAGGGAGAGGGTGGCCTGTCCAAGAGTCACAGTCAGGCCAGGTTAGGGCCAGGATGCAGAGAAAACTTTCTATCCACACTCTTCCCTCCTACTGCTGGTCTTGAAGTCGGCCTCCTGGGACCCTCAAACACACCTCAGAGCAGGCAGACCCAAACTTCATCTATCTGGACTGCAGGGGGACAGCCTAGGGAGAGGCTTCAGTCAGTGAAGTGTTTGCAAAACCGGAGTTCAACCCCCAGAGCACACACAAAGAAGCCACACGTGGTGCAGAGAGACATGCAGAGGCCTGCGGCTCGCCAGCCTGACCGCTTAGCTTAATCCAGGGGTCCCAGGCCAATAAAGAGAATCTATCTTCAAAACCAAAGCAAATGCCACCTGAGAAGTGACACCTGAGATTGTCTTCTGACCTACACACACATACACTCACACACACAAACTCACACACACACATACACACACATACTCACACATACATACTCACACACAAACACACACACTCTCTCTCACACACACCCACATACACACACACTCACACACATATACACACACTCATACATATACACACACACTCACACACACTCTCACACACATACTCTCACACACACATATACATACATACACACACTCACACACACTCACACATATACACACACGCACATACACACACACTCACATATACCATACACATATATACACACACATATACACACACAAACACACACACACATTCTCACACATACACACACACTGACACACTCTTACACATTCACACGTTGACATATACTCACATACACATACATTCTCACACACACACTCACACACTGACACACTCTCACACTGACATACACTCACACACATACACACATGCTCACACACACTCTCATACACACTCTTTCATACTCACACACACTTACACACACACACACACACACAGACACACACACATGCTCACACACAAACTCTACTGCAGGTAGAGATCTAATGGTTTAAGTCCTGACTGTCCCTTCCTCTATAACCCCTTGGCTCGGACTGCCCCTGAGGACAGGCTTTTTAAGGGTGACACACTCTGTTCTGAGAGCAGGAGCTGTGAACCCGACATCATCCACACCTAAAATCCAGGCCATTCCAACGAGACAATTGCATACCCTCACCAGGCCCACCGCCCCCCTCCCCACCCCACCCCCCACCCCCCGAGTTGCTGGCTGCTTAGAAACCCCTGGTCCTCCTTGTCCTAAAGCTGCCAATTTCCTCATCAGTATTTTATTTGTCTGTTTTGCTCATTTTTAAGCTGGTGGCAATTGCTATTTAAATTGTTTTGTAAAGTGTCTTTGCATTTACAATGCCGGCTGTCAGCAGTGCCACAATAGGAAATGAGATTTGGCATCAAAGGCAAAGACATTTTAAAATACATTTTAATAAATATGTAAATCAATTAATCAATCACCCATCCAGGGAGCTTCGGGGATGCAGAGGGCTGGAAGGGAGGGGCTGGAGGGCAGTGTGGTCCAAGGGAGCAGAAAAAGCTCCCCAGAACTGAGCGCAGATGTGGGAACAGAGTGAGCAGCCAGCCCCCCTTGAGCTCCTAACCTCTGGGTTCCTTCCTTCACCCCAACCCTACCTAAATGGGCAACCCCAGCCCGGAACCCACGGAGGTGCTGCTAACAAAACAATTCCAGGCCTGAGACTAAGAAACCAATGCTTTAGTAGAAACTCCCACGACCAAAATGTCTGTCTCCCCCTCCAGTGCTGGTCCCCAGAGAAGCCAGAGATTAGAGAGCTCTTACAGGGCTTGGGTCTGCAAGCTGGGCCAGCCTCAGGGATCAGCGTTAGGAAGGGTGAGGAAGAAATGACCAGCTGTTCTCTTTCCCTGAAACAGCACCAAGCAGAGGCGGTGCTCAAGCTGTCCCACACAGATTGGGAAGGGATGTACTGTCCCCCTCAGAGACAGCCCAGGCAAGAAAGTAAATACGATTCCAGGGATAGTTCTGAAGGTAAGAAAGAGGGCCATGGTCTCAGGGATTGGGTGTGAGTGTGTGTTGGGAGGTATGGGCATGAGTGGGTATGAGGGGGGTGAGTGGAGGTGGGTGGGTATGTGTGTACACGCACACACATGTGCACATGTGTGGAAGCTAGAGGATAATCTTGGGTACTGTTCCTCAGGTCCCATCCACCTTTTGTTTAAGGCTAGGTCTCTCAGGGGATGCAGAGATGCCTCAGCGGTTCTTGCAGAGGACCCGAGTTCAGTTCCCAGCATCCACATGGCATCTCACAATGACCTGTAACTCCAGTTCCAGAGAATCCGTCACTCTCCTTCTGATCTCACGGGCTCCTGCATATACATGATGCTCATACAAACACTTAGTTACACATGCATACACATAAAACATATAAAAATGATATTGAAAAAATGAGGTTCCTCAGAGGGCTGGAGTTTACCAACAAAGCTAGGCTGACTGGCCTCTGACTGCAGGGCATCCTTGTTACCCCAGGGCTAAGATTCCATCACACATCACTGGGCTTGGCCTTGTGTTGTGGGCCTTAAACTCAATACTTATGCTTGCAAGCCAAGCACTTGACCAACTCAACCATCTCTCCTCTGTCAAGGCTTGCTGAAGCAGAAGCCTGAACACACTGTGCTTGGTAAGTGATGGGGCTGTGCGGGGCGAGGGGCATGACACTGGTCACAGAGCTATAGATTCTCAGATAGATTGTGATGAGCTAAATCTGGTCTACAGCTCCTAGGATGGAGCTGGCGTGTCTTGAGCCTGAGCATATGGCTTCGGAAAGAGAGCCCTGATAAGGTGTCTTGTGACTTTGCATGTGACCTTTGGCAAGTCACTATCCCCTCATGGCCTCGACACTCACCAGACAGCACAGAGTTTGAACATAAATGAACTCTGAACTGGACACTCACCAGGCTGCCCTCCCCAGCATCATGAAGCCAGAACCAATGTCTTCCCATCACAGCTGATGGACCTTGCTTATCCCCCAGCTAAGTTAGCCTAACCTTGGTAGGGAAGAAATGGGCCATCTGGAGTCTGAAGATGGGCACAGTGGAACAACACCTCCAGGTGTTGAAATTAGGCCCCAAGGTCTGCAGGGCCTGGCCTATGTCATAGTACTGGCTTGGCCTGTACAATTGCAGGCACTGAAAGGAGAAAAGAAAAAAGGAACTAGGCTCTGAGAGGAATGATAAAAACCCACAGGAGACATCAAAGGCTCCAAGCCCTCAGTTTCTCTCCCACCCATCCCTACCTCCTTCTCCAGAAGTGTCGAGTCTGACTAAAGCTCTAGATCCTGAATTATCTCCTTTTTAAAACTGATGATACTTAGGCCAGAGGGCAGATATTCTCATTAGGGCTGAGAATGCAAATATAGCCAGCCTTGAATGCCTAGGCAGAGCTATGAGCTAGGTTTTGCAAGCATACGTAACTATGTGATCCCAGCCACAGTCACATCAATGTGTGAGCCTCTTGTTCAATATGTTCCCACTCAGGCAGGTCCCTCTCGGGTGCATGTGGCTTGGTGGGTCCCTGTGAGAGTAGGACTGTCACATCAAGGCAGGCTTTGAAACATACATGAGTCACCCCATGGTGGGCAGGGGAGTGTGGGCACAATGGTGGCTGGGATCTGACTCATCTTACTCTCAAGGAGAGTCAAGTCACAGTGTTGTCCATGTGCCTGCCGGACAGGCCACCCCTCAGCTGTGTGTGTGTGTGTGTGTGTGTGTGTGGACTAACTTTCCTTCTATGTGAGGGCCCAGGCCCTATTCTGCTGGCTGAGGCTCAGAGAGAAAGGTAAATTTATTCTCTCCCCAACCCCCTTAAGCCTCCTGCCTCTGACCTTGAGAAGTCAAGGTTCTCCACATTTTATATCTCTGAACTCACACCAGCCTCCGAGTGCTCAGGCCTTAAGCTTCATATTGGAAGTTACGCCATTGTCTCCTGGTTCTGCATTCTCTGGGGTTGGACTGTGACACTCTGACACCCTCTCTGGCTTTCAGCTTGCAGACAGATTATCATGGGTCCCAAGTTCCTAAATACATATCCATCAATCATATATGTGTTATACATACATCTATCCTACTGTTTATAAATACATATACATGTATATACACACATTGCACATGCTATTATACATACATCTACCCTACTGTATATAAATACATATACATGTTCATACACACATTGCACATGTTATTATACATACATCTACCCTACTATATATAAATACATATACATGTACATACACACATTGCACATGCTATTATACATACATCTACCCTACTGTATATAAATACATATATATGTACATACACACATTGCACACACACACACACATTGCACACACACACACATTGCACACACACACACATACACACACACGCACACACACACACACACACCATCCTATTGGTTCTCCTTCTCAAGTGATCCCAAATTTCATGTGTCTCATGTATCTTTTCTTCCCAGATACACTGTAAGTGTATCAATGGCAACAGTGCACCCACCAGGGCTTCAGAGCCCTTGACTGAACCAGCACAAGGCTGGCAGACTCTCAGGCCAAGCTGGCCGGACCTAGTGACTGTCCACACGGCTCTGAACATGCCATCCTTTGCTCCTTGCTCCCTGTGACCACACTGTCCCCACCCAGAGGGCAACACCATTTCTGGGGAGACTTCTGAAGTGCTAACTTTATTAAGATTGATTTGGCCTGCCCGCCACTCTGACAGGTCCAAAAGCAAACACGGAAGGGCCATGGGGGAGATTTGGTCATAATTACCATCTTTAATTACTGCTAAAACATCAATTGCTCTTGTTCAATTAGCAGTGCGGTTTCAGGCATGGCAAACTTTGCAACACAAAATAAGCTGAAAATTGATTTCTGAACACTTAATGCAGATCTGAAATTGCTAACCTGATAAGGTTGTCATAGAAGAGCCAATGTGGCCAAGGAGGAACTTTGCAGGGCTGTAATTGCCGCCGTAGAAAGATTAATAACTTGTACACTTACATCTTGTTCATCAAGTAGGAGGTATTCGTGGGGGAACCGGGAGAGGTGGATATGTGAAGCAGGAAGGCAGGGGGAGGGTGTTAACAAGGAGATGGCAATTAGGCAGGAGAGAGCAGCAGCCTGCACCCAATGGTCCGTGAACGAGGACATGGCCCTCCGGGATGGCACACAGGAGAGGCAACTACCTGGGCTGACTGCCAGAGAGAAAAGACCAATGCGAAGCAGGCAGATTCTGTCTTAGGCGGGTCCCAGACACCTCTAGTCCCTCTCCAAGCCCCGAGAAAGGAAGCGCCAAGGTCAAACGCCTTTTTGATGCAGGATTCCCAGCAAGGGAAAGGTAGAAAGTGATGGATGGGGAGCAGCAGCTGCACCCCAGGATGCCATGGCTGCTCTGCCACAGTGCTCGCCATCCCTTGTTCTGATGCCTGGATCTTCCTGCCATGGGGCAGAGTGGACTGCTGAGCGGGTCATGGAAGGGTGAACAAGGAAGCAGTTGATGAGCTACCAAGTGTTCCGTGAGGCGTGCTACTGCAAGCATTGCTATTATTGTTACGCTGGGCCTGTGGGTGGCATGGGGAGCAAGGAAAGAGTCTGAATGGCTTTGGAAAACACCCTTCCCTCTCTGGGTACTGTCATTTAGGCAGAGGGAAATGAAGAAAACATTCCATTTTCAGTACATGAAACTAACATCAACTGAGCACTGATGTGTGCCAGGAATGAGGGAAAGCGCTGGGTAAAAGCAGGGGGAAATGGATGAAAAGAAAGATGGATAGATACAGAAGGAGAGGGGGAGGGAAAAGAGGTTATAAAGACGATGAATGGATGGATGGATAGATGGATGGATGGATGGATGGATGGATGGATGCACGGATACATGATAGATGGGTAGATACAGGAAAGAGGGGAGAAAAGAGAGAGATTATAAAGATGATGCATGGATAGAAGGATGGATAGATGATAGATGATTGATAGATAGATAGATAGATAAATAGATAGATAGATAGATAATAGTTGACAACTGATAATGTATATACATAAATAGAAAGATCAATGAAGAGATAAAGATGCATAGATAGGAGGTAGAAAAAGAGAGAGGCAGAGGATCCATGTGTTTATTCATCTCAACATCACAAGGAAGTTAAGTTTGAGGTAATACTACCCTCATTTGGCAGATGAGAGAAATTGGACTTAACAGGGTTACGATACTGACCCCAAAGTCAGGCACCTACTCAGTGGCAGAGCTGAAACTCAAACCCAGACCTCTCTGATGTTAGAGACAGTACACTCAAGTTCTGATCTCTTCCAAGAAGCATCTTGTAAACTCCTCGGTGCCTGAGGCAGACAAAAGCAGGATCACAAGCACCCTAGTCCTGCAGACAGAGAGACAGACACTCATCCAAGCAGCTGTGACAGGAGCATGGCCTGTAAGTCCACCCCAGATGCATGTCCAGGGCAGCAAATGCTAACACTGGCTAACACTGGTTGATTTGGAGGGAAATTGTCACCAGGCCCTAGCTCTTGTCATCTCTGAGGTACAGACAATGGCATTGCAGATCCAAATTTTATTGGATATCTACTTGTCCAGCCCATGCCCAGGGAAAGATGACTTTCCAGACATTCACCCTGTAGATAAATGGGAAGGAAGAAGCTTATGACTATGAGCCCTCAAAACAACAGAGCAGTCAGAAAAAGCTGCCCTGAAGAGGTGGAATCTGAGCCGGCTTTGCAAATGGGCAAAAACTGGTCAGGTAGATTCCCAGATACCTATATATTGCTTAGCATCTCTTCAACCAAATGCACAAGGTTGCAAGCTGTCCTATGACACACACACACACACACCATGGCTTGCATGTACTTCCATATATGTATACAAACACATGTAAAATAAGTGAATAAATGGAAAATATAAACCAAAACAATACATACAGATATAGTTTGGGTAGAAAGAAACTGTAAAAACCTAAAAGTTATAATAGAATCCAAAACAAAGACTGTCTTTCATGAAGTTAGTATAGATCTATGAGCTCAATCCAAAATGACAGGAAGGTCTGTGAAGGTCAACTTAGTGCAGACGTTACTGAGAACAGAGTTGTGGTGCAGAGTCAGGTCCTAGCCAAATATCAGGACTCATTCGTTAGGGATAGTGAGGACAAGAATGTGGACTTCCCCCTTGTCCCTCACCATCTGTGGCAGTCAGGAGAGCTGGCCTTGGGGTCATGAGAGCAGGTCAGCTGGACCTGTCTCTTCTGGCTGTAGCACTCAGGAGAATAGGCCCTGGCCTTGCCTGGCTAACAGTGGAGCTAGTCCCAATTGTGAAGGCACTGGTGAGCCAGCCCCAAAGATCTGGGAGCCAAAGAGCTAAAGAGCTGGCCCAGCCTCTCACTCGCTGCAGGATATTTGGTCACACTGTGTGTTTTTTACTGGAAAACAAAACCTGTTTTTAGTTGTGTAGCTCAGGTTTAGCACACACCTTTAATCCAAGAGCTTTCTGTGTTCTGTAATACAGAGAAATTCTGAATATTGTAAACAGGATGAAATAAAATCAACCGTAGGTCAAGAGGCAGAGCAAGCAGCCAGTTGAAAGGAAATGAACATAGGATTACTAAGGAAAAAACATCACAGAGCATAAGAAGGAGTCAGGAAGATGGATAAAGAGATGCACAGGAAGTAGAAGGGAGGGGCATATGGTTTGAAGGACATTTTTTGAGGGAGGCATTCCTGATGGGACGTTGGCTAAGGAGGAAGGTCAGGAGCGTGTTTTCTCTGTCTCTCTGAGCTAGCAGGCTTTTACCCCAGAATCTGGCCCCAGAGTCTTCATTGGTAAAATTGAACGATTGAGATTTTGTTTGAAAACAATAGGTCCAATCTTGACTGGGCAGCCCAGCAGAGCTGACTCTGGAGGGCATGAGAGTAGGAGAGCTGCCCCTGCCTCCTGCCGATGGAGGCACTGGGCAGCCCAGCTAGAGCAGTGCTGGAGAGCTCGCCCTGGTGGTGCAGATAAGAGAGAGCCAGTAGGTTGACCAACTCAGCTACCACCCAGGCCCAGATCGAGGGCTCTGAGTTGGCTCACTCCAAAATCCACAACAATCTGTGAACAGCTGGGAGAATGAAAGGATGCCAAGCTGCAGATCTCCATGACACAGGGCAACAACGGGATAACTGGAGGAGTCCCAGTGAGGGTCCAGTATTGATGGTGTCACAGAAGGCAGAGGCCTTGAACCAGACCAATGACTCATTGCAATGAACATTTTGCAAGTGAAGATGTGTGGACAGAGGACTATACTGTGGGGCACATTGTGGCATACTACAGCTTCCACGATGAGATGGGTTTTTATGCTTTAGGGTTTTTTGCTTCTGTGGCTGTTGTTAGTGGTGCTGGTGCTGGTGCTGGTGGTGTGTGTGTTTTATTTGGTGGGGAGGTTATGAGGGCAGATATGAGGGGATATGAGGGAGATGCTTGGGACTAGGATACATGATGTGAAATTCACGAAGAATCAATAAAAACTTTAGATAGATGAGAAAGAGAGAAAGAGAGAGGGGGAGAGACATGATAGATAGATAGATAGATAGATAGATAGATAGATAGATAGATATGATAATAGATACATAGATAGATGATAGATAGATATAGATGATAATAGATAGATAGATATAGATGATAATAGATAGATAGATAGATAGATAGATAGATAGATATAGATAATAGATAGATAGATAGATAGATAGATAGATAGATAGATAGATAGATAGATAGATATAGATGATAATAGATAGATAGATAGATAGATAGATAGATAGATAGATAGATAGAGATGATGATGATAGATAGATAGATAGATAGATAGATATAGATGATAATATAGATAGATAGATAGATAGATAGATAGATAGATAGATAGATAGATAGATAGAGACTGACAGAGGCAGCCATCCTGAGCCTGTTCAGCCATGACAGAATCAGGGACAGCGCAGTGTGAGGAATCACACTGAAAGTCACATCTGTGAGAGGCATCCCATCTATGAAGTGGACCAGGGCACAAAGGCTCTGTACCACGAGCCTGCCTGCATCTCTAGTCATTGTCAGTTATCCAGTGAAATGGAAATCATAAAAGGCCTCACAATGATGCCATCACAGGAGAATCCCTGGTGGCTGGATTATAATCCCATGATTTCCACTCCACATCTAAAATACCATGCAAACAGCTGACCCCAGAAAGTTTCCCCTCATTGAATAAGTCAGTGATCAAAACTGAACCATCATAGGGCTGGAAACACGACAGCTCATGTGCTACAGAGACTCTGAGTTCACTCCTAGCACCCACATCCAATGGCTCACCCTCTCCTGGCCTCTGCAGGCACTGTGCTCAATGTACACAAATCCTCACATATATGCATAATAAAAAATATCTCTAAGAAAGAAGAGGCTGCCCTGGGCCATGGTGGCACACGCCTGTAATCCCAGCACTTGGGAGGCAGAGGCAGTCAGATTTCTGAGTTCAAGGCCAGCCTGGTCTACAGAGTGAGTTCAAGGATAGCCAGGGCTACACAGAGAAACCCTGTCTCAAAAAAAAAAAAAAAAAAAACAAAAAACAAAAAAAAAATGAAGAAAGAAAGAAAAAAAGAAAGAGAGAAAGAAGGAAGGAAGGAAAGAAGGAAGGAAGGAAGGAAAGGAAGAAAGAAAGAAAGAAAGAAAGAAAGAAACAAAGAAAGAAACAAAGAAACAAAGAAACAAAGAAAGAAAGAAAGAAAGACAGACAGACAGACAGACAGACAGACAGAAAGAAAGAAAGAAAGAAAGAAAGAAAGAAAGAAAGAAAGAAAGAGAGAGAGAGAGACTGTGACCATTGCTCAGTGAAAGAGCAGTTATCTAGCATGTTTAGAGCCTGTGGTGGTTTGAGATGAACGGCTCCCATGGGCTCACATATTTAAATGCTTGGTCCTCAGTTGGTGGAACTATTTCGGAAGGATTAAAGGTGTGGTCTTGTTGGAAGAAGTGTATCTCTAGTGGTGGACTAGAAGGTTTCAGAGCCCCAAGCCAGGCCCAGTCTCTCTTTTTATTCTTCTGCCATACCATGGTGATCATGAACTCACCCTCAGAAACTGCAAACAAGATCCCAAAATGGTTTACTTTATAAGTTGCTCTATTAGTCAGGGTTCTCTACAGTCCCGGACCGTATGGGCAGTCTCTATATAGTAAAGGAATTTGTTGATGACTTACAGTCTACAGTCTGACTCCCCAACAATGGTCAGCAGCAGCTGTGAATGGAAGTCCAAGGATCTAGCACTTGCTCAATCCCACAAGGCAAGCAGGCGAAGAAGAGAGAGAGAGAGTAAATCTTCCTTTTTCCAATGTCCTTATGTAGGTCTCCAGCAGAAGGTGTGGCGCAGATTAAAGGTGTGTGCCACCTCACCTTTAATCCCAGATGACCTTGAACTCGGAGATCTCCCTCTCTTAATCTGGAATTCATAGCACCTGTGCCTCAAGATCTCCATGCCAAGATCCAGGTCAGAAATTTGTATCTCTCACCCCTCCTGATTTAGGATCACAGGTGAGCCTTCTAATTGTGGATAGCAGTTCATTCCAGATTGAGTCAAGTTGACAACCGGGAAGAGCCATTACAGTTGCCTTGATCATGGTGTTTTTTTTCATAACTACAGAACAGTAACTACAACAGAGCCCTTAGATTCAATCCCCAATGCTGCAAACAAATAGATATTTGTTAAAGAGAGAAAGACAAAGAATAAATAGTTCACAAACACTCTTGAGGCAGGAGAATGTTGCCATGGAGAGGATAAACAGAACACTGTGGGAATTTTAAACACCCGGTGAAGTAATTACTTCTATAAACTAAGAATACAAAAAGGGGTATACAGCTAGATGAGCACATGACATTTATCATAAGATTGCACTGTTCGGAAAAAGTACAATAAAAATGTACATAAAACCAACAGAAAGTATCAGGAAAGATAGAGGATAGATTTGGAAGAGGAATAAATAAGAAGTTAAAAGAGAGGGGTTAGGGGAGTGGCTGGGTGGACCAGGGCAGCTGCTCTGCAAACATGAGGACCTGAGTTCAAATCCCCAGCAGCCATGTGACGCCTAGGCCTGGCCACATGCATAAGCAAACGCCAAGAGCCCCAGTACTGTGGGTGCTGGAGAAGAGGGGTGCTAGAGCATGCGGACAGCCGGTCTGCTCCAGATTCAGAGACATTGTCTCAAGGGAATAAAGCAGAGTGATAGAACAGGACACTTAATGTTTTCCTTTGGCCTTCCTGCACCTACCTGTACATATATGTACACACACACACACACACACACACACACACACACACGTGTGCTTGCACAATTCATACCATTAACAGGCCTAAAAAAAAAGAGAAATCAGACATTTAAAAAATGATGTATTACAGCTTTCCAAAAACCAGAAAGAACCAGATCAGAGGCTGAAAGGACCTATTGTGTCCCAGGGAAACACTGGTATGGAAGGACCACATCTCGTAATGAAACAGTCTTCAAAGACAAAGGACTCTTTGAACAGAACTGGATCAAATAGTTTATACACGGGAGAAAAAAAAAATAAGGTAACCTTAGAAAGCGCCACACCATTACAAGAGGCAAAGGAATAAAATGTGCAGTCTAAGAATGCTGCACCCAGACGAACTCGCTCAAGGACAGTCCCGGGAGATGCCCGAGAAGGTGAGGACAGCCGCCTAGGAGCTTGAAGGATCATAAGGGTGAGAACAGGGGGCCATTAAACCAGCAGAAAGTCAGCCTAACTCTACATCAGTGCGGAGACCACAGCCATAGGACCAAATGCAAAAGCCATGACCTTCATCTGGCCAAAAAAATACAACAAACAAACAAACAAACAAACAAAAACCCTGCTACAGCTGACAAAATGGGCTGGGGAAGGAAAGGGAGCAGCTAGCAGGGCTTGTTCAGAGTCGACTGCATAAGGAACAGGACAGAAGTGCTCGCACATCTAAAAGTGTTTTAAAATTAAAAAATCAATGTAATCAATTAAAAGAAAATGGCGAGAGGAAGTTGAAAATACAGTAATTTACTCTCTGAAAGTAGCAAAAAAAATATTAAGAAAAAGAGATGGGTAGACAGAAATGGATAAAAATATAGATATAGATACTACCTGGGGGAAACGCAAGCTTTGCAAATGAGTGGAAGAAATGAATATACAAACCTCCAGCAGATCAAATAGAAAATGGGATAAAAGATTGAAAAACAATGAGGCGGCAATAAAACCAGAAAATATCACACAGAACTTGATTTTAACAGCAACAACAAAAATAACAGAAACCGAACATGCCTGTTATATTAATTTATGTGAATATTATCAGTCAAAAAATATTTACTCTCAGACTGGGTCAGAATTAAGCTCAAATTCCTTCTAGATCTTAAGTGTACAATTAATTTGAGAGATTGGTAGCACAGAACAGAAACAGCATACAGACTCACGTAACAAAATCCAAGAAACTCAACTTTTCAGGAGCTGGCAAACTGAACTCAAGAGAGGAAGGACAGGGACCTGGTAGGTAGTAAACACTTAATGACCAAGAATATTCATGCTTTAAATAGTGTTACATCAATATATTTAAAGCAACAGCACAGGAAACTCAAGGAGAAATTGAGACACAGCAGAAGTCAGGGGTTATCACCATTGACCATTTGGCCAAGGCAGAAGTGAACAAAAATAATTAATAGAAGTGTGTGGAGGGTGGTTGGGGTGTGTGTGTGTGTGTGTGTGTGTGTGTGTGTGTGTGTGTTAGAATAACTTTATGAATGTTTATGTCCTGGTCAGGGTTACCATTGCTATGATAAAACACCAATGACCAGAACCGAGCTGGGAAGGGAAGGATTTATCTGACTCATGCTTCCACATTGCAGTTCATTACTGAAGGAAGTCAGGACAGGGCAGGAACAACCTGGAAGCCACAGCTGAATGCACAAGCCATGGAGGGATGTTACTTACTGGCTTGTTCCTTGAGGTTGGCTGAGCCTGCTGTCTTATAGAACCCAGGACTACCAGCCCAGCAGTGTCCCCAACCACAGTAAACTGGGCCCCAAAACATCAAATTAAGCAAACACCCTACAGGGTTACCTATAGCCTAATCTTATGGAGGCATTTTCTCTATTGAGGATCCTTCCTCTGATGACTCTAGCTTATGTCAGTTAAGTTGACATAAAACTAGCCAGTACAGTGTGTGTGTGTGTGTGTGTGTGTGTGTGTGTGTAAATGCCTGTTGTCGTCGTCATTGTTGTTGTTCACCTCAATGCTCTAAAAATAGGAAATTCAAACTTTGAAAACCCTTGGTTACAAAGCAAACCTCAATATACTCCAGAAACTAGACACTTAGAAGGACCATGTTCTGAGGGTGTGATATAAGAAACCTAGGAGCTTGAAATAAAGCCTTCCATTCACAACGTTTCTGTTCTCTCCTGTAACAACACTCGGAGGAAAAAAAACTGAAATTCAAAAATGCTTTAAAAATAACCCTGACGAAAATATTCTGTCAGAACCTCTGCTAAAAGAGTAAAAGTATGAAGTAAAAAAATGAAATAAATGAAAACAAATAAGCACGGAACCAGAGAAGTTAGAAGACAATAGCCCCGAGCGATGAAAATTAGACAGCAAGCCCTGGTTACGTGACAGCTGACTTAAATGAGAGGATTATATAATTAGCACATAATCCAAACGGTGATTGCCTGTTTTCTGAAGCCAATAAAATAAATAAGCTATTAGCTAATCTCTTCCACCTGAAGACAGGAAAACAGCACCATCTCAAAAGAATTTAGAGGGTAAGCAGTGTAGGAAATGACGAAGGTAAACAGGATGTGACGTCATTCGACTCACCCAATGATTTTGGAAGGCGGACTCTCGATGCATTTGCGGGAAGAAGTAAAAATAGAAGGCTAACGGTGGTAATTAGGTGGTTTAACATGCGACTTTCTACAGAAACCAAGAACAGCTGTCAAAGGGCTACAGCCCTCTCTTAGAGCCCAATACCCAGATGTGACACCATGGAAGAATTCTAACCAAGTCTTAAGAAACAGATAATTCTGGTATTGTGTAAACTCTTGGCTAGTACAGTAAGGGTGGAGGCAAGGAGCCTAACCTTTTAAAAAGGAACATAGCATAAAGTGGGTGTAAAGACTCATACCTATAATCTCAGCACTGGGGAAACTGAAGCAGAAGGCTCATAAATTAAAGGTTATCTTGGGCTGCAGACCCAGTTTAAGGCTAGTCTCAGCTACAGAGTGAGACTCTGACTGGGAACATAAAGTTGACAAGAGCGAGAGGAGAGGAGGAGGAGAAAAAGGAGGAGGAGGAGGAAGAGGAGAGAGTATATATATATATGCCTACAAGCAGGAGGTAGGGGCAACAGATAAAGAGTTCAAGACTAGCCTTGAGTTCAAGCTCATAACTCAGGGTACATGAGACCCTGTCTCAAGAAACGGACACGGGGCTGGGGAGATGGCTCAGTGTGTAAGAGCGCTTGCCCTGCACGAATGAGGACCTAAGTTCAAATCTCCATTGTGGGAGTTAAAATCTGGACACGGGTATGTGCCTCTGACCCCAGCACTGCTGGACAGATACAGACCATCAATTCCTGGAGCTGGCTGGTCAGCAGTACAGCCAAGCAGGGGGGCTTCTGGCTCAGCAAGGGAGCCTCTCTCTAGGCAATAAGGTAGACAGTGATCTCATGGAAGGCACCCAACATTGCCACCTGGCATACACCCACAAACTCACATGCATGCACACGCACATAATATGTGAGAGAAAGAATAGCACAATAGTAACATTGAAATATTACACAAAAAAATAGTGCCAATTATACACAGCACAACAAAACTGTGTCAAACACTAGAAAATGAAACTAATGACACATGAAAAAATAACCAAGCTAAGTTTCTCCAGGAATTCAAGAGTAGTCATATATTTAAGTCACCTAGTGGTTCAGCACAGCAGTAGATCAAATGAGAAAAATCACAGAGGTGACCCTCGCGGGCACACATAAACTAAACCTCATGAAAAACTCACACACATACTAGACCTCGTCAAGTCACTGTGAAACGGCAGTAATGTTTAGTGCAGAAAGACCACAAGCATTTCTAAGTAACGGGGCTATCACCAGGGCACACACTATTCCCACCTTGTTTAATATTATTCCTATGTGAACACTTAGCATTTTTTTTTTAGTATTGTGATTGTTTACTTGGAAAATGCAATACCAGCAACTTTTTGATATTATAAATAACAAGGCTTATCAAGGTTACTGGTTGTAAGGTTAACATACCAACATGTATTTTTAAAAAAGAAAAAAGGAAGATCATTTGGAGGCTTGGAAGATAAAGTACTTGCCGTGCAAGTGTGAGGACCAGAGTTCGCATCCCCAGCAACCTATGTGAAGTTGGGTGTGGCAGCACACACTTGTTATCCCAGCATCCCTACATCAGGCAGGATGGCAGCAGAAGGCTGGAGTCCAGAAGCCCAGGGGTCAGCTACTCTCAATAACAAAATAAATCTTAACACTCGGCTCTCATACTTCATCAGTCAACTATCAACTGTAAAGAAGTTCAATACTCTGTGAAGGAAAAAGAAGGAAGGAAAGAAGGAAGGAAGGAAGGAAGGAAGGAAGGAAGGAAGGAAGGAAGGAAGGGAGGAACGAAGGAACGAAGGAACGAAGGAAGGAAGGAAGGAAGGAAGATGAATTCAAGTTTTCTCTTTGTTGGTGGAAAGAAAAATGATTTTTCCATGGAGCTCTCTTACTAGCTGGATATTTGACCCTTGGCAGGTTTCTCCCACTGACTCAGCTACATCACACACCCAACCCTCTCTGGATTATTTTCAGAATCGAAAGTCATGGTGCATGTGGTAAACGCAGATGCCCCTTGAAGCTTAGCCACACACCGTGGCCTGTTGTGACACCACACAGAATGTTCTACCCACAACTACAGTTGCTCAGAGGCTCGCCATCTGGGCTCTGGGGTCCATTTCTCCCAGAGTGGAAGGAGCTGGGGTGACCCAATTATTCCTTAGAGGCTCAGAGGCCCAGGCTACCCCAAGCCCAAGACTTGCCTCCCCAGAAAACCTCAGCCTAGGCTTGCCAGTAAGTGGGGCAAGGAGACCAACCCACGGTCTGAGGCCTGACCGCCATGTGCAATGGGCCATGCTCACTGACCAAAACCCCTCCTGCTTCCAGCTCTACCCCAAACTCAGGAGCCAATGTTAACTGAACTCTTGGGTCACCTAGAAGGCACTGGGACACTGAGAGCATTCAGGTGAGGAAGTTCAAGGGCGCTAACCTCTATGTTCACAGGTCCCCTCCTGCCACAGCTTCCCAAGGCAGCACCGTTCATGCAAGGGCTTTCCCCCTTTCTTGTCACCCCACCCATGTGCAATGCCAACACTCAGAGTCAGTGACAGCAAGAACAACAAAAGAGTTAGTTTGTCTTTTGTTCTCGGTATTCAATTAAAACTAGAGTATTAATTGCAGCACTATATATATATATATATATATATGAAGGACTTGGAAATTAACCTACCTAAAAAATGCAAACAACTTTTTAAGAAATATAAATTATTGAAAGGTAAGGCTGGACCAAATTCATAGAAAAACGATCATCAAATTAATTTATGAACTTAATATAATTCAAACAAAATTCCAGGATGATGTCTGACGGTCATTTTCAGTTTATTATGAATAAATCTGGGTGCTTTTTCTATAAAACATTTTCCCCTTCCTCGGAGACTTGCTTATTCAAGTGTTTGCTTTCTGGGTTTTTCTTGATTTATTGAAGACTTTATTGAAGCTGCAAACTTTTTCTTCTCATGCACTTTAAAGTCAACAGCTTTATTAATTGGCCTTTGGATCTCATATGAAGCCTGGGTGCTAAAGTCTTGGTCTCTGTCAATGGTGCCCTTAGGGTGAGGTAACCGTTAGGCGAGAGGGCTAGAGGGAGGCAGTTAGGTCCCTGGGGGACCTGGGGATACTGTGTCCTTGGGAGGGATAGTGGGATACCAGCCTGCCCCACCCTCTCTGTTTCCAGGCCAGTATGAGGTGAGCCGGTTTTCTCTCCTAAGGTTTCCTTTCATGCTTGCTTCGCCAAGCATGGCCTGCCCCACCAAAAGCCCAAAGCAGAGAGGACAAGCGGCCATGAACCAAACCGCTAAAACTGTGAGCCAAAATCATCTCTCTCCCCCTGCAGGTCTGACTTCTCTCAGGTTTGTCGCGGTGACGGAAAGCTGTCCTGCCCCTCTCTTAAAATGCTGCCTCCCAATGCAGTTGAGCCTGTCAGTTCCTGTGTATGCACTTCCTTTACTACAAAGGTTAGAAACAGAGATCAGATTTTTCATTTTTTGCTTTTCAAATACTTTTACACTTATCACTTACCTATTTGTAGGTATATGTATATGGTATTTATGTGCATGCATGTGGGTATGTGTGTATATGTATATGTGTATATGCATATATGTGTATATATGAGTATATATGTGTGTGCATGTATATATGTGTATATATCTGAGTGCATGTAAATGTGTATATGTGGATGTGTGTGCATGTATGTGTACATGTGTGTATTTTGTGTATATGTGTATATTTATGTATGTCTCTCTGTGTGTGTATATGTGTGTGTGCATGCACATGCTCAGGGTTCAGGACAACTTTCAGTAGTCGATTCTCTTCTCTTCTTCCACCATGTGGGTTCTAGAAATCAACTCAGGCCGTCAGGCTTGGCAGCAAGCCCCTCTCCCGCAGAGCTATCTCGCTGTCCCTTCTTCTATTTTTCTATCATTTATCCACAGGAAGCATAGTGTTCTTTTATGATGTAAGACACATTATCTGAGTCATGCCTTCCTTCTCCTGCCCCAGAGCTATCCAGTTTTCCCAGCCTCTTTTATATGTAACAAAGTGGATGATTCTGTATTGTCTTAACAGCTGGCATCAGAATTGCTCTTAGGGGAGAACTGTCACTGTTTGGAAGATTAGCTTGATAAACGTAGAATAAGAGTGAGCCTTCTAAGGCCTCAGTGGCAGTCGCACCAAGAGCTGGGACGAAGGGGATGCCACTCTGCATGGGACTCAGAGAACCTGTTGTTATCCACGGATAAGGAGAGATGACAGAGAATGACGGTCAAGAAGAGAGCAGATAGCCAGAAAAGTGGCCAGAGGTGCCAGTGTTGGAGACCACTGCAGCATCTGGAGAGGCGGCACCTACCTGTATTTTAAAAGATGATGCTTAGCCAGGCACGGTGACCCAGGTCTCTAATCCAAGTACACACGAGGCTGCATAAGGGGAGAGGATCATTACAAGTTCAAGGACAGCCTGGGCTACATAGTAAGTTCCAGGCTAGCCTGAGCTATGTAGTGAAAATTTCTTCTTCTTCTTCTTCTTCTTCTTCTTCTTCTTCTTCTTCTTCTTCTTCTTCAAATGATGCTTGTTGTGAAAGTAAAACTTTGTATTTCAGCACCATGAAACCCTCTGCGTCTGTAAAACTCTTGTTCAAGACTGCTTGGGTGATGGATTTTTATTTTCTGATACAACATCTTAGAAGATTAGCAAGCAAATTCTAAACCAGAAGGATGCTGCAGACCTGTACTCCTAGAACTTGAAAGATAAGTTGGGAGGACCAAGAGCTCAAGGCAAGCCTCGGCAACACAGTGGATTCTAGGACCTGCCTGAGCTATGCAAGAAAGCTGCAATAAACAAGTAAACAAGTAAATGTAGAAACAAAAATCATAAGAGTAATTATTTTAAAAGAAGAGACATCCCTTATGAGCTATTAGAATGAGCCCAAACCATGACAGGCTAGGCAATATTTTGCTGCAAAAAGAAAACCTTCCAAACACAACCAACTGAAATGCCAGAAACTTGTTCTTCACACAGGTTCCACGTACTAGAAGGTTCTGCAGTTTCCCCGATCCGGGTTCCACCTGGCAGCATCCGACCTGCCCAGAAGCAGTACACGCTGTTGAGGCAGGTAAGAGGACACGGTATGTTCCATACCAGCTCTGAAAGCTTCCTCCAAGAAGTGACAGGTGTCACCTGCGCTCACATTCCGCTGTCCCGAACTGAGTCACGAAGCCAGCCAAGTCTGACTTCTAGTGGTCAGGGAAATGCAAGCCTAGCACTTCAGTGAAAGAGAGCATTGAGTATGAAAGCCAGTGACCACTGTGATCACCATCTTCTTAAAGAAACTGTAATACTGACAGGGGCACTGACCAATAAGCCAGCACAGCAAAGGTGTGGGCCCAGGAGTGCTTATTTATACACAGTACGTATGGGTGAGAGAGTATATTAGCTGGTATATGGGATGCAGGTGAATTTGTAAGATGCTGGGGGGGGGTCTGGGGAGGAGGAGTACAGTTGGCTCAATTGGGTTACTGTGCAGATTTTAATAAAACACTACATGTCTCTCTTTCCACTATGTAAAACTTGACTATCCCAGGCAATTAAGCCCCTAAGTGTGGTGTGCAAAACTATAAAACTAACGGAGAGAATGTAAAAGGCAGCTCTGTAGCCTTGGTATTAGATGACTTCTTTAATAAGACCCCAGAAGGCACAAACTAAAAGACAAAAAATAAAAAAATTTAAAAAAAGCAACAATGTATTTGACTAGACTATCCAAACCTTCCTGTTCCCAGAAGGACATTGCAGAATCAACAGGCAGCTAGGTGACCCATGAAACCCAAGACTAAAACAAAGATGTGTGGAGACAGAATATTTTACGAACTCTTTGAAACCAGCAAGAAAGACACGGGGGAGGAAGGGCAAAAACAATGCCCAGCAATTGGTGTAAGGTGGACTCCACAGTGGGGCCCATGAAAAGGACATTTGTTCAATCAAACAGTAGTGCAAAGAGAGGTGGCCTGAGGCCTGTTCGCATGGCCACCATGTCAACAAGTATTGGAAAACATTGGGGGGGATGGACAGAAGCCCACAGAAATGGCAAGGGAAGGAAGGTCCCACCTCCTGTCCTAAGTGAAACTGACCAAGACCCAACAGATCTTCCAGTACACACCACCCCAGATTAACTTCTTCATACTACCCAGGAGAGCATAGATTACAAACTGTCCTTATAAGGAATTCCAGACAACCTGAATGTCTAGCCACCCAGGGGATCAAAGTCACTATTGGGTACATGCTTAGGACAAAATGCTCTTTGGCAGCCAGCAGTAGGAAGATGGGCGAATTTAGTGACATAAGTTAATAATATAAGAGAGTTGAGAGAAAAAATGTAAGGAAGAGCCAGGCAGTGGTGGCGCACGCCTTTAATCCCAGCACTCTGGGAGGCAGAGACAGGCGGATTTCTGAGTTTGATGCCAGCCTGGTCTACAGAGTGAGTTCCAGGACAGCCTGGGCTATACAGAGAAACCCTGTCTCAAACAAACAAACAAATGTAAGGAAGAGATTTTAAAAATATACATGTATATAAATATATACTTGGATCTATTTCTGTCTTAGGGTACTACTGCTGTGAACAGACACCATGACCAAGTTCCACTCTGATAAGGACAACATTTTATTGGAGCTGGCTTACAGGTTCAGAAGTTCAGTTCGGTATCATCAAGGCAGCATCCAGGCAGGCATGGTGCAGGAGGAGCTAAGAGTTTTGCATCTTCATCTGAAGGCTACTAGGAGAAGACTGGTTTCCAGGCTGCTTGGATGAGGGTCTTAAAGCCCACACCCACAGTGACACACCTACTCCAACAAGGCCACACCTCCAAATAATGCCACTCCTTGGGCTAAGCATATTCAAACCATGACAGGTTCTCAAATCTTGAGCATCCAAAATGGAGAGATGTATGTTTCTGCTGTTTATAAATCACCCAAATCCTCAGTATTCTGCTACAAGAGCCCACTCACTGGATACCATAATCAAACCCAGGGCCTTGGTCACCTGGCCACACCCACTTTGTCTCCAGCTTCTGTACCTGTTGACTGTAACTACAATCATTTTTAGACATATCCAAATATGAAAACTCTAGCTTCTCCTGTAACCTGGAGAACTTCCTCCTTCATGGGACTGGGCAGATGAGTTACACTGCTATTTTACTTCTGGGCAGTATTATGAAGGGCTGGCTCTGTAGATCACAGTCCCTGGTGGCATGGGTGACCATCTATCCCAATCATCCATCCTCTTGTTTCCTAATGTCCCCATCAGAGGAGCTGTGACCCTCCTAGACACCAGACAAGCACAGAGGCCCACCTATGGTCTCCAGGTGCCATCTGGGGTTCAGATAACCAAACAAGCAAACAGGCAAAGTCATGCTGTGCTAAACCTGAGGCCTGGGGAAGGAATGCCTTGACCTGAGGTCAGGGCCAGCAGCAGCCACAGCCCCAAGAGTAAGGGGCTTCTGAGTGCCCCTCCCAATCCTGGAAGCCCCCGTTCCCGACCTCAGGCTGACCTCTCCTGGCCAGACCCTGCCAAGCAGTTTGGAAAGAGAAAGGATGAAACATCCTTGACTCATTTCTTCCTCACAGTCTTCTGCAAAGAGAGAATAGAACAAAGAAGAAACGAAGAGAAACGGGTCTCCCCACTCTCCAGCCTCCCCTGTCCTCCTAGACTCCAGCTGCCAGCCTAAAACCACAAAGCCCTTTTGCTCTCAACCCAAAGGGAGAGAAAAGAGGAACGAAAAAGGAAGAGAAGGCAGCCGCAGCTGATTTCAAAAGGCGGGCTAATTTGTGCAGCCCTGGACAGCCGCATTTGCATAATGAAATGTGCAGAGGATGTTTGGCTCATGTATTTTTTAGAAGGTTTAACTTTAATTTTATTTAGCCTAAGAAGGGCATGTCACTCAAACTCCGCCGGTCATTTATAAAAATATTTCAATTGTGTTTCCAAGGAGCTGTCTTTCTGGCCTAAGTGGCTGGTGCCGGAGGTTGGGAATGCTAATGCAGAGGTCGGGGGATCGATAGGGGAGGGAGAGAATGATCGAGGGAGACAGACGGGAGGGGCAGAGATGCCAAGAAAGCCAGTGAAGAACGGACTGGATGCTAAGGAAGAGAATGAGAGCCTGCTCTGTACGGTGGGACAATGCTCGCAGAGAAGCAGTCCCTGTAACAGCAACCTAAGACACTTCCGCTGTTGCGGATGGGAGTTCCCAACAGGCCACGCCCTACACACTCTCATCTCAAGTGGGCCCAGCCCTTCCGTCCATGGAGCTTGAATTTCTATTTAGTTTGCTACTCTGATCTCCCAC
Source organism: Apodemus agrarius (assembly GCA_964023405.1). Classification (NCBI taxonomy): domain Eukaryota; kingdom Metazoa; phylum Chordata; class Mammalia; order Rodentia; family Muridae; genus Apodemus; species Apodemus agrarius. The sequence goes on along the minus strand of OZ030012.1, from coordinate 49,216,075 downwards.
AAATACAGTTTCCAAGAAAGTCATCCTCAAACTAAGCTGTCTTCTCATCACGGGGTCCTGTGCAAGAAGTGCTTTCTCCATCTGTCGCCCTGAATCTCAACTGTGGGACTGCGCACCGTACCGAAGACTAAGACGAGAAACGGAAGACCCGGCTTAGACCTACCACAGGACTTCCTTCCTGCAGCCCTCAGGACTCCCTACCTTCCATTTCCCACAAACACCCCAGACACCTTACCCCACCGGACTAAGCATGGCTTCACACCCATTACAATGCCTAGTACAGAGGAGATGGGGAAGGAGGGGGCCAGACAAAAATCCTCTCCCCCCCTCCTCCTCACGGCCAAAAAGACCTTCTCAAAGACCCTAGAGCTGACATCTGTGGCTAGCAGATTTAAACAATGAGGCCAGACACAGGAGAAAACTCCTTGACAGAAGACACTAGGACCTCCCTGCTCGTTCCTGGCTGCACCTGGCTATTTATCCATACCCCAAAGCCTGGGTTCCCTTGAGTTCTTCTCTTAGTCTCAAAGGCTGGGAAAGAAACCTGGAGTGTCGTGCAGAACCGCTTGACGTCCTTATTCAGCCTCCTCTGAACAAGCTGTCCAGGCTGAGTTTGCAGCTTTCATCTTGACCTGGGACACAGCCTATGGTTCAGGCATTCTGAGTCTGATACCTCCCAAGGAAGGTCTCGGTCTTGGAAATCACAATGCCTACGCCAGCTGCAATGCTAAGGGCCACGCTACAGCATTCTACACCGGAAGCACCCCAAAACCTCCTGGAAACATAATATCAGGCTAGCAAAATGGCTCAACCATAAGAACGCAGACCACAAAGCCTAATGATCTGAGTTTGACGGCCCCCCTCCCCGCACCCCCCCCAGTCCTATATGGTAAGTAGGAGAGAGAGAAATGACTCCCTCAAGTTGCCCCCTAACCTCCACCTGTACTCTGCGGAGAAAACATACACGCAGAGACATACAACAAATAAGTGGGATTTAATTTTTCTTAATTAAACTTACACCCAGCCCAGAACAGGCCAAGGCTGTTAGCTTGACCTCCAGAGTTCATGAACTTGGCCAAGAGTTGTGTGGTAGAGGGAAGAAAGGTTCATAGGTCAACAACGTGTGAAAAACAGCTACGTTATAAGACGTTGGGAACTGGACCCATCTGGGTTCGAATTGGCTTGTGCTAATCTGAGCAACAGTCTCCGTCTCTCTGGTCCCCAGTTTCTTCCTCCTCCTCACCTGTCAGGATGCTGCGAGGCACGGGCATCATGCATTCTAATAAGCAGCTCCAGGGCAAGAGAGACGAGTATGCCGTCTGTCTGGCATATCTCCTCGGAGAGACCCTGGGGCAAATGCCCGTTGTGGACCCCCATAAAGGACAGTTCTGGAGGAGGGGAGGCAAAGCATACACCAATTTATATATTTATTTAATATTAGATATTATACATCTATGTATTCATATATTTGTTATATACATAAATATGTCATTTATTAATGAGGGACTTTGGGGAGCCAAAGGAGTCAATACTACCCAGGCAACGATGTGTCTGGAAGCGAAGACTAGAACCCCGACGAGGTCCCGGTGTGCCCTATATTCTCACTGTGGGGCCCTGCAGGGTTGAGATGGAACTCTACCTTGCAACACCTGGCCTTCTCGCCTTGCTTTGATGAACAACATTAACAGATCTAGGTGGATGAAAGAAGCCATCACACAGGTCCCCGGCTTTTGGTTAGGAAAGGACCCTCCAGAGCTGGCATCCAGCCTACTAGTCCCCAATGTGCAGGGATAGGATGGCTTAGGCTAGACTGGAGAGGGGAGAAGAGTTAGGGGAGGGGGCTGGCTCTGGCCACTGCAGCCCCACGGGAGGTGCCTGCATATGGCCAGCCAGGCTTGGCAGCCAGAGCAAGCACACTAATCCTGCTGTCAGCCAGGCCGGGCGCCGGATTAGGAAATGTCATGTTTCAAAGGAAATTATTTCCATTTTCTCCCCAGGAAGGGGAAAAGGCAGAAAGACAAGCAAACTCCCAGGGTCGTGTACTGGCAGGCAGGCCAGCATATGGGCGCCTCTCCTCCCTCCCCAGCCCTTCTGCAGATGCCCAGAAGTGACAGCATTCGCCTCTCTGGAGTTCATCCGGCCAAGGACAAATGGATTTCACAGTTTATCAGGAGAGGAAGGGGCGTGTCGCTGCTCATCAGCCTTGACTCACCTTTAACCTCTGCTTTCCCTGCCCATTATGTCACAAGTTCCCCGGAGGACCCCGCCCCTTATCTGAGGGCTTGGGGCAGCCTCCTGGGATCCACTAGCCTCTGAGAGAAGTCACCCTTGACCCTCAGGGGGGTGCTGGAAGGTCTCCCCGTGGCCTGGCCCTGAGACCTTGCCTCTTATCTGAAGCCCTGCACACTCGAGGCAAGTCAGAAAAGCTGAAGAGAGAAAGACTAGTGCCTCCCACTCCAGATTTCTCTCTCTGCTGCGATTCCGCCACGTCTCATCCTTTCCTGCCTCATTGGAGACAATAGTAAACACTTCATCTCCCTGCCGCGGATCCTTCTTAATTACAAAAGTAATGTCACAATATTCCCAATTAATTAATTCCAATCTGGTCCGGAAGAGAGGTCTCGCATACAGTCACCCCTTTGCGCTTCTGGAGCCGAGGACCAGCGCGACAGATCCTGTGACTGAGATGTGTGCGTATGGAGTTATCAGATACTATCTGCAATCAGGCCATCACCATATGCTTAGGCTTCCACATTCTTTCATATTAAATGAATTTTCATATCACATTTCCCAACAAGCACTGCTTCAAGCCAACCCTTATTTATTTAATAACCCCATGCAAATGTTTCAAATGAAATGTTTCAAAAACTATTACCCTGTGCTAGCCTTGGTGTGGGGGAGGGAACTCTCTGGATGGGGGCGGTGAGGAAGGGTCCCTCTGTATCTGCTGGGGCAGAGGCAGTCCTTAACACTCGTTCATTACCATGCTTTGTGGTCCACCCATGGCTTTTCCCAGCCCCAAGACACCTGAAGTCTCAGGGGAGGAAGCACCCCTCCTGCAATAACCCCCTACCCCAAGACCTGGCTTTGTCCACTTACTATGGCACCCTCTCAGTGCTCAGACAACCTCATGCTTTGGTTAGCAATCCACCATTTTGGTTTTGTTTTGTTTTGTTTTGTTTTGTTTGTGTGTGTGTGTGTGTGTGTGTGTGTGTGTGTGTTTAAGAAAGAGTTCCCATGTCCCCATTATGAACTAGAGGGTCCCACAGGTCACTGCAGCCTGTTCATTGCTCATGTATGTTCCATATATGAGCAAATGCAGTGAGTTTCTGCATTTGTATGACACGCTGTGCCCTCCAGGGTATGCTCATTCATAAGCAATATAACCAATACCCAAGCATCTTTGGGGCAATAAAGGTCTTCCCTAACCACTCCCCCATCCTGCCCCTTTTCTACACAGGCAACTTTCCTTCATTTGCTTGCTTGTGACAGGGTCTCATTGTAGTTCCAGCTTGCCTTGAACTGGTTAGGACAAGAATGACCTTATATTTCTGGTCACCGGGCTCTCTACTTCCCCAGTGCTGGAGTTAAGTATGTGCTACTTTTTATGTGGTGCTTGGGGTGGAACCCAGGGCTTCACGTATGCTAGGCAAATACTTTCTGGCACGGGCTCATGGCTAATGAGTGGCCAGAGACTCCTACCCCAGCAACATTATTAGCAAGTGACAGGATACACCTTTATTCCAGACCCTTGACCCCAGAGTCAATGATTTTCTGCCATTGGGCTATCTGGAGACATGGACATAAAATGCATCCTGACAGCTAGACCTGGTGACCATATTCATAGCATCTGGTACTGCAACAACCCCAGCACAGTGTCTCCTGGGATCCATCCCCTGTCCCCTCGGAGTCCGAGGCTCTCCCCGTGGTGTCCAGCAGAGAGCTTGTTCCTGCTGTCCCCAGCTCTACTGTTTACAGTTTTTGTAATAAATTGTGGAGGGCTGACTTCCAAGGAGCCAGAGCTCCGTATTGCTACCTGATTTTTTTTTATTAACAATCCAACCCATCCACAAAGGAGCATGGGCTCCAGGGACTAAGATGGTACACACATCTCCTCCCAGTCTCTAGTTTGAACATTTGATATCTTCAAAATGGGGAAACAATATCTCATATGGAAAATCTCCCAAGCGTCTGTAGAAAGTAGAGGATATCATGTAAGTTCTGGAGCATGCAGAGGAGAGATTCCTTGCTTGGATTGTTCCAAGCAGGTGACTCAGGTCAAAGAGCTCCTTGGTGATCTTCCCCTGCTGCCCACTAGGATCTGTGACAGCTCGCTGATGCCTCCTTAGTCGTCACCCAACCCCAAACTCTTGTCCCTTGCCTTTATCAGTTCATCTGAACCTCCCTCCCTTGAGTGGGAAGGATGAGGGGGTTGAGTGGGAAGGATGACCTCGCCAAGTCACTCACCGTGAGGAGAACTGACTAGTGAGAGGCCAACAGTCCTAATGAAGAAATTCTCCACTCTGTCCCCTCGCCACTGTGGCAGTGTAAGTCTCTGTCAAGCCTTAGCTTACCAGAGACCTCCTGAGTGAACAACACGGAGTCAGGAATCGATGCAAAAAGCAAGAGGAATTTATTGTTCCAACATGTTGGGGTCACCCTGCACATGGAGAGAGAGAGAATGACCACGGGCAGCCCGTCTAGTGAGCCTTTATACAGTCCTCAGGACAGCCGCCATAGGCACAATGTGACTGGCAGAACAGTGTGACTTTAAAACTGATTGGTCTTTAGGGAATGAGGTGGTAAGGACTTCCCTTGTCTGTAGGTTGCCAAAGGTCTGTCCTGTAGAATGTGTCCCCACCCACAGGAGGTTGGTTCTTGGGGGGGGCGGTTCCACAAGGTCTGAGGAATGTTAATTAGCATCTCCATTCTGAAGGAACAAGTGTTCCATGACCTTTCCAAAGTTCCTGAGCTGACCTCTTCAGCAGGACAACACCTCAGAGCTGGACTAGGTTTCTAAGCCAACAGGGGTATGACAGTCCCAGCTCATGGATTTCCTACCACATCAGCTTATGGTAGGAACATTCTAGAACACAGCTTCCTTGTTTCTCCAGACCCTCTGCTTCTACGTAGGCTTCCTGGGAGCCTTTTGCTCACTCGCAGCTTGCATGGTTCTCAGACCAGACCTCAACTCTACTAGGTGGATGTCCTGAACCCAGGTAAAAGAACTGAAGTGACATACTTCTTTGGCCAAGCTGAGAATCTAATATGGATCCATCTGACCCAGGGTGGCTACTTTGCCTGCCTCAGGTAATAGGGTCCCTGCCTCAAGCCAGGGCATCTACATTTTAAGAGCCCACCCGCAAAGCTGGAGTCTGACAGAGCTCTACACACTCATCCCACAAGTAATCACCACTGGCCCAGCCTTGGGCACTAGTCTCGCTCAACCTGATCCTCTGCCTCCTGGAGCTGACGTTCTATGCTCTGAATATAACAGCACCTATCCTTGGCACCTACAGTCAGGTCAGAAACCTAAGAGGAGCCAGGCAACAACTTACCCATCACTCATGCTTCTCCGGCTGACTGTGATTCCAAAGAGCCAGTGACTCCTTACAGCAAAAAGGATTCCTAGCAGTCTGAGGGGTGGCCAGGTGCAGATGGGAAGTCATCCCAGAGCTTTAGGTTAGCTGATACTCAAGCCTCAGGGGTCAGGGAAGGAGCTTTCTCTCTCTCTCTCTCTCTCTCTCTCTCTCTCTCTCTCTCTCTCTCTCTCTGTGTGTGTGTGTGTGTGTGTGTGTGTGTGTGTCTGTGTGTCTGTGTGTGTCTGTGTGTGTCTGTGTGTCTGTGTGTGTCTGTGTGTGTCTGTGTGTGTGTGTACATTTATATGTGTGCTTATGGGTGTATGCACTGCCAGAAAAAGAGACCGAACCCGCTGTCCAGTCCTAAGCACACTAAGGACAAAGATGTCACCCCAGTTTCTCTGGCAGGTTCTCACAGGTTTACAGGTTCTCAGTCCAGGGAGTGGACTGACTAGTAGATTGTCTGCCTGGCCGGCTGACTATGAATACAGACATCCTGCAACCCCTGAGGAGGACATCGGTACCTCCTTCCTGCATCTAATCACTCACCATGACAGATTGACAGAAGAGCCCCCACCATGTAAAATTGCCTCTGGGCACAAGTACAAAACATCAAACATTTAAGGGAAAATCATCCAAGAACAGTTGGCACCATGAGTAAACTGCTTTAAACACTCAGCTATAAGCAATTGCTTATAACTCTGGCGTGGCCAGGACCTGGCATCAGCCAGCCTGCTCAGCCAGCTCCTCCACTGCCCTCCTAGATTCTCCTGACCACCAGCACCTTCTCCTCTGGCCTCCTGCTTCCTTTCTTCCCTATTGAACCTGCCCCACACATCGCATCCCAGGAACTCCCAACAGTAGAGAAGTCCCTAGTTTGAAATCCATTGTCCTTAAATTCACACCTCCTGCCTCCTGCCCCAGTTGGAGGCCAAGATGAAAGATGTTTCCCAGGACTCATCCTGTGACCAGTGCATGGGCTCCCCAGAGGCCTTTACCAAGCCAGGTCTTGAGCCCTTGCTTCTCTTTGCATAACATTTATGATCTCAGAATTGCTTCAGCTTCTTCAGATCGCTAGCCTGCAGACCTGCCCACATGATGGGCCTGGGACTCTTGCCTTTGAGGTGTATAAAAGGCCCCATGCTGTCAAGCGAAGGAGTTGAGCTTTGAAAGGAAACTCTATGTCTTCCAACCTGGCAGCCATATGCAATCTCTCAGTCCGTGCTTGAGTCTCTCCACGGTGACTTCCATAGGGCTTAGGAAAAGGGATCAAAGGTCAAGTACAACTCCAAGAAGGGTCCTGGGAGCCTACCAGGTTTAGAAGATAAAGTCTGGCTGTCCTGTCTTCCCTGAATCCCCTGAGCCATGCCTTCTTCCCAGGTACAGACCTTTGGTCTTTTCCAGGCAAGAGGCCCGAGTCTGTCCAGGAGCGGAGTCTAAGCCCAGCTTCTCCCTACTGCAGTACTCTCAGGAGCTTTGAGCAGCTGCTACCCACTGCCCCCTGCAGTCCCATTCCCCAGATACAGGGGGGAATTGCCTCCTTTCTGTTTGGGACAGAGCAAGGCCTGTCTAGGTTACCACTCACCCAGGTCCCCAGTAGACGCTGAAGAGCCGTTCGTCTCACCTGTAACACATAGCCCTTTCCACAACGCTCAACCTTGCTTGTTTCTAATGATCACAGGAGGTTGCTATGCACATACCCATGGAACAAAGGAGAGAAACAAGACCTCAGGGAGGTTAAGTGAATCTCTGTGAGTCGTGAGTAGTTCCAAAATGACAGAAACAGAACTTGAATCCAAGCGTTCCAACCCAAAGCTCAGCATGGCATCTATGACCGAGTTACTAAGCAAATCCAGTATCTGTGGACCTTACTCTTGTGCTTGGAAAACCCCTAACCCCCAGCTCCATCTTCTAATAACAGGTGCCCTTGTCATCTGCCTGGTGACACGGTCCTGCCTGGGCTCTGGGTCATTGGCGGTATGATCTCTCTCATTGAATAGCTTACTCAGACCTGGAACTTCTGATCCTCCTGCCTCCACCTCCTGAATGCTAGCAATACAGGCATGTGTCACCGCACCTGGTTTATGCTGCTCTGGGCATCAAACCCAGGGCTTTGTGCATGCTAGGCAAGAATTCTACCCGCTGAGCTGCATCCCCAGCCCCCATGGCTCGTTATTTTATGTAACGGATAACTTGTCAGGTAAAAGTGAAGGATGCAGAGCAGGGGAAAGGAAAATAAGTGGAAGGCAGCCCCCTGGGCTGATCCAGGGCTTAGCCTTTCCCGGTTGGTTATGAGACAGACGAAATAGGGCAGAGTCTGAGGAAACAAGGGTGGAGACCAAGGTGGATGGAGCCGTGAACCTGACGGGGTCACTGGGTGCCCAGATGGTTGATCTACCGTCCGTCTACAGATATCAGTGAGGACCTTCCTAGATGAGATAACCATTGCACTGGAGACTGGGATTGGCTCTCCCCTACGGATGAGTCCCATCCAATCACCAGAAGGCCCCACTAGAACAAAAGGGTCAACCTCCCAGTGAGAAAGGAGAACTCCTCTTGCCTTGATGGCCTTCAAGCAGAGACACTGGGTCTTTCTAGGCTCAGCCTTGAACTTGAATATGGAAATTCTTGAGCCCTGGGCCTGCTGGCTTTCACCCTGGGATTCATACTGTTGGCTCTCCTTCATCTCTAGTCTTCCAGCTTCAGGTCTGGGGACTTCCTGGCTCACATAGTCACATGACCTACTTCTTCATGATGCATTTGTAATGAACCTGCATATTACATTACACATATTAATTTGGTTTCTTCGGTGAATCTTTAGCAGCACAGTGGTCAAATGACAGACCAGGGGACTTAAGCAGAACAGGAGAGGAAGTAAGGACTGGAGAGACCTGTCAGTTCCTTCCTAGGCACTAGGACCAAGCGCTTGAAGAGAAGCAGCTTAAAAGGGAAGAAACAGTCCAGCTCATGGTTTCAGAATAACCGGACCAAGAAGGCATGGCCATGGGAGCATGTGGCAGAGTCCCCTCCTACTTTAGAGACCAGGAAACAAAGAGTTTGGCCAGAATCAGAAATAGTTATCACCTTCAAGGATTTGTCTACAGTGACCCACTTCTATCAGTGAGACTACAGACCCAAAGATTCAACAGCCTTGCATGGTGCTGATGACTGGGAAACAAGTGTTTGAACATGTGAGCCTGTGGGGAACCTTCATTTTCAAACCATAAACAGAAGGTAAAGCAAACAAGGGCACAATACACACACACACACACACACACACACACACACACACACGAGAGTGACCAACATACTCCTTAGAAAAACTTGTGAAGTTTGGTAAGGCACTGTGGTTTGAATGTAGGATTTCAGAAACAATTCTGGTTGATACGTCCTCAATGTCACCATAGGAGTGGCCGCCTACAGTGGAGCGGTGCTGACCTATGCTGAAGGAGCAGATTGGACAGATCGGCCAGGATTTTGGATGAGTCTTCCATACGGTCCCAGAGCTCTGGCATATGGACAAAGGACACAACAGATGCCGTGCGTTCAGTGGACGAGGACAAGTGACCAAAGGACCAGTGGGTGACCACAGCAAGGGAGGGAAAAGAAAGACAAAGCCAAACAACACTGGCATCTCTGGGGAACTCCTTATTCGTGGGCCCAGACCTGGCTTTGAAGCATGCGGAGACTGCCAACTCGACCCAATCCTGAGGCACACGGCCAGGGAAAACAGTCTTCCACAAAGAAAGCCACTTTCCCTGTTAAAGTCAGGAACTTCCAGAGACAGTGGAGGGGGATCTAGGAATCCATATATAGATGTGCGAGAGGTACCAGAATGCAGTGGGAATGGCTTGAGAAGAGAGGAGGCAGGGAGGAGGAAATCATTACGAGAGCATATAAAGAAGTACAGATTGACAGGGGGAAAAGGAAAGATGGCGGCAGAGACGGCCTCCCAGGCAGTACGACAGAACCAGTACAATGCATTTACCAGGTTTCATGCCATCCACCTCTCCCTGGGCACACAAGCACCACTAAATTTCCCAGTCTTCCTTGTAATATAACGGGGGAAGTGCCTCTAGATCTTGGTTGAGACATGTTAGCAGAGGTGGTCTGTGCCACTTCCTAGTTTGGCAAAGGTCCTTCTGTGTTCTTAGTGTTATGGCATCATGATACAGAGAGAGCAAGGATCCCACATCATTCCTAAAGCAGAAGCTCCATGAAGAGCCACCCTGACCTGCGTCCAATGGTACAGCCACAGGGATCAGAGCTGACTGTTCAGTAGCACAGCCAACCCAGGTGACAACCAGTGACACATGGCTGAGAGCCTTGGTGGGACATAGATGGCTCCATGGGAGTCAATTCTCTGCTCACAGGGCTAGCAGAGGAGGGGTAGAGAAATGGCTGAGGGAAAAAGTAAAGAGAAAGATGTCTGGAAGCCTCAGGCTGTCTGGAAGGAAGGACTCAGCCACACCAGGGCTGAGCCAGCCTCCAGCTTCATGTGTTCCTCTTATAAAGGGGGAACCCATTGAAAAGTCTAAAAATTTGAAAAAACAAATAGGTTTGTGGTTCTCAGTCTATCACAAATGAGCTGTGGGGACAGGGACATTTAACCTGTGTCCCCCATGTCTTCGTATCTGTGAGATGATCAATTTATTCTTTATTCATGCCATGGTCACGCAGCGGCCACTGACATATTCCAGACACTTTGCTTGGCATGAGGATTATCGGGGAGCAGAACAGTCTCCTGCACACAAACTCATGTAGTTCCCCCAAAGGGGAAGCGCTTTGAAGAGACACCCTTGATTATTCTTACTAGCATTCATAGGCTAGCCCATCTTCGCCTGGAGTTCCCAGCAGCCAGGGGTTCTGCCATAGTCTTTAGTGCTCCTCAAAGACCCTTCTTTTGAAGGTTTGGTCCTCAACCTTAGGTTCTGTCAGGAAGTGGCAGGATGTCCAGTAAGGCCAGCTCTTTAGGAGAAAGTTATATCATTGAGGGTATACCCTGAAGGGGGTTTTGAGATCCAAGCCCCTCCCCCTCCCCTTGCATCCCAGTCACCGTAAGATGAGTTATCCTTCTCTACCATACACACATCTCCTGATACAGTGTAGTTCTTCCACAGGCCCAAGTATGCAAGGCCACTGACCAGCAACTATAACCTCTGAAAACCATAAGATGTCACCTCCTAGTCTGGTTTTCTTTAGCATTTTGTCACAGCAATGGAACGCTAGCTGGGGCCTTCCCACAGAGGCCTCTTCTCTGGCCCCTTCTAGGGTGGTTTATGATGAAAAGAGATGCTGCATCTCAGTTGGTAGAAGTCCTGCCTCAAACACCTAGCATACACAAAGCCCCTGGGTCGGCCCTAGCACCTCATTATACAGGCCCGTAGTGGCAAGCGCCTTGTAACCCCAGCATTAGGGAAACAGGCAAAGGATCAATTATTCAAGGCTATCCTCAACTCTACAGCGAGTCTGAGGCCAGCTTAGGCTACCTGAGATCTTGTTGCCAAAACAAAACAAAATGAGGCCGCCCACTTTGAAGGAGAGGCTGACGGCCAAGTCTACTTGTGAGCGTCTACTTGACCTCCATCCTTTTCCTCTCTCAGAGGAATGGCTGTCCAGAAGGGAGCTGGGGGTTCAGGAGAGGGACAGTACAGTGGTAAAAGTTTACAAATGAACAGTGTCCATCCTGGAGGACGCTGACTAGGTGTGGCACTACTGCTGAAGCACTCTGGGGTCGTCAACTTAACATCCCCTCTGCCTGCCTCCCTCCCACCCTAGCACCACACCAAGCTCCCTCCACTGTCTGGACTGTCCCACCTCCCTCCCTCTCACCACCTCCTGTCTCACTTGCCCTCTGACTCCCTCTCTCCTGCTGCTCTGGCCCCCTCAGGCTCTGCCTCCTTTCCTCTCTCCTCCCTGTCTCAAAAGCTCTCCCTCCTTAGCAATCAAATCAACAAGTCCTCATTGAGTATGAGCCCTGCCTTCTCCGCCTTGCCCTAGTCAGTCGGCCCTGCTGCTGCCCTGCAGTCACCTCCATTCCCCAGGAACCAGCCCCACAAGGCTGCCAGTCAGCACCAGGACCAAGAGACGAGGAGCTGAATGTGTCTCCCACCCAGATTCCAAAAGCCAGCCAGCGGGTCTCCGCTCCCTCGGCTCTGCCTCCCTCCAGGCAGCCCAGGGAGCTTGCATTATTTAGAGAGATTATTTAGCATTCTGCTTCTGTCATTTCTTGCCATGGCACCAGGGCGACATGTGATAAAAATATCAAGGTTAAATCGACTCTGACAATTGCTGTTTACTTGCAGTGTCACCGGCGCTGGGACCTGAGTCGACAGCTCCTACAGGACCCCAAGTGCCAGCGGCAGCGGCAGGAGCAGCTCCTATGGAAACCTCTCGGGCTCCCGGTGCTTGGTGGCTGAGAGGTGGTGGCCTTCGGGGACCTGTGCCTCAACCACTCCACCCCAAGTCAACCTGACTTCCCTTAAATCCCTTACTCTAGAAAACACCTATAGAAAGTTCTAGCAAAAACACTACTGAGGTAGTGAAGAACATGTGTGTCTTTATGTGAGCACCAGGTCACACACCATGATGTTGGTTTAATTTCATGCCCATTCTGGCAGAAGCAACTTGCATCCTCACGTTACAGATTTGAAAGCCGTGGCTTGAGAAGGGAAAGGTTGAGTCGTTTTCCAAACACACAGTAGCAAGCCGGGAGCCTTGAGCAGGCCTCAGGGTCTGTCTGCCTCAAACCCCTGGTGCCACAATAATGAACCAGCAGATGGCATCCAGTATGCAAGGGACATGGCTCCAGCCTGAGCCACTGAGCAGGACTGAGAAGTCTCTGAAGGCAGAGAACAACAAAGCTGTCTCCCTGGAATCTTATGACTGACCTGGGTGGCCAACCCATGCCCCAGGAGATGGAGAGTGGGCATCCTGACACCCTGTTAAAGGTACAGGACCCTCCAAAGCTAGGTGGACTCCCTCTAGCACATCTGAGGGAGAAAGAATGCCCTTCATCTTCCAGAATAGGGAACAGGCCCTGATGACAGGAGAGACAAACCAAGAGGAGACACAGGAGACAGCTGTGCCTTCCCGGGAGACTTGGGTGACCAGAGCCCTGGTGGTGTCACACCTTCCTTTCCTGGGAACAGAACACTTAGTGACTGCTCAGCAAACGGGGCCTGTTGACCCAGGCTAGAGGGTGGTGACGGCCTCTGGAAGAAGTCTCCAGGTTATGAATGGTGGTGGCCCTGGGAAGAAAGACACCACACACACACACACACACACACACACACACACAGAGAGAGAGAGAGAGAGAGAGAGAGATACATACACACAGATACTTGAGAAAAAAGACCTACACACACATATAACCCAAGGACTTGGGATGTAGTCCCATGGCAGAACAGTTGCGTAGGATGCGAAACTCCCTGAGTTTGAATTCCAGCATTCCAGCACCTCAAAAGGAGAAAAAAGTCAACCACATGGAGAGGGCTGCCAGCTCAAGTGACTGAGGCAGAGCTGTTCCCAGGGGACTCAAAGGTCTAAGCTAAAGATGCCAAGAATGCCATCTGACTCTGTGGGAAGCTGGGCTCACTGCCGAGTGTCATGCTTTAGAGGCATGTAGAATAGAAGTGTGGCCAGGATAGCAATGAACTTCAAACTGCACCATGGGAGAAATGTTGCAGGAACAGAGCCTATCAGATTTACCCGAAACTTCCTAGGATAAAGACTTGCTAAGGAATGCCTTGGCCTTAGGGGCCTTTGCAGTGAGAGGTGGTTTGAGTAGAAGTGTGAATGCTTAGCCCTTAGGGAGTAGCACTATTAGACAGTTTTGTTGGAGTAGGTGTGGCCTTGTTGGAGGAAGTGCGTCACTGTGGAGATGGGCTTTGAGGTCTCATGTGTTCTCTTTCTCCTGCCTGTGGATCAAGATGTAGAACTCTCAGCTCCTTCCCTAGCATGACATTTGCCTGCCTCCCGCCTGCGTGTTTCCTGCCATGATGATAATGGACTGAGCCTCTGAAACTGTAAGCCAGCACCAATGAAATGCTGTCCTTTATAAGAGTTGCTATGGTCATGGCGTCTCTTCACAGCAATGAAACCCTAACTGAGACACAGTGAGTGGTTTTCACACAGAAGTTAGGCTGATAGACACGACAGAGTGGTAATCCTTCATGCTTTCCCACTGGGGCTCATGCAGATATCTACATAGCTAACATAGCTAATTTTTTTTTTGTTTTTTTTTTTGTTTTTTTTTTTGTTTTTTTGTTTTTTTTGTTTTTTTTTGGTTTTTCGAGACAGGGTTTCTCTGTGTAGTCCTGGCTGTCCTGGAACTCACTCTGTAGACCAGGCTGGCCTCGAACTCAGAAATCCGCCTGCCTCTGCCTCCCAAGTGCTGGGATTACAGGCATGTGCCACCACGCCCAGCGTAGCTAATTTTAAAAAAAAAGGAATGTACAAAGTACTCATGGCCAGAGCTGGCCAGCTATGGGACTCTGACCCCCCAACCCCACCACCACATGACAAAGCCTGCCGCTGAGCTCTTAGAATGTGCTTTATTTTACAACTCTGAGGAAGCTCAGGGGTAGGAGTAGTGAGCTCCGCCTCCCCCACCCCCACCCATCACTAGTAATATGTACTGAGTGCATGAGGGCTCCGGAGAGAAACGCTGCTATCGACATGCTCAAATATTAGAAAGCATGGTCCCTTTCACCTCAGAGTTTTCAAGATTTTAGGCTTCTTCCTGAGAGAGCTAGAAGGGAGAGGCCAGGCCACTCCACAGAGGTGCATGTGTTGCAATGAGGCATCCTGTCTGCTCCATGGGGAACTGGAGAGGTCTGTTTAGGCAGCCTGTCACAGCAGGGCTTCTGTGAGTCCACTCACTCACTATGCTATGGGAGACCTAGACAACCCCAGGGTGCCACTGCCCCCTTAGCCTCCCATCCCTGCTGAAGATAAAGCCTCCAAATGGACTAATGAAAATCACCCAAATTGAGTTCAGTCGAGCAGCAGAAAGGAGGATGGGTGCCATTAATTATCCCGAGCTGGTCCTCAAGCATCATCCCCAAAACACAGCCACGCACTCTGGGCACACAGTGGCAATTAGCATGTGATATTTGGACAGTGTCCAAATAAAACGAACATGTTCTGTGCAGAGGGTATATGGGGCATATGAGGAGAGATCCTCGGGTTAATGGAAGAACCAGGAGAGGAGGCACACACCTGAGCTTCTCTGCTTACTGTCTGTGTGGCTGAGACAGTTATTTTGCATTAGTGAGCCTCTATGCCTGCCTTAGTTAGGATTTCTATTGCTGTGATGAAACACCATGAACAAAAAGCAAGTTAGGTTAGGGGAGGAAAGGGTTTATTTGACCTACACTTCGTGATCACAGTCTACCATTGGAGGACGTCAGGACAGGAACTCAAGCAGGGCTGGAACTGGAGGCAGGAGCTGATGCAGAAGCCATGGAGGGGTGCTGCCTACTGGCTTGCTTCTCCTGGCTTGCTCAGCCTGCTTTCTTATAGAACCCAGGACCACCAAACCAGGGAAACACCACTCACAATGGGCTGGGCCCTCCCCCCATTGATCACTAATTGAGAAAATGTCTTACAGCTGGATCGCATGGAGGCATTTCTTTAAGTGAACCTCTTTTCTCTGTAATGACTCTAGCTTGTTAACACACAAAGCCAGCCAGTACAATCCGCTTAGCCGGGATGTAGACCAGTTGTTTAGCATACTCATAAAGCCCCAAGTTCTATCCCTAACATTGCAAAAAAAAAAAAATTGCACGGGCTTTTTAGAAGATTTCATAAAACAGCAGGTAACAGAGACATGGAAACCTGTGAGACCTGGGAAAGTCACTGGACATGGGAAGCTTCTTTCTCTGTAAAAGATTTTTGTCTTCAGGCTGTCATGTCTCCAGGACTTAAATACTCACATCAAAGCCTGCTGTGGCCAAGACAAGCCAACTCCAAGCTTAGGACCTTGGTGTAGTGACCATTCCCCTCCCATCAGACCCAGACTCCACCCCCTGCAAACGCCCATCAATCGGTCCCGCCTGAAATGCCACAAGACCCAGAGATCATTAGCTTTAGATTGATGAAGCACTTCGATATCCCCAGTCATGTGCCCTCCACCTGTGCCTGGAGCTGAAGACAACTCACTGCTGGGAAGATAAGAAGCCTCTAATTGTCTCTTTCTCCCCTACAATATTGACCGGGGCAGAGTGAGGCTGGGTGTCTCATCTGCAACCTGTTGGCACATGGCTAGCTGCTCTGTAAGTGTCAGTAAGAAAAGGAGAATCAGGCTGGGGAGAGCTCAGTGGTAGAGCATTCCTTAGCATGCATAAGCCGTTAGCCTCCATTTCCAACACCGCAAATACAGGGAAGGTTCTTCTGGTTCCAGGTTGGGGACCCTGAAGGCCAGTCACAGGGCAGGCTGGATGGGGGGCCCTGATGGCTTCAAGGTTCTGCATTACTGAGCATGACAGTTAATATCGACTGTCAACCTGTTGAGCTTTTAGAATTGCCCGGGGAGACAAACCTCTAAGCATAGCCATGAGAAAGTTCCTACGAGCAGCGAGCAGCATGCTGGGCTCCCAGAACGAATCGAAGAGAGAACGCAAGCTGGACACTGCACTTGCCTCTCCCAGCTCCCTGACTGTAGATGTGATGTGAACGCTGCCTCAGGTTCCAGCTGCAGCCCTTTCTGTCAGGATGGGTGTAACCCCCAAATCATGAGCCAGAACAAACCTTCCTTAAGTTCCATTTATGAGGTAGTATCTTGTCACACAGTGAGGAAAATAATCATTGCAAGGACCCACCTGCCACTCCCATCCTCCCCCTAGATGAAGTTAGAGGCCTGAGCACCTGCCCCACGCTCTATCCACAGTGGACATGTTCCACGCATCCTATGCTCTGCGTGCTGGCCCATCCTACCTCTGCACCTTTCCCTGCGGCCCCATCCCACAAAACCCACCTCTTTGTGCATATGAATACACTGTAGCTGTCTTCAGATACACCAGGACAAGGCATCAGATCCCATTGCAGATGGTTGTGAGCCACCATGTGGTTGCTGGGAATTGAACTCAGGACCTCAAGAAGAGTAGTCAGTGCTCTTAACAGCTGAGCCATCTCTCCAGCCCACCACCTCTTTGGGTTGCGTCCCCCTAGCTCCCTTGTTCTCTGCATCCCTGCGAATTCAGCATAGGAGACTCGAGAAAGAAGCCAGGAGGTGAAAGAATGGAAGCGCCTGGGCTGTATCACCTGCCCTGGTTTCATTCCTGTTGCTGTGATAAAATAGTCGGATGAAAAGCAACTTACGAGAGAAAGTGGTCATTTCAGCTCCCAGTTCCAGGCTACAGTCCATCATAACAGAGCCCTCAAGGCAACAGGAACTCTAATAGCTGGTCTCAGCCACAGTCAAGAGCAGAGAGGAAATAAAGCATGCATGCTTACTCATGTTCAGCGCACTTTCTCCTTTTTTATACTAAGCAGGACCCAAACCTAGGGAATGGTGCCGCCCACGGAGGACTGGATCTCCCCACATCAACTCAGGTCATCGAGACAATCACTCACAAACCCGTCCATAGGCCAAGCTAATGTAGACAATGTTTTAATGAGGCTCTCTTCCCAGCTGATTCTAGACCAGATCAAGTTGCCTATTAAAAGTAACTACCATACCATGCCACGCGCACACCCCCATCCCATCCGAGATCTCTACAGAAGGTTGAAACTCTTCAGCTACAACAGTTTCTCTCCAGTGACTTTCAGGCCTGGCTGGTAAGTCCCTCCCATTTTCTAATGCCTGGGGTACTTCTCTACCCTTGCTGGTGGTTTTCTTTCTCCTGGCCACACGTCTGCAAATAGCCCTCTCTCCCTAGTAAGAATCATCTGCTCTTTCATTTAGTCTATAGTAAGTGCCAGGTCAGGTGGGGTTAACACGCATAGAGCTGGGACGGGGTTTGAAGTGTTGTGGGAAAAGGTCTCCATGGATGCATTGGGCACTGTTTATCCCTCTAAAAGCCCAGAGGAACCAGGCATCGTCTCTTTTGCTTAACTTGTACATACACTCCTGGACAAACTTTCTCTGCCAGGAGCTTCATGGAGTTTTGGTCTCTCCAGAAGTTTGGAGAAATACCTGAATTGTATGCCAGAGTCCCTACAAGTCCCCAGTCCAACTCCCCAAGTGCTGTAGGTGTGGTCATCAGCAACATCACCATCTCTCCCCAGAGCCACTGGTTTGCAGGAGGGCCAGAGGAGCAGAGACCCAAGCAATAGTCGTCATCCTTGGCTATCGGATGACACGGGTACCAGCAGGCAGGCCAAAGTCACAGGTGCTAAACAGGGATAGGATTCAGCTGAGTCCTGCTTCACAGTGCAGTCATATCCAAGAGGGGGCCTGTCGAAAGAATTGCTGTGGCTCAGAAAGGAATCTGTCAGGATTAATCTCTAATACCTGCTGGCACCAATAATCTGGTTATTAAAAAGAAGAAATAATAAAATAACAAGCAGAACCCACACCATCTGAAGATGTCTCATCCTCCTGAGCATACACACACACACACACACACACACACACACACACACTCACATACACAGAGAGAGACAGAGAGACACACAGGCACACACACACACACACACACACACACACACACACACACGACTTCCATCTAGGAAGGCCCACAAGGACAACAGTGAGTACTAGGACCCCTGAGTGCCAAGGGCAAAGATGAGATCAAGGGGAGGCCTGTTTCTTTAGCCTCAAGATAGTTGTTTACAAGAAATGACAGAACTAAATAAGGGGGGAAGGGATCCTGTGCCACTGAAAATGAATATTAAGTTAAAAACCACCCAAAATTATTTCCAGAATCAAATTTAATTGAATGTTGTCATGTAGGTCTCACAGTTGAATATAATCAGATTATAACTTGTACTCCAAAGACTTCCAAACCCACACAGTGCCATCAGGCAAACTCACTTCCGACAGGAAAGGTTACAAAAAAAATCTATCTGACATTCGCACACACTTATAAAGAGCCTACAGTGCACTGAACACCGAGTCAGCCTCTACATCAGACGAGTAGCTATGGTCAAGTGCCTAAACCCTGTCAGATGAGCAGAAGCAGGCAGTAGCCATGTGTGGGAACAGTAAGAGTCAAAGCAGAATGCCCTTGAGGTCTGGAGGAGGGGCCGGCCCCTCTGTGCACAACCCCAGGATGGGCCACACAGGGAAGGGATTCCAAAAGCAGGTGGGCTAAAGGAACCCCAGACATAAGGAAGAGGCATGCACGGGTGCCACCGCTGTGTGAAAGAATAGCAAACCCCTGTCAGACCCAAGTACTACCAGTAGGGACAGACGGGAGTTAAGCCAGTGCAACCTGGATCACCATGGCTTTGAAGGCCAGGCTAAAAGGTCCAGGAATCTAAACACAAGTGCCAAGGTGGCAAGCCCATGAGAAGTTACAGCCATGCTTTTGAAGCTGGTGTTCAGTTGTTGCTGCTGCTGCTGCTGCTGCTGCTGCTGCTGCTGCTGCTGCTGCTGCTGCTTTGGAATCTGCTGTTTTAGAATCTGCTTGAAGCTGGCCTCAAGTTTGTTATGATACTCTTGCCTCTACCTCCTGAAGCTGGGATTATAGTTATATGCCACCACACCCAGCTCTAAATCCATGTTTTAGCATTCATCAGGAGAGCAAAGCCTGCTGCAGTCAAGACTGTGAGGTCCTGGGGTGCAGAGAGAGCTGAGGATTCCTCCAGATCCCTTTCCCACTTAGATGTGTTTATTCAAAGATGAGACAAGCCACAGAAGGTCTGGGTTTCAGAAGTCCCAGATTGAAACTGCGCCCTCCTTTCCTCCCAGTGGCCGGAGCTGGTAAAGACTGATAGGTAAACAGACCACCTTGTTAAGAGGATTTCTAGGTCACAGAAACTCTTGGCTGGCCCTAGGTATGGTATGTGGCCCTCTGCTCTGAAAGGAACAGGGGTGAAAAGAACATGGAGAGAAGCAAGCAGGGCTCATGATAAACATACAAGTCTCTAAACCTGTTTGTCCCAGGAAACAGTTAGGCCAACAAAGGCTTGGAGAAGTTCTTGGGACACTTAACAGACAGTGGATTCTTTGGCATTTGACTCCAGAAGGAATAAACCAAATGGCAGACAGGCAAGCACACAGCTCTGTGGGACAAACAGCAGAGTTGGGGATGGCAGGGAAAACAGCCAGAACTTAATCTAGGAGCTCGTAGAAGGGGGTCACAAAGGGGCTTGAGAAGCAACCCTTGCTGGTGCCTGGGCTCACAGGCAATAAGGCCTGGGGATGGGAGAGGGAGGCAGACCAGAAATTGACTTGTGATGGTGTGTCTTCACTGTCAACTTGACTGGGTTTAGAACCATCATGAAGGCACACCTCTCAATGTGTCTGTGAAGATGTTTCCAGAAGGTTAAGTTTAACTGAGGAGAGAAGATCCTATCTGATGTGCATAGCGCCACCCCATGGGTTGGAACCCTAGACTGAATGACAAGGAGAGAGAGAGAGAGAGAGAGAGAGAGAGAGAGAGAGAGAGAGAGAGAGAGAGAGAGAGAGGGAGGGAGGGAGAGAGAGAGAGAGAGACCAGCATTTTATCTCCTTGCTTCCTGACTGCGGATGCAGTGTGACTAACTGCCTCACACTCCTGGCTCCACGCCTTACCAACCATGATGGACTGTGCCCTCGAACCATACACCAAAATAAACCCTTTCTTCCTTCAGTTGTTTTCGACAGGTGCTTTGTCACCACAACAGGAAAAGTAGTTAGCCACCACTTGAGCTTCGAGTGTGCTTCGGTGCGCACAGGAGGGCGCCTTCGTCTCCAGGTGTTCCTCTGTGCCTCCACTCTCGAGCTAACAGAACTAACCTCTGGGAATCCAGGCTGGAAAAAGAAAAAGAACGCAATAGGGCAGAGTTGAGTAGGAACATCAGCACCCTGGGGAGAGTTTCCTTACAGCAAGTCCAAATCCATCATAGAAAGAAAAGGCAGCAGCAAGCCTGGCGGAGGAGCTGTGAGAATCGAGAGACTGTACGACACACACACACATCATCTAAAATGTCAATGAAAAAGTTACAACAGGAAAAGCAATAAGACTGTGACCCAAATCACAGCCAATAGAAACCATCTCCAAACAGCCCAGGTATGGGATTCAGCTAAGACTGTACAAACCACTGTTATACCCATGTTTAAACAATTAGAGGAAGTGGTGCTTAAGGAATTAGAGGACCATGTGAAGGCGTGACCCAACAAATCAAGAATCAGGAACATTCCAAACAGGACCGAGGGCTCCATCATTAAGAACACTGGCTGCTCCTCTAGAGGACCCCAACTTCCAGCACCCATGGGGCAGCTCACAACAATTTGTAACTCCAGCCCCAATGCTCTCTTCTGGCCTCTGAGGGCATCGGGCACACACATGATACACAGACATACATGCAGGCAATATACCTATACACATAAAATATAAATGTGAGTCATTAAACAGAATCAAGTAAAAATTCTAAGGTTGAGACTACAGGACAATCCATTTGAAGGAGTTCTACCGTAGATCTGGGATGTCAGAAGAATCAGCAAACTGGAGACAAATCAGTAGCACCTGTCCAATGTGAGAAGCAAGTAGAAAGACTATATACAGATGGGAGACAGGCAGAGCTTCAGACCAAGAAATAATGGTACTGATTGCATAAGCATACTTAAAGGGAAGCTTAAGAAGGAAAGAAAAGTGTCAAGGAATAGTTTCCAGCTGTGATGTTCCTGGTACCACCCACTCATCTGTCGAGGTGTCCGGGCACTGCCCATGAGCTACGGGTGTGAGGAATAGAGACTATGCCTTCTGTGTGCTGGGTGGTATCCTGCCTCCCCAGTCAGACTTGCTAGACCAGGAAGCAGAGATGAACCAGACACGGGGTCAGCCTACATCCTTCAAAGACCCACCCCCACAACAACTTACTTCCACCAGTTATGCTCCCCAAACACTATGACCAACTGTGGACCAGGTGTTCAAGAACATGAACCTGTGAGGGACATTTTAAATTCAAACCATGTAGCACTCCTCTGCTGAGGGGGCCTGTGGTCCATTGTCCCGAGTTCCGTATGAGAAGCCCAGCCCCATAAGAAGGGCCATGCTAGCTACTCCAAAAGCAGCTCCTGCACCCCAGCCTGGGAGCCTCCCACCCCAGCCCTCTGTCCACTGCCTACCCAGAGAAAGGATTCACCAGCCACAAAGGGCCAGAGATCTAGGCCCCAAACATTTACTAGGCAGGGGGACCCCACACACAGCTTCTGAGAGGCTGCTGATTCCATCTGGCGGGTCTCTGCCCCCCAAGAACAAAGGCTCGGAGGAACACTGAGAAGACCCCAGTCTCATTCATTCCATTCCACCCCCCACAGGCTCCAGCAGGAGCTTCTAGGCCATTCTCCCTGGCTTCCTTTTGTGCTTCTACCTGTGGGATGTCCCAAGAGCTGAGTGTCTAGCCTTCCTTCCCAGCACCGGGGAGGCAGAGGCGGGCAGATCTCTGTAAGTTTGAGGCAAGCCTGGTCTATAAGGAGATTACCAGGACATCCAGGGCTACACAGAGAAACCCTGACTAGAAAAGGTAGAAAGATGACAGGTAGGTAGGTAGGTAGATAGATAGATAGATAGATAGATAGATAGATAGATAGAGATAGATAGATAGATAGATAGATAGATAAATAGATAGATAGATAGATAGATAGATAGATAGATAGATAGATAGATAGATGATAGACAGGTAATAGATGATAGATAATAGATAGATAGATAGATAGATAGATAGATAGATAGATAGATAGATAGATAGATAGTGTATTAGTCTGGGTTCTCTAGAGTCACAGATCGTATGGGCAGTCTCTATGTAGTTAGGGAATTTGTCGATGACTTACAGTCTGTAGTCCAACTCCCCAACAGTAGTCAGCAGCAGCTGTGGATGGAAGTCCAAGGATCTTGCAGTTGCTCAGTCCCACGAAGCAAGCCGGCAAGGAAGAATGAGTCTTCCTTCTTTCAATGTCCTTATATATGTCTCCAGTAGAAGGTGTAGCCCAGATTAAAGGTGTACACCTTTAATCCCAGATGAACTTGAAGTCTGGGATTAAAGGTGTATGTCTCCACAGCCTCCAAAATTCCTGGACCCATGAATCCTGGCTATGGGAGAAACTGTACCATATATTGAACGCTGATTCAAAGCATATACTGCCTTCTGAGACTCTGCCCCATAGATAGATAGATAGATAGATAGATAGATAGATAGATAGATAGATGATAGATAGGTAATAGATGATAGATAGATAGATAGATAGATAGATAGATAGATAGATAGATAGATGATAGATAGATGATTGATAGGTGATAGATAATAGATAGATAGATAGATAGATAGATAGATAGATGATAGATAATAGATAGATAGATAGATGATAGATAGATGATAGATAGATAGATGATAGATGATAGATAGATAGATAGATAGATAGATAGATAGATAGATAGTAGATAGATGATAGAAAGTACACTCTAGGACATGAATTATATTTGCAGTCAGTCCATGAGTAAGGACACATTCCTCAAATTTCTCAGCATATAATAAACTAAAGAATAATAGTCCATGGTAAGGCAGTCAGTCTGTGGTGCTGTCAGTGTCTGTGGGTCCCCACTATTACATAACCCTCTGGTCTTCTACATGTTTCCCCCACAAAACAACCCATTTTCCTTTTTCTCAAATTTTAAAATTTACTTAGTCTTTGGAAGGTTCCCCATGTCTCATGGACAGTCCCGTGCCCACAAGCATATATGGGCATATTTATATATATATATCGGCTCAATGACTTAGAACAACACAAACGAGAACATGCAGTAGCCGTTCAGAAGGGTAGCCTAAGGCAGGAGCGACAGTGCACACGCCGGGAGGCCTGCAAGTGTGGGGAAGAAATAGGAGACCCATGAGGCAGGGTGGCACAGACAGGGCAGAACCCTGGCGGGTGACAAGGCCACATCCAGGGATCTAGGGGCTGAAGGAAGATGTGAGTAGGCCCTGTCCAGGGGAGGGTGGCTACCGGGGAAGGCCTACGGGTGTGCTGCCCAAACGTGGGGGGAGGCAGCCTTCCGCCCTCACACTCAGCTAGTCACCAGCAAGCTCCAAATTAAATAAGCACAAACTCCCCTTTTATTTCCTTGATGACAGCAACTTCCTGGGAACACAGCCTTTCTGACATTCTAATATCCAGAGCCTCATCCTGTGGGGCAAATACTTCACCACCGTTCTTTGCTGATGATTTGTACTCGGGAACCTGGAAGGGCAGGGAGAGCCTGGGTTTGGGACTGCCAGCCAGAAAAGGGTGAGAAGATGTTAGAAAACACTCAGGTTCTAACGGACCATTTTAGCGCCCACTGCAACAAAGTCCTACCCTCCAGATCAGTCTGCACATCTGATCACAGCTCCCCAGGAGGGCTCCTCATTAGAGGTCCCTGAACCATCACTCCACGCCCAGACTGTTCTGGTCCACCACCAAGAAAGCAGTACTTTCCCAGTATGCCATGTGTCCTAGTGGTTAGAGTCAATAGAGTTGGACACCTTGGAGACACACAACCTGGGCTCTACTTTTTGCTCTGCAGCTTACAGACAGGGTAACCTTGGCAGGCATGCCCAGTATCAGTCCTCTATCTTTGGCAGGGGTGGGGGTGGGGCGGCAAATAGGGCCTCATGTAATCCAAACTGGCCTTGAGCTCACCTGGAACTCTTTTTACATTTTTAGCTATTTTACTCTGTGGGTGTATGTGTGTGTGTGTGTGTGTGTGTGTGTGTGTGTGTGTGTGTGTGTGGTATATGTGTGTGTGCGCGCACGCGCGTGCGTGTGTGCGTGTGCGTGTGCGTGTGCGTGTGTGTGTGTGTGTGTGTGTGTGTGAGAGAGAGAGAGAGAGAGAGAGAGAGAGAGAGAGAGAGAGAGATTAATTTATTGGGGAGACCTGCCCATTTCGGGGATCACTATTCCCTAGGAAAGACCTAGATTGCACAAGGGTTAAAGAAGGAAGCACATAGACTTTAACTGGCTGCTCTCTGAGCTGGATTGCAAATCTGATGTTACCAAGCGCTTCCAGATCTGGCCTCCGGGGCATCTCCACAGTGCTTGGCTGTAACCTGGAGTCGTGAGTCGGATAAGCCCGTTCATCCTCCCCTAAGTGGCTTTTTGTCACAGTATTTTCTTTTTTTCAGGACCACAGGAAACAAAACTAAGAAGCAAAACTAAAACAGATGATCTGTCCCATTCAAAACTCACGTTGAAATCTAGTTCACCATTGTGACGGCTTGAAGAAACAGGGGCCTTAAGAGGGGGTTGGGCCCTGTAAGCTGGCTCAGTGGATAAAAGCTCCTGCTGCACAGAGGGGATGACCTGAGTTCATTTCCCAGAGTCTATGCTAAGTGCAAACTAAGGAACAAAAAGGCGACAATGGCGAGCATATCTAATCCCAGCATTCCTGTGACGGAGCTATGACAGGAAAATCAGCTAGACGCTCCTGAGCCGGATAGCCTGGGCTGGGGAGGTAGAAACAAACAAACAAACAAACAAACAAAACCCTGTCCCCAGAAAACTGAAGGAAGAACAGGCTCCCAGCTGTCTTCTGACCTCTGCATGCTCATCATGGCATGTAAGCCTATGCTCACATCACATACCCACACTACACACACACACACACACACACACACACACACACACTGCACATATAAGCATACACACACATACATACACACAAGCACACATACACACACTATACACACACAAACACACACAAGTGCACATACATATACATACACACAAGCACACACACATACATACACACAAACACATATACACACTACACACATACTACACACACACATACACACACAGATCCTATATACTAAAAACAAATAAACACATTTAGGAAAGAAAATAAAGATGTGTTTAGGTCACCTGGGGTTGGTCTTCAGAAATGCATTAAGCCCTGTTCTGTAAGGAGTGAGCCCACTATTAAAGAGTGGGTTCACAGCTGGGCGGTGGTGGCGCACGCCTGTAATCCCAGCACTTGGGAGGCAGAGGCAGGCGGATTTCTGAGTTCGAGGCCAGCCTGATCTACAGAGTGAGTTCCAGGACAGCCAGGACTACACAGAGAAACCCTGTCTCAAAAAAACCAAAAAAAAAAAAAAAAAAAAAAAAAAAAAAAAAAGAGTGGGTTCACTAGCCGCCCCCACACACACATACACACACACGGTCCGTCTGCCACTGTAGGACACATGAGGAAAGTCCCCTCCAGAATTTGTCACCTTGATCTTGGATATCCCAGCCCCATACCCCCAACCTCTAAAAATGTAAGCCAAATGACCCAGTCTGTGAGATTCTGCTGCATTAGCAGGTGACAGCCAGGGACACAGACAACCTAAAAGGATGGGACTGGGGACCAGGATGGACTGAGTGCCTGGAGTCGGGGATTCAGAGTGGGGCAGGGGGGCCTGGTGCTCATGGGATCGGCGTGAATTGGAACCCAGATTTGAATCAGACCTTCTCACTCAGCCTTGAAAAGGGGAAGTAATATCTCTACGGGCCTGAAAGAAGAACAAAGAGAGACAGAGAAATGACGGAATGCCCCAAAGAGCCGCTGACGCCCGCTCTGGCCTTTAAAATGCAGGGCGTATGGCAATCTAATAAACATGGCAACAAAGCGTTTGTCACCAAGCTAATTTTATTAGAACAGATCTCAAATGGCTAATTTCCTTTTACTAATGAGCAAATTAGTTGAATCTCTGATCTGCTTTTAAGGCACTTATACTAATAAAACATGAGCGACAGGGAAATTTGCTGTGAGATGCGGTGATACGTGCATCTGGGGTGAAGGGACTCTCACAGAGGACTGCTCTGCCGTCGCTCTGCTCGGAAGTGTGTCTGGGCTGGGCAGGAGGGCCCTGAATTCCAGCTGTTAAAGGAACAGGGGCAGGGGCCTGGTCGGAGCTTTTGGAGAGCCTGGGGCCTGGCAGGGCAGTAGAGTGGGTGAGGCTCTGAGTGAGGAGAGCCTGTCCTCAGGCTTTCTCCATCTCTGCATCCTTCTGAGCTGGAGAGGTGGCTTGGTGCCTAAGCGGGAGCACTGTTCTGGCGGAGGACCAGAGTTTGGCTCCCAGCACTCACACTTGGCAGCTCACAATTGCCTGTTGTAACTCCTGTACCAGGGTGCCTGCACCCATGCACAGATACACACAAACACACATACTCACATAGACATAGAGTAACTCTTTAAAAATTCTTCTTGGATCCTCCATCCTTTCTCTGCTATGTGCTATGTGCTATCTGCACAGAAGGGCCTCCAAAGACGTCTCCAGCCCTCCCCAAGATCCAGCATGGCCCTCCCCAAAGCTAAAGACTCGGGACAAACCTCCTTCTCCAGCCAGGACTGAGGCTCCTCACTCCAGTTCTTGGTGTCAGTTATGCAGACACAATGCAGAGCATCTATTTCTTCAGCAAAGAGGCTCTGATCATGATTATTGCAACTAGCCAAGGCAGGGTCAATTGCTACCTGGGGGAGAGGCAGGCGGGAAGGTTCCGGCCCATCAGAGCTCAGAGGTGGTACTCACACTCACCTGAGTTGAAAGGCCAAAGACGATGCCTTCAACTTCCTCCTGTGGCATCTTGCTTTGGTACAAAAACAAAAAAACAAAAAACAACAAAAACAACAAAAAAAAAAAAACAAAAAACAAAAAACAAAAAACAAAAAACCTAGGCTTTGGCAGCAAGATCAGAGGGAAGGGTTAGGAGGTAGATGGTGGCAATCACAAATTCAGAACGTCCCCTGCTTCCAAGTGGCTTTGCACAGGCAAAGAAATAGGATCTCCCAGATAGGGTATTCAGAAGACAGCCCCTGTTTTCCCTTCCTGTCCAAAATAAGCTCTAGCGGGTGCTTACAGTGAGTGCTTAAAGGAGTGGAGACCTGGGTGTGCAGACACTCGAAAAGTGAGAGTTACCCAAATGCCTTCAAAATACACTCCTTAGGAGCCCAGTTTGGCATTTAAAAAAAAAAACAAGTGTATCATTGCAATATAAAGTCAGACAAAGGAATTTGGAGCAGCTGCCCCACCCACCAGGGTGGCTCTTGTCTACCACGAGGCTTCTCTCTATTATAGACAGCCCGTCTTCACCTGGACTCACAGAAGCTATTATGTGGAGTCTACAGGGGAAGAGCTGAAGAGCAGCAGCAGCATCCCACAAAGGCCTGATGCCTAGGCAGCTGGCTGACCAAATGTTAGGAGTTGTCTTTCCTCCTATGACAGGGATTCTCAACACATGAGTCTCGACTACTTTAAGGGTGGAGTGACCCTTTTAAAATACGTATCAGCTATCTTGCATGCCAGACATTTACATTATAATTCATAACAGTAGCAAATAACAAGGTACGAGGTAGCAATAAAATAATTTTATGGTTGGGGGTCACCATGACATGAGGAACTGTATTAAAGTGTCGTGACCTGAGGAAGGTTGAGAACCACTGCTCTAGGACCTGCAGTATGAGGACAATAGAGGTGTGGGGGGGTGTCCTCTGGTCACACCTGTGGATGATAAATCAGTCACTTTTCACATCACTATGACCAAAATGGTTGACAAGAAAAAAAAAAACCTAAGAACAGGTCACCTTGGGATCATGGTTTGGCAGGTTCTTGGTCATCACAGCAAGCTCACGACAAGAGGAGTTTGTGGTTGAGACTCTTCACATCTCCACAGACCAGAAAGCAGAGAAAGGAGCCTGCCGAAGAAACTCCACCCTGTGGGATTACACAGCCCATGTTCAGGCTATGTCTTCCCACCCCTCAATGGATCCTTTCCAGAAATGTCCTATAGACGCAGCCCTAGGTATGGCTTGTGAATGCCCTAGGAGATTGTCTATTCTACTACGATAGAAATTAACCATCCCAGGAGCCCTCCCAACTGAAAAAGACAGTTTCAAAGAAGACAGCTCCTTCTCATCTGCAGCAAGCAAGGGTCTGGCATTGATTCCCCAGAGGACCTCAACCCCCCCACCCCCACTCCCCCACCCCCCGAGGACTCGCTCAACACCTGCTGTAACACACAAGTGCACAGCCCTACTCCTGGCTAGCCTGGCATATCCAGTCTCAGGCATGTCGTGAGTCTTGATCTAGCAGCACAGCCAAGTCTACTACAAGCTTTCCTTGGGAGGGACCAAAAGGTAGGGCAGAATACAAGCAGTGCCAGGAGGCCAGAGAGGCACCAGGCCAGGGGCTTGCCAGTTTGCATTTACTGTAAACTCTTGGGTTGCTTTCCTCTTGAATCAGTGGCTGTGACCTGCCATCGAAGCCACAGCCACAGACTTTATCTGTGCCTCTGGTATCTATCTGTCTCTCCACATGCCAAGTCCGCCCCCCTCCCCATCTGTCCATACCTCCCCACTCCCCACACAGTCCCCAGGGCCACCTCTCTGAAGTACACTGGCCTCATTCATTATTCAGCCATTTCCTTAGTTCAGAGGCCCAGGGGCCAGAGGGTTGGCAGTGTGTGCGCTCTTTCATCTCCCAGGTTGTGTGAGGAATGCAGAAATGCTGGGCTGGTGTCCAAAGCAAGGCCAGAAGGCTGGTGGTACAGGGTCTGTGTGAGCCTCAATGCGTTCACTCCAGGTAGCCAAGCCACACAAGGCTGACCCCTGCCCTCACCCCCAGAATTACCCCACAGACAGAGCATGTCCCTGCTGGGCTCTGTCACCCCCACACACATACACACTCCAGGGAGCCCTGACCCATAGTTGCCCCATCCTTGTTTCTCAACAGAGAGCTGGGATTTGATCCTAGTGTGTCTGGGTCTAAGCACCAGCAGATCACAATGGCGAGTGGTGAGACCTGACTTGTCTATAAACAGCATGCAACTCGCTCAAGGATCAGCTTTAGGCCAAAGGCAGCAGAAAAGCCTTTGAAAGCCCTGGGAAGAGGAAGAAAGGCCCCTCCCAAAGCGATGTCGAGATACAGAGCACTCAGTACTAAAGCCAGCATGAAGCCCAGCTATGTGTGATACCCTGACTCTTGATTCAGGAAATAGCATGGGCCTCTGGGAGCTTGAAAAGCAAAAGTCCCCCCTCAACAGCACATATCCTGTGACATACATACAAAACTGCGGTATGGCTTGCCTCCCCACACAACCTGGTCAAGACTGTAGAGATGCTAGCCTCAGTGAGCCCAAGATCCAAAACTATCCAAAGAGCAGGAGTTTAATCTATATGCTAACCCAGAAATCAGTCTAGTCTGGCCTGGTTTCAGCTGACACAGTCCAATCCCATGCCCCTCATTGTGCCCTGTCAGAGACCTCTCCCTTATCTCTACTCCTCTACTTGAAGCCCCCCTGGATTTCAAGTCCACTCTAGTTTGATAGTTCCATACGGCCAAAAGCTTTCTTCTTCTCTTCAATCCAGATCTTTCATCCCTTACCAACAGTCCTCCAAATACTCTATCCACACCAACGAGTCCTTCCTGTTTTGCAGATATTTTATAAAAGAGAACCCAAAGCCTGGTAAGGACAGAGTGATGTCATCGGAGGCGGGATGGGTGCCCCCTCACTAGGGTAGCAGGAGAAAGACTATGTCTCCATTGCTAGCCCCAAAACTCAGCCCAGCAAAGAACCTGGATGCAGTGAGGATCCTCCCTCCCACGCTCTCTGCTTGAAGGATACCCAGTTTGGGAGCTATGCGGGATCCAAGGACTTGGCTATCAGTGCTCTGTGAATTCTGGAGCTGAGTAGGCCTAAGAAAGGGGGTACAGGGGCTATTCCAGTCCCCAAGTGGCTCACTGAAGTATGCTACAAATGACACTTTTGAAAGCCCCAGAGGTCAAGTGTGAGTCGAAACACGTGCTAGGGGTCATAATTTGTTCCTAAGCAGTCAAGTCTGTTACTCTTGTCTTGATCCATATTCAGCTACTATGACAAAATGACCCAGACTGGATATTTTATAAAGACTATGAAATGATTTCTCACAGTCCCGGATGCTGAGAAACCCAACATCCAAGCTCTGGCACTTGGTGACAGCCACCTCAAGGGCTTGTCTCATGGAAAGGGCAGAACAGAGAGTAGGAGAGAGGACAAATAAGAGAGTTCCAATCTTGCTTCCATAAGGAGCTCATTCACACAGTTCAGGCAGACAGGTAGAACTCTCATGACCTAGTCACCTCTTTAAGGTCTCACTTCTCACAACTATTGCATAGAGATAAAATTGGAGAATACTTTTACACCCAGGCAGCTTTCTCTATCAGTTATGTCTACAATCACTCTTGACTCTTTCCAGCTCTATCTATCTATCTATCTATCTATCTATCTATCTATCTATCTATCTATCTCTCACTCCTCTCGCCTCTCTCCCCCACCCCACCCCCCCCACACACAGCTGAACTATTTGCCTAACTTGAAATGGATTAGTTGGGTTGGACAATGAAGAGAGCATGGAACACTCAAGGACATCTAACCAGGAGACCGGGATTCCAAAGCCCCGGGCAAGGGCAAGCTATGGCTCTAAAGCTCTGTTTTCTCATGTAGAGTGTGTATGAGACGAACCGTGTGGTCCCAGATATGCTGCAGAGCACAGAACACTGTCCTAGAGCTAGGAAGCCGAGGCCACTCTTGGCCCGTAACAGCAGCACGTCCTCAATCTACCTAGAAAAAGAGGATCCTTGGCTTTATGCACTATGACCATTCCACCCTTGGCCCAGTATCCCAGACTCTCTGAAGTCCCAGCCTGCCCTGCCTACAAAGGTTGTTTGAGAATCAAATAGTAGTTGGACTCACAGCTAGAGAAGAATGACACAAAGAAGGCTTGGCTGGGGTGTAGGGCAGGAGGGAAGAAGGTCCCCCCTCCTGGACACAGTCCCCTCTAGACCACCACAGGGTCCTGGTTGACGAGGCCAGTCTTCTCCAAGGACCTAGGACCACCTGAACCGTCTCTCTGATCATAGCAGGCTTATAGCTGCCTCCATTTGAGTTGGTAGTGGTGCGCTTTTTGTAGCTTTTAGCTTAAGATCTTCTGACTCCTCCCTCTGCTCTCTTCCTTATTAAAGCCTCCCTTGCCCAGCTTATGTAATATCTAGAAATCAATTGCTTATTTTCCTGTCTGTTT
This sequence comes from Apodemus agrarius, assembly GCA_964023405.1. NCBI lineage: Eukaryota > Metazoa > Chordata > Mammalia > Rodentia > Muridae > Apodemus > Apodemus agrarius. The sequence continues at coordinate 49,184,334 of OZ030012.1, read as the reverse complement.
AGAAATGAAAGTGGCACAACGAGGGGAGCCTGCGAGCCAGGAGGCAGCCCCAGGCTGAGCCGCAGGCACCAGAAGGGAGAGGCCAGCCGCTGGCTTCTAAGCAGGGTTGTAAAGAAACTGAACCTTTGGGATTTCTGGGGCCTGCGGCTGGAAAAGGCCCCAGAGTAGAGTTCTCAGTGACAAAAATGCCCTCCTCTCTCCTCTGCTGTCCGCCACCACACACAGGGCCAGGAGCACCGAGTCCTCTGGAGACCACAGTTCACCAGGTAGAAAGGGGCTGGGCCAGACACTTTAGGCAAAAGTTAGTTGCTGGGGGTAGGGAGATGTCAGTAGAAGAGAATTCAAATTCCTCTGCAAGCTGTCTGCACACCTCTGGAACTAACCGTCACAGGGCTTGGGTTTGAAGAGGCTCTAGAGTCAGGTGGTAGCTGGAGAAGGCTAGCCTGATCTACTAGAACCCTGTGGTGTCCTGCAAGGGACAGAGTCCAGGAAGGGCTCTTTCCTTTTACCCTATGCTCCAGGCCACACCTCCTTTGCTCTGCTTTCTCAGACTGCAAATCCAACTTCTATTTGATTCTCAAACAACCTCTGTAGGCGGGACAAGCTGAGATTGCTACAAGACTGGATAAGAAGCTGGAATAGCCCTGAGTAAAGCCAAGGACCCTTCCTCTCCAGGTAGAGGAACTTGGATTGAGGTTGAGCTGTTAGTGAAGGACTGCTCAACGTAATTAAGCCTAGGGATCCAAGAAGAAACTGACTAGGAAGTTCTGAGCACAAACACCGTGCATGCTCGCTCTCACACACACACACACACACACACACACACACACACACCCTAGCAAAGCTATAGAGATAATCCGAAAGTGTGTGGTTGCCAAGGGTTCTGAGTGGAGCAGGAGATGGGAGGCTCTACAAGAGCAAAATGGCTGGGCGGGGCTGTAACAGCCCGTACATGGCATTACACATTGGCAAAACTCACAGGATGCACAGCAAAGACCGAATGTTAAGGTAAACTACACACTTCCGTTGACATAGGTGTGTCAATATTGGCCCATCAATGATAGCAAACGTAGCACACAAATGCAGGGTGTGAACAGCCCACCTGAGTGTGAGGGGCAGGGGCGAGGGAGCATCGAATTCCACTGGACCTTCCTGGGAACTGAAACCGCTCTGAGCCGTGTTCAACCGTGTTTCAAGCCAAAATCTGGAAACAACTCAAGTCCTTTGTTGAGCAGATGACAAAGAAACCGTGTTGCCTGGATACATTGAGCTGTAGTTTGGATCTTAGCAGTCCCTAAATTCCCATGGGTTGGAGAGTTGGAGGCTCGGTCCTATCGTATACCAAGATTGGGAAGAGGCAGGATCCTTAGGAGGCAGGGCCTAGGGCTGGAGGGATGGCTCAGTGCTTAAGAGCAATTGCTGATCTTGCAGAGAACCCAGGTTCTCAATCGCCAGCACCCACGTGATGGCTCACAACCATCCATAACTCCAGCTCTAGGAGACCCAAAGCCCTCTTCTGAATTCTGTGGGCACCAGGCACACAGGCGGTGCGTGTATATATATATATATATATATATATATATATATATATATATATATATATTCAGGCAAAATAGTCACACACATAAAATAAATAAAACATTCACACACATTATTTTTTTATTTTTAAATTTTATTTATAAAAAGGTGGAGCCTAGTGGTGGGTTTTAGGTCTTCAGGAGTATTCCTTCAAAGGGGGGTATTTTATCTTAAAAATCTATTTATTTTATGTATAGGAGTACACCATTGCTGTCTTCAGACACACCAGAAGAGGGCATCAGATCCCATTACAGAAGGTTGTGAACCACCATGTGGTTGCTGGGAATTGAACTCAGGACTTCTAGAAGAGCAGATGGTGTTCTTAACCACTGAGCCATCTCTCCAGCCCCCAAAGGGGGTTATGAGACTCCAGTTTCTTTTCTTTGTTCACATCCTGCTTTTCTCTATTGCAAGCTCTCTGCCATGATATGCTGTCTCAACAGAGGTCCAAAGCACCAGAGACAATCCATCACGGACTGAAACCTCTAAAACTATAAACCCAAAGGCAACCATTTTTTCTCTTTATAAGTTGATTATCTCTGGTGTTTGTCATAGTGACGGAATACTGAATAATACACGGTGGAATAATACACAGCACTAAAAATGAATAAACCATCCACATCGCTTACACATAGAGAGCCCTGGGTTCTGGCGATGGCCACTAATAAGGTGGGTGGCTCTAGACAAGTCCTTTGCAGTTTCTGTAGGCTCCTGTGAAAGCTTCTTGCTCCAGACCACCAGGCAGCTTGCTTCTTGTCTAAGAGGACAAAGCAGGGCCTAAAATGGATAAACTTTCTTGCCTTCTGGAAGGAATAAAGTCTCTACCGTCGATGGCTCACTGGTACCCTGATGGCTTCTAACATCCCCCATGTCCCATTGCCAAGCAAGCACCCAGAGTAGTAGACCAGGAGCCCACGCCCCAGAAGCCACTGCCTTCTCTGCGCTGGGAAGCGGATCCCTTCTCTTCTCCCTCGCCCCAGCCCTCCGCTTGCTCTCCTGACATGCGTGTACATCACCAAGAATACAATATCCTTTTAAAGAGAGAAGGAGAAGAAGAAAGAAAGCCATTTTGCTCTGAACTAACAGAGTCAGGCCTCATTGTTCCCAATATCACCAAGCAATTTCTGAGCTAGAAGAGTGTTGAGCTGGATAAGGAAGATGGGCAATTGGGCAGCGTCAGTTGACATGGTGGGGCTAGGGGTGGGGATGGGGATTCCCAGAAAGTGAGAGACAATGCTCAGCCTAGATTAAAAGGGGGAAATGACTCTGGAATCTGCTGGGGTGTGAGTAGATGTTGTATCCTGACATCTTCTATCTCTACACATCTTACCCTATGAACTGTACTCAAATAGACTAGAATTGATTGATTGATTGATTGATTGATTGATTGATTGATTGATTGATATAGGGTCTCCCCATAACTCTGGCTGGCCTTGAACATATGCTGCTTCTGCTTCAGCCTCCCAGGTTCTGGGGCACACATGCCACCACACCTGGCCTGAGTAAAATTTCCTTAGCAGCTGGCAAACTTTCCTTTAATTAACGGCAGTACAATTCAACATGCCCATTCTCGGTACTGTGAAATTTTCTGAGCAGAAATCTCACAGAGACTTTAAGCCTGTCTAGGACCAGGAAGACTTGGCCAGGCTGTGCCTGCCCAAAGACTACTAAACACCCTTCCTGGGTCTCTCCCTTAGGGTTCTCATAACTCAACACAAAGGTTAATTCACGAACCCCACCCTGACTATCAACATGTTGGTGTTCTGGCTGTCAATTTAGCACCTTGCACATCTGTTTAGTTCTTTGGTCACATGATCCAGACCCACCTTTGAGCTCTGCAAGTTAGTGCCCTACTGCCCTTCCCCCTTCCAGAACCTGTGTTTGAGTAGGACCATATTTATTTGTCATGAATTCTTCAGTCCTAAACCATCCCAGACACACGGGAGAAGCTTATCTCATGTTAAATAAACAGAACATATCAGTGGCTAATAGTTCTGGACACAACTTAAGGAGTGGTTGACTCCTTAAGTTATCTAAGGGGAAAGGAACTCATCCATGGTCCTTGGCACAGAGCAGAGGATGAAGCTCTGTGGTGGTGGAGATGGCTTGTAGATGCTGCCGTCCAGGACAGAGCCACTAAGTGCCTGGGTTATCTGGCACTTAAAATGTGGCTCAATTCCTTGCTTGAGGAATTAAATTTACATTTTTAATTAATTTCAAGTTACATAGTCACATGTGGCTGGTAGCAACCAAATTAGACAGCAGAGTTCTCTAAATAGGTGTCTCTGGAGATGGGGCTGGGACTTATAAATAAAATAGCATAAAAGCTCTTGTTAGTGTACTGTACAGTGTAGAATAATAATTAAAGCCCGCGTTCAGGGCTGGGAGCTGGCTCAGTGGGTAAGGGCACTTGCTGTTCTCATGGAAGATCTGAGTTTGGTTCCCAGCACCTATGCAGTCCAATGCCCTCTCTGGCAGCACACACATGGTAAACATACATACATACATACATACATACATACATACATACAAGCAAACCATGATACACATAAAAATAAAATAAATAAGTCTTTAAAAATAAACTCTGTGGGGGCTGGAGAGATGGCTCAGTGGTTAAGAACACTGACTGACTGCTCTTGCAGAGGTCCTGAGTTTAATTCCCAGCGCCCACATGGTGGCTCACAACCATCTGTGATGGGGTCCAATGCCCTCCTCCGGTATGCAGACATACATGCAGACAAAACACTAAAATACATAAACAAAGCCGGGCGTGGTGGCGCACGCCTTTAATCCCAGCACTTGGGAGGCAGAGGCAGGCGGATTTCTGAGTTCGAGGCCAGCCTGATCTACAGAGTGAGTTCCAGGACAGCCAGGGCTACACAGAGAAACCCTGTCTCAAAAAAAAAACAAAAAAAAATACATAAACAAATACATCTATAACTGGACAATGGTGGTGCACACCTTTTATCCTAATACTCAGGAGGCAGAGGCAGGCAGATCTCTGTGAGTTCAAGACCAACCTGGTCTACAGAGCTAGTTCCAGGATAGCCAGGGCTGTCAAGGCTACACAAAGAAACCCCATCTCAAAACAAAACAAAACAAGACGGCAGCCATGCGTCTGGGGTTCAAATGTACACATCTCTGGTTATCAACAAATTATTTTTAACTCTGTGCTTTTGTTCCTTATCTAGAGAGCAAGAATAATATTTATCACATAGGATTCCTGTGAGGGTCAAATGGATCAATACTCTGTGACAGCACCTAGCACACAGCAAACATTAAAAAAAAATTACTGATTGAGAGCTGAAGAGACAGCTTGCTGCACATGCATGGTAGCCTGGGTTTGAATCCTGGCATACATGTAAAGAGCTGAATGCAGCTAAACATATCTATAACATTCCAGTGCAGTCAGGAGCAGAAACAGGGTCATCGCTGGGCCTGGCTGGCTGCCCGTCTAGTCCAAGCTGACTGAGAGAGTAATCCCTGTCTTGCGGGATTAAGGTGAATAATGCTCCATCAGGACACCTAACATCTTCATCTAGCTTCTCCATTCTAAAAGCATTATAGACCAGTACACACTTGCATATAACACACATACACACACATTGAGTCTGAACGGCCATCTACAAAAGAATATCTGCAGTAGAGTCATGTGCCATTATACGACATGCGTCACTGGGCAGGTGCTGTTCAAACACCAAAGGGTACATCTGCTTAAACCTAGATGGAGACAGTTACGACACACCCGAACTCTGTGGTATATGCTGTCATATATGATAATCCGTGGAAATATCAGTAGACAACACGTGGCTGTGTTTACCAAGTACCTACTAAGTCATGAGTGCAGGGGAAGGACCTGACAATGACCCTGAGAGTTTAAAGGGAGAGACAAGGCTAAGGCTGACACAGTGATTGAATCTGCATACCCCATCCTAGAAGCACTCTCAATGTTTCTCCATATGTAAAGAGCCCTAACATATTATTTATATCAGGAATATGCCAGGGAGATAAACATGACAACATAAATGGCCTCTGCTTGTTAGGGTAGTTCCCAAAGAAGGCCAATCTGCCATGCCACAGGAGAGTTGGCAACACTTGTACACAGCATTGTGTTGGGATGAGTGTTCCTGACAGCTAGTCAGTAGAGAACAAAGATAGAGCCACATCCTGACTTACAGCAAAGGATTATTCCACCACAGTGTAAATGGTGCTGAGGCTGAGAAGCCCTGGTCAGAAGCATCCTGGACAGTGTTCTGTATGTGGTAGCAATGGCGTGGCATCCTTCCTTGAGCTCAGTGTGGAAAGCAGGAGGCTCAGGGAAAGGATTCAATCTTTCACATCGCAGTCACTGCTTGTCACATGAAAAGGCCGTGCCTGGCATCATGGAGGACAGAGCATCAACCATGTAGACATATAGGGTGGAACGGACCCAATGCAAGCTGAGGGAAGAGGAGGAAGAGACAGCGACTGAGTTGTCTGTCCTGTGTGCGGTTGGGAGGTAGAAGACATTGCTTGCTGTACAAGCCTGAAGACCTAAGTTCACCTACCTCTAGCCCCAATCAGGACAGCCGAGGCAGGGGGATCATTGGGGCTTGCCATCGCTCAGCCTAGCTTTGTGCTAGTGTGAAAGCCTGACTGGGGGGTGGAGAGGGGGTAGAGAATCGTGGTAACATAAGGCAGCCACCACCATCTTCCTCTAGCCTCCGAGACTAGGCAGGAGCATATAGCATCGTGTATATGTGCTTTTCTGTGCGGAGTCATCTCAATGGCCCAACAAATGTTTTCTGAAGTGGGCTGGATTGGAGAATCTGGGTATGTTCAGACCCTGTGCTGGGCACTCACAACCAGAATAGGGCCAGAAGGAAGGACAAGAAAGAAAGCAAGTCTGGAGTCAGCAGCACAAGGCCAATTCAATTCAGAAATCAGCAGAAGCCTGGCCGAGTTTGGAGCTGGGCCCAGAGGGTTTAGTAGAGAAGAGGAAGAAGGAGTGCAAGGACAGAGAGTGCTCCACCACAGCCAAGAGCTTGATCTAGAGCTGAAGACAGTGAAGAGGACTCCCCAGTAGACATCAGAGAAAGTGGGGTGAGCAAAGCCACAAAGTGGGCAAAGACCCAGGGGAGGGAGGGCAGGATCGGCCTGGGAGCAAGGCAGCCACCACCATCTTCCTCTAGCCTCCGAGACTAGGCGGGAGCATATAGTGTCAAGGGCCCAGGCAGCACAGTCCTGGAACCTCCTCTGGATGGAGGACTGTGTCAGCTTCTTCAAGGGGGATTAGCTGGGGAATTATCTATGGTGGTAACAAGCAAGCAGTCACTTAGCTTATATCCCACATTATACAAACTCGAACTGAGCACTGCGAGTTAAGGCCCTAATGCCATTCTAAATTAAATTCATCAGTGTCTTAATTAAGATCTATATTTAGTTCTTAATTAAAGGGGAGAGAAAAATCCACGATGTTGCATAGCAGAGATTTGGAATGGAGATAAATCATCTCTCTGCCAGTATACTGGGCACATGCCCACCCACTCTGGAGACTCGGGCCCCTGCCAGAGCTGAAGCCCTTCCATCTCCCTCCAGACACTGCTTCCTCTTTCCTTTTTCTTTTCCTTCTTTCCCCCTCTCTTCCATTACTTTCCTTTTTGCAAGTATCTATACCTATGCATTGAGAACCTACCATGTGCCATGTGCCGAGCTTTGATCTTGGGGTACGGCATGTAATAAAATAGATAAGACTCAACCCTCCAGGCACTCGAAGTCCATAGAAGGATGTCAATGAGCATGCCTGCCTCAGCTCCGAGATACCCTGGGTCCCCCATCAGTGGTGCACTGGGGTGCTTCTGGCATCAAGGTAGCCATGAAGTGGTAGATAACTCTTCTATAACATGGTGGTCAATGACTCAACCTGAGACCTTGGACAAGTCCTTTCACCTCTTGGTATGTCATGCAAGCTTCTCTCCAACAAAAATATGGTGTCGCAGCCTGAGGGAGAGAGTCACCACCAGGAGGTTCACGCCCAGCTACATGCACACCTGGCTTTGCATATGTCACGGTGCCCAGATCGCTATGGCGACATTCAGACAAGACAGTGTGTGGGAGAGATTGTGCATAGATCCATACTGTACAAATGGTGTCTTTGTTTTTAAAAATACTTTTAAAGATTTATTTTTATTTATATGAGTACACTGTAGCTGTTTTCAGACCCACCAGGAGAAGGCATCAGATCCCATTACAGATGGTTGTGAGCCACCATGTGGTTGCTGGGAATTGAACTCAGGACCTCTGGAAGAGCATACGGTGCTCTTAAGCGCTGAGCCATCTCTCCAGCCCAGTGTGTTTGTTTTTATGGTGTCCTCAAGACACTGCCATGAAGATCACCAAAGCTCTGTAGATAAACACCACTTCCTAGGCCGTTTAAAGGAATATGAAGTTGGAAAGTCAAGGGATTACCCACAAAGCAGAAGCTCTAGAATTCACAGGTCTGCAGTTTGGGGGTGAGTCCAGGGTTTTAAGGGGCAGCTGTGAGATGGAAGCTTTAGGCCGATGATTAAAAAAATAAATAAAAATCCCATGTGTGCAGTCAGCTGTCCAGTTAAGACTGGAGATTGGAGGGGAAGTGGGTTCTTATGCCTTCCTCCTACTCCCCAGACCACAGCCTCTGCCCCCCCACCTCTGGCAAGATCTCAAGTGCAAGCAGACTCTAGTCCTCATCCTACCTTGGTCGCATGTCCCCAAGCAGAGGATGAAGACTAAGGGTCAAGAGAAGAGTCAAATTCTGAGACAGCTTTTGGTATGCCCTCCCAGTGGGACAGTGATATAAATAGGAATATGACAGCCATAGAGACCTTGGCGGACCCACAGTCTGAATGCTGAAAAGGCCAAGTAGCTTGGCCAGGTAAGCAGATTCAGCCAAAGGCAAGATCTAGAATGCACACCTGTTTCATGAGATGGGTTAGTATCCCAGGAGACACAGCTGAGCAGAGCAAGGAGAGTCTGACAAACTAGCTCCGGGGGGGGGTGGGTGGGGGGCGTGGGGGGTGGAGGGGATCTTAACATCAGAAGACACCTGGCTCAGGTTTCAGTACAAAGCTGGTATGCAGCCACCATTTTTACCTAGGAGAAATGTTTAATGCCCCATCAAACTGGAGCCCTGAGCACTGCTGGGCCCCTTGCAGTGTGTGGTACCAATGGAGGAGCTCCTCAAATAATGACCATACTGGCAGAGAAGGAAAGAATGGAAGGAAAGAAAAGAAAAAGAGATGAATAAAAAAGAAAGAAAAGAACAAAAAACCGTGAGAAAGGAGATCGGGACAAGAAATGAAAGGAAATTAAAGGAAGAGAATGACCGGGCACCACTAGATCCCAGTTGGGACCACAGACAGAAAGGTACAGTGGGCAAGGGAGCACCATTCTGAGTGGTGGGAAGGGATGAGTCCGGGCAAGCCAGAAAGGTTGTCAGGGGACCTTCCTAGGGAGGGCCTTGAGCCTCAGCAGTCCCTGCCTCCAAAATACTCTCCCCAATGCACATCCGGGCCACACGAGCGATGGATGGTGAAAGGGAGCCCTGGGGGTCGCAGCCCCTGCATACCGGTCGCCGGACTAGCGTCCCCTTTCCCGGCTCAGCGGGCTGGGACGCGGCAGTGGCATCCAACACCCCTCAAAGTTAACTTGGCACAATCGGCACATCAAAGCGGCGCAGCTGTGGCTCGCGGAGCCGGCGTCTCTTTTCTTCTCGACGCTCCCTTCTCCCCGATTAATCAGCGGCTACAGCGCGGCGCTTTGATCCCCGAAATCAAACCCTCCGTCTGATGGGTGACTTGATGTTATGCTAATCCGAGCTGATTGAGCTGAGATAATTACACTTCATCCAGGTTTCCTGGGAGTTCCGAATAAATATTGATGCACATCTGTCCCCCGTTCAGGTGTAACCAGGAGCTTTGCGCTGGCAACAGTTTCGGCCGGCAGGGGAGTGCGCACTGCCGCCCGCCGCCCGCCGCCCGCCGCCGGCCTTCGCCGCCGCCAGCTTTCATCCAGGCTCAGCCACTAGGCACTCAGAGCCAATTGTGCCAGCCTCACAGTGCAAGACCCAAGAGGCCCCCAGCATAAAGACCGAGACAGGAAACTTTGGGGGTGGGAGCACTATTATAAGGCGGTGTGGTCTTGGACCTAAAGCTTAACCGATCCCCTAGGCGTGGCTCCGAGTCTAGGAGCCCCTATAGATTTCAGAGAAAATTAAGGATGAGGCACGCCAATGAACCTGACTGTAGATCTTCAGCAGCCTTCGCGACAGCTTCGCAGGACCCTCCGCACTGAGAATAGGCATCTGGGAGGAGGGCGAAGCGACCTGCCATCCTTCCCGCCCGACGCGTGCGGCGCAGAGGCCCAGACAGTATAGAAATGAATAATAAAGAGCGTTTTGGTGGCTCTGCTCCTCCCCGCGGGCTAATTAGGTCGTGTTTGTAAAGCACTTGGAAGACAAAACGCGCCCCAAGTGTTAATTATCATTAGCCCCGTCCCAACACGCTTCCTGAACAGAGCGGGAAGCCTGGACTGTCCTTGTTGCCAGCCTGCGTTACAGTGGCTGGGAGCCAGGACACTGCCTGGATGTGCAGCCCGCCCCTCCCGCCTTCAACCCCTTTCCCAGGCCCTCCGACCGCTAGGGGAAGGGGAGGAGCCCCTTGTAAGTCACTCTCAATTGCAGCTGCTTAGGTCTTTGGTCTAGATGGAGGAGCTCAGAAAGGCCTGTTCCTTGGTGAGCCCTAATTCCTGAGTAGGAACCCTGACCTCTAACTGGACAGGTAGCTTCATGGTGCCCTGGAGCGTGGCCCTAAAAAGGGTGTTTAAAACCTTCAGGGTATGCCCTGGTTGCCCCCAGAACTACTGTCCCCACTGACCAACTATCTTATTGCACAATCTAACTCTCACATAAGACCTCAGGCCAGGGCTAGGGCTCCAGGAGGCACACGCTGAGCAATCTCTAATTCAGGTTGTCCTGGGTCACAATTCTAGCCCATCACAACTTTGCCCTCAGAGGAGACTGTCCTCGAAGTTATGAAAACAAGAGCATATAATAATAGGTTTTATTGACCATAATGAGCATATGGCCCAGAGGGCCCAACCAAGGATTCTCCTATCACCCAGACAGTTGAGAGCAGAGCCAGAGTCTCCAGCTCCCCCCACCCCACCCCCTAGTGCTGGATGGACACACCCTGCCACTCTGGTAGGCACACAGGAGCAATGCTCGGAACTCTATCCAGTGGGAAGTCATGGCTGACCACGTACAGAGGCTCTTAGACAAGACAAGTGTGTTTATACACATGTTCTGGATAAGAACTAACCAACAACCAGTTCTTGGAGCCAGGTCAGGGTGCTGTTAGTGTTGGATGGGGAGGCTGGCCGTCCCCCTGTCCTCTGCAGTACCTTCAAGTCCACCTCCAAGAGTGGCTGTGATTGTATTTCCTTATGTGCACGTGCTCCTCTCACTCTCCCCCTCCCTCTCCACAAGTGCTTTCCCACGACTGACTCGAGCCGTCAGCAAGCCTTTGAGGTGGCTAGGTGTGCGTGCCCCCGCCCCCATGGAAGCATAAGGAGGCAAGCTCTGCGTGGGGCTGGGAGAGAGCAAACCCCACCCTTAGTGGAAATGATAATGTTTCCCCCCCCCAGCATAGAATTGAACCTCACGTGCCCTTTTGAGCCTGGTAATCCAAACATGATGTTCAATAATGTTTGTTGATCCTCAAGCAGTGATAACAGGGTTAGTGAGAAGCCTCGGGTCTGTGGGAAGGAAGCCAAACCACGGCACCCCGCGTCTCATCCTTTTGTGAGCACGAGAAATCACCAGAGTCCCTGATAGCATCTTTAAATGACCCTATTCATGTACAAGCAAGCACACACAAACACGCACAAATACACATAGACATGCACACATCACACACACACATGCACACACAGACATACAACACATACATATACACACACACCACACACACCTACACACACTCACAAACCCCACACATATATATATATATATATACCACATACACCTACATGTATACCACTCACACATACCACACACATATACATATGCATACCACACACATATCATACAAACGCACACATATATACCACACATATATACATGCATACACACAAACATACCACACATGCACACACACACACAAACACACACACACACACACACACACACACACACACACACATCTGATCCTCTGTTGGGTTTATCTGATCCACACAAGAAAATTCAAGGTAGACCAAGAGAAGGAAGCCTAAGGCTCTCCTGGCTTGGAGCACACATATATACACACACTCACACACATACACGTACGTAGACATATACACACACCTACATACATTTACACACATATAGACACACACACATACACACACACACACACACACACACACACACACACCAGGCAAGTCAGAGAATGGTGTCCTCCGGCCACTCCTTTGAAAAAGGAACTTTGAGATCCGGAGCTGGGCACCATGTAAATATTCCCATCACCATCTCCTTCCCAGCCAGAGGTCAGACACATAAAATGCAAGAGGAGAGATTTGTTCAAGCAGAAGATGAGCTGGGCTAGGGAGGCGGGGCCACACAGGAGGCCTGCCCACTGGGAAACACTGGCCCTGAGAAGATGGATTGGAGAGAGGCCTCTGAGAATGAGACCTACTGCAGGGCCTGAAGTTACCATCAAGGCCAGGGCCTAGCCCAGGGTCTGAGGCCTACTTCAGCGGCTGAAGCTAAGCACGGGAACTGAAGCCTAGAGCAGTAAGCCACCTTGCTCCTCTGCAGGGGTGACCCAAGGGCAGCACTAGCCTGAAGACAGCATTTCATTTTCCTCTCAGGGCCTCTGTGGGGAGAACAACTGGCAATGTGCCAGACTCAGAAGGCAGGTCACCTGTTGCTGGGTCAGCGGGCAGACAGGCATGAGGCCTGGCAAGAGCTCTGGGGCACACGACGGGCCTGTCTTATCCACTAGGCACCAAAGGCTCTGGGTCAGGGCCTCTGAAATGCTTTCATTTATTTTAAAACCAGAAGGAAACAAATGACCTTTCAGAGAGACTGGAATGCTTTAATACATAATATAAACGTGTCATCCATATAGCAAAGCTGTCATAGAATCTGTTTTGTTTCCTATTTATTATTTATTTGTTTGTTTGAGAAAGGCATCCACGAAATCAAAAGCACCTAGGGTGTCAAAGAGTCAGACTCCAGGCCAAGAAAATGGCAGGGCTGGTAGACACTGGCTACCAAGCCTGAAAGCTTAACTTGCATTACCAGATCCCACATGATAAAGGAGAGAACCAACTCCCTCCCACTGCCCTCTGACCTCCACACGCACAGTGCAGTGCACATGTGGGCACATGCCTTCTCTCTAAATAAATGCTTTTAGAGATTCTTTTGAAGTCATATGCGGCCAGGATGGAAGGATGGAGCTGTCTCGGACACTGGAAGGCTTCCTGTGTAATGGAGTGACTTCTTGTGCCGGCCAGAGCCTGCAGTCCACTGCCCGTCAGGTAGTGATGCCCAAGCTTCAGCCCCTGAGGTAGGTCCAAACCCTGTGGCAGGCCCCGGCCTTTATGGTGTGTGTACATACATGCAGCAACAGTTGCTATAACTGGGCTCCCCATGAGAAAAGAGAAGAAAGGGGTCTGGGGTCTGGAGGGGGAATGCCCACCCCTCGTGCCTTTGAATAGGAATTAATGAATGTAAGTGAGATCCCGGTGAGCGCATTTGCTTTCTGATCAATATTTTGGTTCCTTTTGATCTTATACTAGGGTGTTGTTCACCCTCTTCCACAAGTGAGGAGAGAGAGGAGGAAAAGAAAAAGGGGAGCAGTCTAGCCTGCTACCACTCACCCAGGGCTTCCTCGCTTTCCCTTGCCCTGTGGCCTCCTTGACACCCCCATAATACCTTACAAGGCCCCAAACTTTTCTTGTGGTGAGCAAGCTGTCCCACCTGTAGTCAGAGGCCACGTTCACTAATCCAGAAATTAAAACGCCTGGAGAAAACAGGCTAATCAAATTATACATTCCTGAGAACCATTTATAAGCCGGGTACATTCTTTAATCTTAATTAGAAATCTGAGCAGCTCCCACCGTCTCTGTAATCAACATTTAAACAGGACTGACCCCCATGGCGCTAACCTTGAGAGTCACACACAGGTCTGCACTGAGAAGAGAGCCGAAAGGGGAAGGGGGGAGGCTGCCTTGTCACTAAAAGCGGGGTTCTCAGCGGAGTGTGGGCAAGGCTCCTCAACACCCTGGGTCCTTCCCTCCCCATCGATGAACAAATACATCCAGTCACCTATTTGATCTGTCCACCTCTCCTCCAACTCAGAAGCAGGGTCACCCAACAATTGGACTAATTTCCTCCGGAGCCTGTACTCCACACACAGCCAATAACCTTCCTGCATGGCACTCCCAATCATGCCGATTCATGTACAAGTCCTTAGAGCCTTCTGGACACAAGCTAGCACCTGCCTCTCCCAGGCTACTGCCCAGGTTTTGTGGTCCTGTCTCCTCTTGGTCCCATTCCTCCCTCCTGAACTGCTGACATTCCCTGTGTATATGATGGCTTTCATTTTCTGAGCCTCTAGGTATAGCTTGTATTCAAGCACCAGGGTTTCCCTTTAGTCTTAACATAGTCAGTCTCTCCTCAGTCTTTATAAGCCTACAAAAAAAGCAAAATCCTTGGTTGGAGGGGGCGGGGCACAAAATGTATTTGTATATACAGAGAGTGCAGGCAAAACATAAGACTCATAGAAGTTGAAACTTGTGGACTGCACGGAAAGAGTTGGAAGTTTGGGGGTGGGGATATGAGTTAGAAGGAGGCAAATTCACCAAACAAGTCAGCTTACCATGTAGATAAGAAGTCTCCCAGGTAGCCTTCACCTGTGGGCATCTCTGTCTAGGCTGGTTGTCAACTCACAGTCTATCCCTCCTCTACAGATACCAGCTAAAAGAGCCCTGCCCCATCTGCTTCTTACCAGATAAAAACGCCTTTTTTTTTTTTTTTTTTTTTTACAAAAAGACGGCTTTGCAAATCCATCCTTATACCTGTGGCACCTCTGAAGAACCTTCTGTGTGGGAAGGTTCACAGCTATATCACGAGACAAGCTAGAAATGATCTAAATGCCCAGTGGCTGGTGACAGTCCCTATATACCACAGTATACCTATACATGGAATGTAGCTCTACAAAATGAAACAGGGGTGTGGCAGGGGGTGGGGGAATGAAGGTGAGAGTGAGGGCGGAGATGGGGATGGGGATGAGGGAGGGTATGGGGGTGAGGGTGGGAGATGTAGCCACAGTAAACCTTGTCTTAGTTAGGATTTCCACTGCTGTAAAGACACACTATGACCAAGACAACTCTTATTAAAAGCATTTATTTGGGGCTAGTTTACTGGTTCTAAGGTTCAGTCCATTGTCATCATGGTGGGAAGCATGGCAGCATCCAGGCAGGCATGACACTAAGAGCTGAGAGAGTTCTACATCTTGTTCCAAAGGCAAACAGGAGAAGACTGTCTCCCATGTGACTAGGAGGAGACTCTCAAAGCCCACACCCACAGTGACTCATTTCCTCCAACAAGACCACACCCACTCCAACAAGGCCACACCTCCTAATAGTGCCACTCTCTGGGCCAAGCATATTCAAACCACCACAAACCTCAACAACCTTACTCTGAGGCCAGAAGCCAGACACAAGATCGTGGACCTTATATTTCTATTTACATGAATATTTTTAGAATGGATAAACCCATAAGAGCTAGGGCAGGCAGTGGGTGCCCCATGCCCAGGGTGGGAGCAGCAGTGGGCAGACCTGAAGAAATTCTTCAGGGGTGAAGAGTGTGGCCCTAAAACTGGATTGTTCAATGGGATAAAGTTAGTAAAAGCCATCCATCTGTATGCTTACAATGGATGGGCTTTATGGTATGAATAAAACGAGCAGTAAAGCTGTTCATCAGGAACACTAATTGATGGATGGGTAACGGGATGAGGAGACAGGCTGATAATGAAACAAGACTGTAGTGGGAACAGTGAGATCCAGGCAGTGTGTTGAACGAGTGCACTGGAGACTTCGCACATCTCTGTATCCTTAAGTTGTTTAAGAATAAAATGTTGTGGGGAAAGGGGGGATTTGTTGGGTCATCTGTCTGAAGCTGGTCTCCCTGGCTCTCCTCCTAACCCACACAACCCTTGGGGAGAACTCATCACTCTCCCCTCTTCATGAAGTTGGCTTACCTTATTATAGGCTAGTTCCCTGAATGGTTGGCCTTCTTGCTCAGGGTACCCACTATTTGTGCCAAGACAAGCTAAGGAAATTCTTTGTTGAGGAAATTGAGTTATACCAAAACCTATGCTTTGGGGTTTGTCCATTTGCTTATTTATTGAACTTTCTTTTTTTTTTTTTAAGTGGTTCAACAAAATTGGCCTTGCCTGTTGATGTCGAGACAGACCCACAACTCATTATACAAGCTCAGAGCTACTGGGAGGGAAAGACAGAAATGGCCTGACCATTGTCTCCTAGGACTCGAGTCAGGGGGACTTCCTGCTAGACTAATTGCCTACTGAATGTAGGCTTATAATCTAGATCTGAAGAGAGGAGCCCTGCAGCCATCCCCTGCCTGCCTCTCACACTACCTGCTTTAGCCCCAGAGGTCCATTTGTGTCTTCCCATCAGTCACAGATCCAGCTATGTTCTTAAACCTTTCCTCTCCTCCTGATCCTCCATTCCTCCTTGCTTTGTGCAGTATTTGCTCCATGCCTACATCCTCCTACATCCCTCTGAGGCTCAGATCCTTTCTGGGTTTCCTACAATAGTTAAGGTCTCAAAAGTTGGCACCAGGCTCTGAAGAGATGACTCAACCATTAGGAGCACATACTGCTCTTTCAAAGGACCCAAGTTGAATGCCCAGCACCTGTATCAGATTGTTCACCTATAACTCCAGCTTCAAGGGGTCTGACACTTCTGCCCTCTGCGGACAGCTGCACACATATGCACATATACCCACAGACATATACACATCTACATAATTAAAAATAAAATAAAGCATTTGAAGTCTGCCACTAAGACCATTGTCTCTTCTCCACTCTTAACTCTCCCCTTTGTTCCCAGCTTCTTAAAACGTCACCGAAATCTCTCAGCAGCGACATGTGACACCCCAGACACTTTCCGCCCCTAGCTTCTCCCTTCTAGGCAAACTTCTGGGTTTTTGAAATCCCAATGGCTCCCTCCTATGTCTATCCAATAAAGTTCAAATTCAGCATGATATGCAAGGCCTCCCGCAGCCGCCACTTGCCCACATGGCTTTCCCTCCATCAGCACACTCTCCCTCAACTCGGTGGAGCCATTCTCGGCTACCTGCCTCCAATGGCAGTTGTCTCCACAAGGTCAGACAAACCCCTCTACCATATTGCTAAGGAGCTATGGGTGAACTTGTATGGGTGTCTTTTCCAGACAAAGGTAAACTGCCCTAAGAGGGAGGAGAGGTGAAAGGGAAACTTCTGGTCTGTTTGGACAGTGAGTTATGTCAAGTGATGTTTTGCTGTGCACACAGGCAAAAGGGTGTTTTGCTAAAGCAGACACATGAAAGAGCGTGTGATGAAGGAACATAAATATGACCCACAGACATTAGTTTGCTTTGCTCCACCTCAATACTTTCCACTGATGACACACATGTATTGGTTCGCCTTACCCTGCGTGGCTGAGCTTCGATTGTCGTGACGCCATAGAAAGAAACCCAACAAAGAACTTCTCGTGAGGTGCCTGCGTCTTCTTGCCTGGCCAACTGGCGAGCCTTGCAGCTTCTTCTGGATTGAATTGTCCTTTGCTGGTTCATGTGTGGTGTCTGCCCAGAGGATTGGTCTGCAGCTGCTAATTAGTATTTGGTGTTTGCTACTGGAGTGAACTACTAACATCCCAACAATGAAGAGTGGACTCGCCCACAAAGAGCTATTATTTCTAAACAGGTCTACTTCCCCCATGTCCTAATAACTTTTCTTCCACTACCTCTGGTGGGTTGTGGGTTAGAGGAGAGGTTGAACCTTATTAAAGCAGGTGGGGAAAAAAAGTATGCCTATAGAGAGGACCTCTGCAGGCTCCTTTCAGGGAGGAAACCCCATGTGGGAGAAAGGAGAAGAGTGCCCAGGCTGCTCCATGCAGGTCCCATTTCCCATCTCCTCAGCCCACTTGGAGGGAGGAGCACCAGCTGTGTGAGGCTTACCATTTCCAAAAGGCCAGTTCTTATATAACGGGACAAGGCAGGTGCATAATGAGAGAACAAGTATGGATTCCTCCCACGCTGCCTCATGCTCGTTCCCAGGCAGGGAGCCAGGGCTGCACGGATACAGCCATACCCATCCATATGGTTCTGCATCTGCAAGCGGCTCTTTAGCGGGAGCATTAGTCAGCTCTTTGTATGTTAAAAGCAGCAGCCTCTCCCTTCCTGCAGCCTGCCCCTCTGGGCCATTTTTGTTCAAATCCTACTAGGATCGGGATCTTTTCTTATTCTCAGCAGCATTTACCAGAGCACTTCTCCAGGTTCCAGACGTATTGACGGTTCTAAATAACCAGGGGTTAGTACCGGTGACTCCTGGGCAGGAATGGTTCCCAATATCTAGTCTCACAGCAGCAACCAAGCCCCCCACCCCACCCCCAAGAGGCAGGGCCTCAGGCACTGATGCAGGAAAAAAAGCAAAGGATGAATCCCTGTCTCCATCCTGATCAACTCTCTCCTTAAATTAAAAATAAAAAATAAAAAAGTAAATTAAATGTCCACCAAGGCTATCTTGGGAGGAGGAAGCAATACTGATTGCTGAACCTAGAGCCTCATACATGTAGGCAAGTACTCCACCCCTGAGCCAAACCCCCAGCCTGGGGCATGTTTTAAAAATTTCCCAGTTGGTAAGATTGCAATGCAATGATCAAATATCTGGCTTACTTGCACCATCTAAATCTTTATTTCCCAACTGTAACTCAGTCTCAGCGAGGCTGTCCCCATGTGCCTGTGGCTTTCTGATGATATCTGAAGTTCCTTCCGACTCTGCCTCCACCCTATTCCCCAAGTCCCCCATGTATACAGTCTCAACAGAATCCGGATCTCAGCACAAGCTGAGGAGGGATCTGTAGTACGCCGAGTCCCGCACTTGAGATGCAGTATGCTAAAAGGGGCCTTTCCCCAAGTGGTCCCCCTAACTCTGCTCTTAAAGCTGGAAGAAAAAAGGCCATGCGTTATCAGAAATAAATCTTCTCATCAGACACTCAGGCACACTGAACAGAGGAGGCCAAGGGCCTGCTCTCGACCTCTCCACATCGAGTGCCCTCAGCTGGAAGCTAAGTTTCTCTTCACTCTGGGATTTGCACCTGTACTTCCTCCCCAGAGTCATCTACCTCTTCCTCCTGGTCCTGGCTCAGTTACTTGAACCATAGGGTCCAAGTTCATGTTTCCCTTGATGACATCAAAGAAATCTTCCGATTCTGCAACCTTACCAGTAGGACTAGGGAAGGACCCCAGAGACAACGTCCAGAAGATGAAACATTTCTAGAGCATTGGTCCTCAGTCCTCACTGTTCATCTCCACCATTCAGGCAGCTTCAGACAAAGATGCCCTGGGCTTCTCCTGGAGACTTTGACTCAGTTGGTCTATGGTGGGTTCCTGGCCCGAGAGCTAGCTGAGAACAGCTGTCTTGAAACAGACTCCACTCACGGTGTCATTGAATGTCACTTTTCCTTCCTAACAAAGATCCTCTTCTGCTGCTGATAAAGACCACCAGGTCACTGGGAGCAGGACACATGCCATGTCAGGAACAGGGTCCTGACGCATAACTAAACCACCTTCAGACATCTATGCTAGCCGGGGGAGGGATGGTGGTGAGGGACTAGAATCTATGGGGAAGGTGACACTGGTTATTTTCACCTCTTGGTGAGATGGTCAAGACATCACAGCAATGACCGTGGTAGAAAGGACTTCACACTGCCAGGATCCTGAATTCCCATTGGCCTGAGAGTTCAGCTCTTGGATGTGGGGACTCCTAGAACTTAAAATTAGATGAGAAAATAGAGTAATTTTGGAAGTAGAATAAAAGTCAGGGTAGGCTAGATCCCCATGCCCCCAGGACCCCCCAAGAGAACTGTGGATTGTCCCTTGAGTCTAAGAGCCAGAGAGACTCTGAGAAAGGGAGGGCCCTGATGCCAGAAGTTAGGTCAGGAGCCTCTGTGTCCCGAGAGAAAGAACATCATCTAAGGCTGGCTTCCTTAGCCCTGACTTGGTAGCCCAGTGTAACCCTACTCTCTCACTTTTCTTGGACCCCAACATTACAATCAAGCCCCCAGTCCCTGAACCCCACTTTGCTCCCTATTATCTAACTCCTTGCCCTTGATCCCAAGGCCAATTGATTCCAAGATGCCAATAGAAAAGAGTGCAGTATCTGTGAGATGTGTACACCTCTAGCTAGGAATCGAAGCTTGATTCAGACATTTGGGTTATGTTTCTTGGTGCATTCCTGGGATCTCAGAGCTGGGCTGCTTTTCTTTATTCTCCCCCAGCCCTAAAAATGTACTGAGGCAGACACCCTCAGCTCTATTCTATAGACAAGGAAACTGGAAGGCTCCATGAAAGGAAGCAATTCTTCCAGTTAACAGCAAAGCTAGGATAAGAGTCAGAGCCTCCTGTTCCCATGCCACACCTTCCTTTATCTTTTTCCTATGATGCTCAGTAGAGGAAGATCTGTGGATGACAAAACCTCATCCGTGCTCGAGCTGTAGTGATAGTGTAACAGACAAAGCAGCTGCCACACAATCATGCTGACTGGAGTTCAGGTCAACCAAGCCCATGTAAGGGCCTGAAAGTCATGGCCACACACCTCAATTCCAGCACTCAGAGGGCCGATACAGAAGATCCCTAAAGCAAGCTGACTAGCTAGTACCAGCAAGCTCTGGGTTCAACTGAGAGACTCTGCTTCAATGAATAAGGCGGAGAGTGATCAAGGCAGACTCCCAACATCAACCTTGTTGGTTTCCAACTGCATGAGCACACACATACATATGTACCGGCATTCTCACACATATCTCACACACACACACACACACACACACACACACACACACATATACATATATATATGTATATATACATATATATGTATATATATACATATATATGTATATATACATATATATATATAGAGAGAGAGAGAGAGAGATACACACACATATAGATTCAGATATATAGATATAGGCAAAACTATATGAAGATGCTATCCCCAAGGCCTCTAATCTCAACCTTCAACATTAGACTCCAGTTCCACCAAAAAGACCTTCCTAACAAAGCTCTCACCCATAAAATAACCCATCCTGCCAAGTCTAGGAGACAAACCTGGGACCCTGCACAAAACAGAAGCCAATGGCAGACTGCTCTTGCTTTCTCTGCCAGGAGAGCAAACATGTTCCTGTAGACTCATAAGCAACCTGAAGAGCCGACACACACGCCCCTCCTCTAGGAAGTGCTCCCAGCCTTCTAGCTCCCTCCTTGCTCCTTACCCAGCCCTGGATCCATGGCAGTCAGCGAATTTTAATCTGTTGTTCTACCAGACTATGAGCTTATGAGTCTAGCTAGTACCTTACCCAACCTAAGCTCTCTACAAGGAAAGCTAAAATATTATCCTCAAAATAAGTCTCAGGTTGGGAGCCTAGTCCCCACCTGTAGAGAGAATCTCTTACGTACTGTATGGAATCATCACCTGCCAGCAAAAGTCTATTCGCTAAGGCAGGAAATAGAAGGTGGGAGTTCTGGTATAGAGAGATTGAAACTCTGGGAGTTAGAGGCAGGAGATTCGCCCCGAACTCTGAGGAAGTCTGATACATGACACTGAGGAGCAGTAACCAACCATCCGACAGGCATAGACTAGAATAAACAGTTATATAAGTTACAATGATGTCAGGGAATGAGCCAAAGCTTATAGCATAGACATTTATTCATAAATAATTGGATCTTAGAGTAATTCTTCTGGGAACAAAGAAGCCAGATAGAAAAATCCATGGATGCATCCGCCACATCCTGGGGTGCCATCTCTCCGAAGAGTTCAAGATCCAGAATAATCCTAATGAGGAGGGTGAGTGAGCCCCCTGGCTCTGCCCTACACACACACCCCTTCCAGCATAAAACCAAGAGTTCCCAAGCTGAGCCTGCAGGACCCCAGAGCTAAGGATGACACAGGAAGGACGTACAGCTCCAGAAAGAGGCCATGTTCCATCCCAGGTCCTCTCCCGATGGTGACAGGGGGTCCTGACAGGAATCACCTAGTATATGGCCAGAAGTCCAAGCCAGGCCTGGAGGTGCAGGCCTGGAATCCCAGCTGCTCAGGAGACTCCAGCCAGAAGAATGCAAGGTCCCATGTCACCTGAGGTGCAGAGGGGGCGGAAGGCCAGCCTTGGCAGCTTAGTAAAACCTAAAAAATAATGGTATAGATCAGTAACAAAGCAGCAGTGTAAGTGAGGCTCGAGGTTCGACCCCTATACTAAAAGAAGGAAACCCAATCAGGCCCTGAGCCCGTTTCCACAGACACCACAAAGAGCACCCTCCCCAGGAAGATCAGGGCAAACTCTAAGTCCAGATGGGGACTCCTTGCTTAGTATAATATTGATAATGGCCTACCTATAACAAATGCTAGATGCTCTATCCATGCATGGTGACTGAATGAGTAACAGATGACCCCCTGACCTCGCCTGAGATCCAGGCTTTCCCTGGCAGGGGACGGGGGACAGTCCCCATCTCAGGACTGCATGGGGGAGCCACTGCCACAAGAGCAAGAGCCCTGCTCTGCTTATCGGGAAATCAATAAGGAGGCGGGCCAGGCCCTGGGCAGGCTGACACGCTGTACACAGGCCTTCTGCAAACACAATCACCTCCTCAGTTATTAATGGGCCTTGCTCGCTGCCTCTTCATTAGTGCTCAAATATCAACAGAAAAGCGTTTACTTACCACGGGTTCCTGCTCGCGCCGAGCAAATTTGGACAGGGCTAGTCAAACAGGGAGCTTGTTGTTGGGCTAATGACAGAGCCCAGTGTAAAGTTTAGCAGAAGCAGAAGCAGGCAGAGAGGGCACCGGCCTGCACCTGTCCCCCAGGGGCAGCCTGGCAAGAGCTAGAGGAGGGGGGGGGGCTGTACCAGTGGGAAGCCAGCAGCCCGGGCCCCAAACCGCAGCTGTGACGACACACTTGAGCGTGCCAAGCCCTCAGCTACTTGGCCAGCCCTCCGCTCCAGACCTTTACCTGACCGTTAGAGCGGGATGTTGGCAGGATATAGAAAATGACGTGGGCCAGGGTCTGAGACCGTGGGTTTCACAGCTGCATAGAACAAGAGTTCATATCCTAGCTCTGGCTAACTCAGTGATCTAAGCCTCAGTTTCCCTCTGAAAAATGGGCAGTCTGCAGTTGAGAGACCTGAGGCTTTGATAAACTTGACACTCTCACCCAAGGTCGTGTGTTTAGGAGGTAACAGACCCAGACTGAGAACTATGGCTCTGGCTCTGGGCTCCCACAGTAACACACACACACACACACACACACACACACACACACACACACACAGCCCATCAGCCCAGTCTACCCTGCAGCAGGCATCCCTACCTCCAGTGGCCCAAGCTGCCCTGAATGCTTTTCCTCACTCACTCTTATGTCTTTGCTCTGATTACTGGTCTCAGCTCTGGGCTCCCACAGTAACACACACACACACACACACACACCATCAGCCCAGTCTACCCTGCAGCAGGCATCCCTACCTCTCCAGTGGCCCAAGCTGCCCTGAATGCTTTTCCTCACTCACTCATGTCTTTGCTCTGATTACTATGTCTCAGCTCTGGCTGGGAAGGAGCCAGACAAGGAGAAAGACGGGCCATGCAGCTTACAGTAAGGGCACATGCACAAGCACGTAGGGAGGTGTGAGAGAATATGACGTAAGAAAACAAGGGAGGGACAGTGAGGTCCATCCTTGAGGGTCCTTGTAACCCACAGCATGGCCCTGGCTGGCATCCCTCCATCAGGCAGAGGACAATCAACAGCCATGATCCTTCAGTCTCTATTTTCTGTGATAAGGAGCTCACATCCCGCCCCACCCCCCCCACAAGCCAACTTTTGTACCACGGTCCCAGCATGGAAGCAGCACCCCTGCATCTCCTCAACCTCAGACAGTCCTCAACAACATAAGGACGCAAGTCCCTCATCAGTTGGCCCACAAGGCCTGTACTGAGTTCCTATTATACAGAGAAGTGAATTAAAACAGTGTTGCTCAGGGCACACTGTTCTGTAGGATGTGAAAGAGCGGCGTTCTTATACACAAATACACAGTAAGATGGTGCCCCATAGGAAAAGCACGTCAATGGAGGGAAGCCTGGAGGGGACCAGGAACATGTTTAGACTCAAATGCTCAGAAAAAGCCTATCTGAAGGGGAGGTGTTTACACTTGGACGCAAGGGAGGACTCTTGGGCGGGTGTGGAGATGGCTCCGTCAGTAAAGAGCTTTCCGTAGGAGCATGAGGACCTGAGTTCATTATTACAACCCCCACAGAACACACTGGACCAGTCCTTCACCCTGGCAGTGGGAGTTGGGGGTCCCTGGAGTTCTGTAGCTGGCCAGCCTAGCCACACCAGAACTTACCGGTCTGTAAACAAAACAAAACAAAACAAAACAAAACAAAGGTGGAAAGCTATCAATCAAGACACCTAATATGCACTTCTGGCCTCCCCATGCATGTGTGCATATATCCACCAGCACCTGCATGCACACATGCATATATTGTCCACCTACACATTCATATATAAGGACACTTATCTTGTGAACATATGTGGTACCCCTTACCCGAATAACGATGGCCCCAGGAATAGGTAAACAATATTTGGGGGTCAACTGTCACTGCCCTCCAGGCAAATATTTAACAATAACAGCATTCTGTCCATACACATAGCCCACTGTAAATGAACCTACACGGGCGTGCACACTCTTGTTCACA
Source organism: Apodemus agrarius (assembly GCA_964023405.1). NCBI lineage: Eukaryota > Metazoa > Chordata > Mammalia > Rodentia > Muridae > Apodemus > Apodemus agrarius. The sequence goes on along the minus strand of OZ030012.1, from coordinate 49,159,730 downwards.
CCTGCTCATTTCTCTCCTTGGTGAACATTCACACACACATCCACACATCTCCCCGTCGATCTTCCTTCTCCATAGTGAGGAACACACTCACAAACCACGAGACCGTTGGTCCCATTGTCCAGCCTCACAAATGACAGGCTCCGTTGCACAAAGCTCAGCTGTGCACCCCTGCTCTGTCTGTGCCGCCATGCTCAGGCCTCGGTCCTTGCGGTACCCACTAGTTCACCTGCTTTTTTTCAACCTCGGCTAATGCACACGGCCACCCCAGGGTGATTGGACCACATTTCCTCTCCCTCTGCGAGAGAGATTCTGATGCCTGAGTCATTTGAATCTGTGGCACTAAAAGGTCTCCTGACCAGAAGGAACAAGAAAATGTCACTGGCTGATGGGGACAATTTTCATGCAAAATGCCACCTTCTAATGATTGCACCTTCTGCCGCGGCTGCCAGCAGAAAGACACTTAGCTCTTTTCCAGGGGTCGGACTCTGATCAAACAGTTTTGTACTTTCTTCTACCTCTCTATTCCCTCAGAATTATAGTCCTGGGCTCCCCGAGAGCCAGCCCAGACTTCCTCCTGAGCAAAGGTGAAAAGGCCCAGGGCCCAGGAAAGCACTTCACAGGCCTCTGGCCCTCCTCCCCCCTCCTATCCCCTGAGCGAGGATGAAGGGCCCCCTGATTTTGCCTCCTTAAAACCAGGACCTTGTGGTAAAGAATCCTTAGGACTTCTGCTGATGCCCATCTTCCCATCTGCTGCATGCCCTCCACATACGCTCTTCTCTCTGTTCTTCTTTCCTCCTCAGATAACCCCGAGCCTCTCGTAGAGGACACAGAGACTTGGTAACCACCCTGTCCTTGGAATTTGGCACAAGGCAGACTCATTGCAGATGCCTTGTAAGACTTGCCAAGTGGATAAGAACCAGAGTGGAGACAGAAGAGAAGAAGGTGCCTCTTCGGGAGAGCGAAGGAGGCACTCGCTGCCCTTCTCATTCTATATTCATTCCTTTTCTCCTGGGCCATGCCAAGTGGCCCCGCTGTCCTTGAAGGCCTTCAGTGCCCCACCTGATGAACACCTACCCCATCACACACGGCACCCGCCCAGCCCCATCCCTCCACTCAGGGTCCGTACCACCCACACTCCTCCTGCCTTCCCATATCCTCCATCCTCTACCTGAAAGGCTTCACCTCTAAGTCCTGTGGACCCCTCAGCCCCCGTGCTGAAGAACACTTTCAACAGTAGGCAGACTTCCAAACCGGCCTCCAAGATGTCCTATTCCTAGAGCCAATTATACACAAATCTAGAAACTGCTGTAAGGAATTTTGCAGGTCCCAAATCAGGTGACTTTAGGCCTGAACCCTTTCAAAGCAGAGCTTCTGGGATAGGGTGTAATTCTAATACTTGAGAGTCCTTGAATTCCGTCCTCTGTTCAATTAATTAGTTAATTAATTGGTTAATTAGTTAATCTTAAGTTAAAAGAGCTTCCCCTGATGGTGTGAAGAAGACACACCAGGGCACCAGGCATCATGCCACTCACCTGTCTTCTCAGTGCCTGGAGGCAGAGGTGCAGAGATGGGGAGTCCAAGGCCAGCACACTTGATATTCACCAGACCCTGTCTCCAAACGACAAGACAGAGAGAAGCAGGGGCCATGTCGTGAAGAGGAAAGGCGGAGATGTGGGGAACACAAGGACAATACTGAAGAGTGGTCTCTAGAAGCTGAAAGTGACCCCTACCAACAACAGTAAAGAAAGGGGACTGTGCTCCCGTAACATCTGACACCGTGGACGAGTTTCAAAGTGAACATAGTCCTCCAAAGCCTCCAGAGAAGAACTCAATCTAACACAGTGAGCTCAACCCCAAGGATGCTCCTGGCTTTACCTCACTTACAACCTACAGAACCTCCTAAAGACGCGCTGTGGTTCTGTGGACATGTCCTTCTTTCCTTTATAACCGTGTTAAAATGTGCCCAAGAAAAACTCCCTCCACGGACCTTGTCAAGTGCTCAACAATCCAAACGCCTCCTCTCTGTGGCGTTACCAGCACCCCCCAGAGTCTTTTGCATCTTATAAAATAAGTCAGCATGCATCTGCTCAAGAAGCATTGACAGTATACTAGAATATAACACACACACACACACACACACACACACACACACATACCCAGGAGTGGGGGAAGGGAGAGTGGCCCAGTCAGTAGCTTGTTGGATATACTAATGTGAGGATCTGAATTCAGTCCTCAAACTTCTTGTGGAAGGTGGGCTCTGCATGCACCTATATCCCTGTGCTGAGAAATAAAGATGGTAAATCTTGGGGCGGGGCTGGGGGCGGTGATCAGGCATCCAGTCCCACTGAAATGGTGAGAGACCCTGTCTCACAAAGATGGAAAAGCAACCCAGGAAAGATATCCGGATGTCCACCTCTGGTCTCCATTCACAGCTCTATGTACTTCCATATGGGCCAATACACCCCCTTAGCACTTGCACACACACACACACACACACACACACACACACACACAGAGCAAAGAATGACTAGACAAGATTACCATTGTCATCATAATTATCGTTATCACGGTTATTATTATTATTATTATTATTATTATTATTATTGAGAATGACTAGGGAAGACACCATATGTCAATCTCTAACCTCCACATTCATACATACCTACCCACATATAAAAATGTACCCATATATACAGACACTCACACACATACAACATACACACAAAAAAATAATGGTGATTATTATTATTATTAATAATTGTAGCTGGTCTTGGCTACATTATGGGTTCATCTTTTTCCCACCTTTTATGGCCCTGGGTTCACCTCTAACATAGATAGGAAAGAAATAAGGATAGAGCAGAGAAAAGAAATAGGAAAATCTCTGAATCTAAGTTCTTTCCTTTTGTTTCTTCTTTGACCAGGGCTACCAACAAACCACAACCAACCTTTCTAAACAACCAACAACCCTCTCAGGACCCTAGTATACATATACCCTCTGAAAAGTTCCCAGAATTCCAAACGTCACACAGTCACAGAAACTATCTGTGGCTGGCAAAACCATGCGTGCCTCTGCTAGAACATGAGGCAAATTATAGACAGCTGCTTCAGACACGCCGAAGCAGCCCCCTATTCCCACACCTGGGATTAAAACGGAAACACATTCTTACAATATTTCTGTTTTTAAAGAAACCAAAATTCCAGAGTTCTCACTACAAATAATAATGTCGAGAATGACTAGGGAAGCTACCAGATGTCAACCTCCGGCCTCCACATGCCTGCACACCCAGTTACAAAAAATGTTCGCATACACACACACACACACACACACACACACACACACACACACAATGTAAAACCACTGTACAGGAAAGCCATGAAGTCACACACTGGGCTGAGCTCCACTGACCTATTTTCCTTGGGGCCAAGAGACAGGCAAAGGCTGTGGTTGGATCGCACAGCCTTGTCCACACATCTTCAGGGCTGGGTAAAGGTCTGCAGCTCATCCTTGGAGACTGAGCAGCTCTTGATGAGAGCTTATGAACTGAATCATGGACAAAACCGGGACAGACGGCTAAGCTGGGTCCTGCTTGTCACCTCAAACTTAGGGGAAGCCAGTGAGGGGACCACAGCCCAGGTCGCCCACCCCAAATATCTTATGTGTTTGAGTTTATTCAGTGAGATTGCATGTATCTGGGATACTGAGGCAGGAGGACTCCACCAGTTTTAAGCCAGGCCAGTCCACATGTAAGTTCCAGACCCTCCTGGGCTATTCTGAGAGCCTGGTGAGTGAGGATGAGGAGGGAGGGGGAGGGAGAGAGGGAGGGGAAGAGGGATGAGTATAGGATAGGAGGAAGAAGAAAAACCATAATCTGGAATTCATCCATGCACCTCAAACCTTTTTGCTACAAAGACAGCATAATAACTATAAAGTCTCAGAAAGGTAAAGTCATTTACATAAACTCACACAGACTTTCCAGGCGAAGCCCAGGCTTGACCACGGGGCTTCACTTTTATTTACCTCTGGGTCACTGGTCAGATCTCATATTAGATGGCCAAGACCTTAAACTTCCACAGGCCTCTCTCTGCTATTAGATTTAACCATAACCTGAAGCCAAGAAGGCTGTCAAACAGAGAGTCCACACACAGAGCACAGAATGGCCCGGAAGTCAGCACACGAAATGCCAACCCCACTCGGCCTCTCCTGTCAGTCCAAAGAACATCGAGGCAAGTCACATGTCTCCCTTGGGCCTCAGGTTTCCCATCCATGCAGGTGTAAATCAACCCACTCCCCATTATTTTCCAGCCTTGGCTTTGGGTAGGTCTGTGATCTCAGAAAGGCTGGAAAAGAAACAGCTCAGTCCAAAGGCCAGCCGTGACTCAGCAGTTCAAACCAAAGGCCAGCGGTGACTCAGCACTTCCTCCCAGCTCCTTCTATGGCACCCACCCCCTCTCCCCCTTGCCCGACATTAAAATACAAAGCAGCCACAGACAGGCACCGTGGAGTGAAGGTGCAGAGACCATGAGGCAGGACGTGTCAGCACCAGAGGAAGTAATTTAATAAGGGCCCGCTTGGAAATTATATCACCCCAAATAATATAATAAACCCTAATTTACTCACATTTATCTCCCAGAGTTTTTTTCTGGGACGCATAATCTTGCCTGCTCTACAGTGATGGATTAGCGCAATGGAAACTCCACTGGGAAATAAAAAAAATACATCTTGTAGTTTCTGACGCGTTATTATTCAGTGTTATCTCGCTCGCCTCATCCCAGGCCCATTACTCATGTTCACTTTTTCCTTTCTCCCCCCTCCCCTTCTTAAAAATCAGAGCCACAGGCAGGGCTGCTGGCTCCGGGCATTCCTCACCATCCATCTTGCATGGCCAGTACTAAGGGTTCCTAAATCAGAAGAGGGGGAGAGAGAGGTGACCCACTCAGGAAGATCTTCAAAGAGACGAGAGTATTTCCGGTGGTCTGTGGTGAGGGGCGTCCCCATTTTCCCAGGATGGAATCTTCTGGCTATGCCTACTGGTCCCCTGAAGTATCTGTGAATGTATGTACGAACAACACCAGAATCCAATGAGTCCTGATGGTCAGCAGGACTGGCCTTCAATAGTTAAGGGTGAGCCCTTCTAAGGGGCCTGGGATAGGAGGTCGTCTCAGACACGTGGGGATCTGGCAGAATCGTGCAGGAAAAGCTCTTGGAACCGGAAAGAAGCCAGGCCTTGCAGGTGAACGGAGAATCTGCAGCCGGAGATGTTTGCTGAGTGTTTCTCTCTCTCTCTCTCTCTCTCTCTCTCTCTCTCTCTCTCTCTCTCTCTCTCTCTCTCTCTCTCTCTCTCTGTCTCTCTGTCTCTCTCTTTCTCTTTCTCTCTGTCTCTCTCTGTGTCTCTCTCTGTCTCTGTCTCTGTGTCTCTCTCTGTCTCTCTCTGTCTCTGTCTCTCTCTCTGTCTCTCTCTGTCTGTCTCTCTGTCTCTCTGTCTCTCTCTTTCTCTTTTTCTCTGTCTCTCTCTGTGTCTCTCTCTGTCTCTCTGTCTCTGTGTCTCTCTCTGTCTCTCTCTGTCTCTGTCTCTCTGTCTCTCTCTGTCTGTCTCTCTGTCTCTCTCTCTCTCTCTCTCTCTCTCTCTCTCTTCTCTCTCTCTCTCTCTCTCTCTCTCTCTCTCTCTCTCTCTCTCTCATTACCTTCTTCTATATCACCTTCCAAGTCCACTACTCAATTGAGTCCTACCTTCTTCCCTATCCCCAGCCTGCCAGGGGCTCCATCCTGGTCCAGGTAACTATGGAGATAGAGTGGGAGAGAGGGGCAGAGTTGAGGTCACATGAGATTTTCCTGCTTCCCCCCCCCAAGGCCTCAGCTCCCAGTTGTCCAATAAGGGAACGGCAGGTAGCATTCCAAGAAGTCTCTACGACGGACCGGTTAACTACTCTAGGTTCAGGCTCCTCCATGAAGCAGATGTGGTGATGGAAAAGAAGGGACAGTAGAAGCGGCCGTGTTTGGCAAAAGGCACCCTGTTCTGTGGCCCTCCCAGGGGTCTGCCCACTTGCTGGGGACGACCCTTCTGTCTCATTTCTTGGGAAGCAGCAGGTCTCCAAGCACAGAATGAACCGAGCAAGCTACCCCTGCGCCAAGCGCCTCCTTCCCCGGGAAGAGGAAGGCAGCGGTTCTCAATCACCCTCCCCAGGAGAAGGCAGGAGAAGGAAGGCCACAACACCCTGGGAGATGCCATGCATAATTGCTAATAAGCAGGCGTGACCAAGTCTTAACAATAATTAAAGTCACCAACTGAGAACTTGTCCATTTCGGGGTCTAATGGTTTTTCAGCACATTAAACATTAAAGGGGTAATCACCTTGCATGCACCAGTGCCCACGAGGCCAACCTGTCTTTCCTGCTGATGGCAGGGAACTGTGGGCAGAGCCTTGGAGAAGGAGGGTCTTTTCCTCTACCGTGCAGTTCTGGACATAAGCCACCATTGGGCTAGAGAAGCCTGTCTCTCAGGTGAATGGAACATCCCCAGGTCTCGATTTGCACCTCCCAGGATAAGTTCCACAGCGTCTGAATGACGTCAGCTCCTAGATCGAGAAAGCCCTCCTGAAGGCCATTTCCGTTCCACTTCCACTGACACTCCCTCAAGAAAGGGCGTTCCAGTGCCCCTCCATGACACCTACCTGGTTCTCTCTAGAGCACCTTTTCATACGGGAACAGGGCAGGTTCTGGGCATTCGGGGTAAACTGAGTTCTCCATAGCTCCAGTTGTATGTTTCTTCTTTAATCCCAGCTGTAAGGTGAATCTGGCTGCTGTCATTTTTCAGCTAACAGGCTTGGAGGAGTGATTAATTCACCCAAAGACCACTCAGTTATAGGAAGAGGAGTCCGTATGCAAGCCCAGACTGAACCTTCTCTAGGCCTGTGCTGTTTAGAGAAAGCCTAGACTCAGATATACTGGCTTGGCTCTCCGCATGCCCTAGAGAGGCTGCTCTGGACCGTGGGTCAAGGCTGCTATCATTACCAGCATCAGCTCAGGGGAAAGGAGTGGGTCTTGACGTGGATGTGGAGGGCTTGACTGCTGAAGCTGCAGCTCTGGTCCTGACAGTACAACCCGGGAGAGTTGCCCGACCCTCCCTACGCCTCTGTTGTCTCTCCTGAGAAATGGAGACAGCATTCTCTGATTTCTCAGGGATTTTACAAGGCCTGGCACTCGTGGCCCTTATGACCATCCTCTACACCACCAGCCATCTTGGTCATATGTGGGACATTATACAAGCCCTCTTGGTGACAAATTCCACAAGAACAAGAAACACGTGGGTCAAGCCCTGGTTCCACGCTCACCTGTAGGATCCCTTCCCTCCCTTGATTTTCTCTTGCTGCCCTTTGGGCACTGCAGGGCATTTTACTCCGGCATGCCTCAGCCCATCCCTCCCGGGCTCTAGAACTTTCCATGCCTCGCCTCTCATCAAGATGCAGCTAAACCTCTCTCAGCTGATGCATGTACATTCTGCAAGGTCCTTAAGTTTGTCTTTGGGATGAAGAGGACAGAGTGGTCTGGGGCCCACTAGAGGTGCCTAGCGAATCTCTGTATTAATCTGTTATAATCTGGACCCACTAGAGGCACTGTATTAGTCTCTACTTGAGTAGACCTGTCTTTGAGCACTGCAGTCAGACTAGATCAGGAATCCAAGCCAGGCTCATTTGCACCCTGAATTATTTCATCCTGCAAATGACAAGAGTCCACTGCATGGGGTTTGGGGGTTTGGGAAAGTGCTTTTGACCAGGGTACTGAATTCTAGCTCACTGTCTGACACTTGGAGCCGGACCAACATCTTGATCCCGTCAAAGATGCTAATCTCACAGTCACCACATACACACTTACTGTGGGCATCACTATCTCCCCTGGCTAAGAGGTCTCATCAATCTGGGGCTCTCTCAGCCAGTGCCCTGAGATAGGAAAGGCACACTTTATGTCATCCCAGGGGTAAGCTGCCATGTCCCCTCTGGGGTGAAGGTACAAATGCACTAGCTACCGTAGGAACCGTGTGAGAACATAGAAAAATCACCGGGCAGACATTCCTTTCTTCTAGAAGTCTCTGGCCCACATCAACAATCTTTCCACACTCTAGAAGTGCAATTCTCCCTCCCCAGGAGGCCTCGCTAGCATCAGGGAACTCACGAATAGCCTCCCTGGGATTTCTCAGCACAGTATGTGTACAGTCCGCTACCCCCCACCCACCCTCACATGCCCTCACATTTACCTGGGCACCCCTGGACCCTCAAGGACAGGGTTAACCATTACTTTCCTCCATGTCTATGACACCAGATGCATGTGGGGCACACAGCTGCATGAGGCCAGCCCCGCAGAAAAGCTATGTAGAATTTCTCACCCCACGCTATAGTCACCCTGTTCTCTCCACTGACTCTGCCCCTCCAGGCTCTCTCCTGCCTGTGCTAAGCCCACTCACCAGCCATCTCGGCAAGCTCATCTTAATTCCAAAATAAAATATTACTAATAAGCCCTTGCCAGGTATAGTGACACAAACCTATCGCCCCAGCACTAAGGAGCTTGAAGCAGGAAGATCACAAACTCAAGGTCAGATTTGGGCTACACAGGGAGATATTTTTCAAAATAATAAAATAATTACAACAGCAGCAATAATAATGCCTCCTCTGGGAGTATCTCAGGGCTGGGCCATCTCAGGTCATGAATGTCACTGTGCTTACAGTGTGAGCCTCTCCCTTCGCTCCTGTCACTTCCCACCCAGCCTGTTCTAAGTCCCCTTAGTCATTTCCCGGGACGCTGCCTCCACCTCCCAACTTGACTAGATTTTCCTAGAATTCCTATTGAATTCCTCTCTGCCATCACCACTCTAACCCAACACCACCACTTCACACATGCACATATACATGCACACACACACACACACACACACACACACACACACACACTGCTTAGCTTCAGAGAACAGTCCATTCAGGGTGACTTGGCCACAGATCCTACACCAGTCTAGTCTCCAGCGACCGGCACCTTCCTCTCTGCATATCTAACACACCGTCCCTCCTTGCCATGCAAAATTCCAGTTTTGCTCCTAATGCAGAAACAGAATTATCTACAAGGACTTGAAAGAACAAGCATGCGAGGAGCCAAATGGCACCCGGCTCGCCTCTCCTTCCTTTGATAAATCTCTTGTCTGATCCGCAGTCTTTCATTAGGTGGATTACACTGGAACAGAGCTCTGGGCAATTTAGGAAGTTCTGTGGAGGAAGCCAGTCACTCCGGAGGGTGCTGCCCACCTTCAGGAGGGAAAGCTCGTGCCTGCCAGGACCGGGGCCTCTCAGCACTTCTCAAGCATACCACCTCACGGTCTGCAGCATCCTTTGTCTGCCTGCAATCTCATCGGGCCTTCGGACTCCCGCCATCCACATGTTATCAGAAAGGAAGCAGAAGCCTGGAGAAGGGGTGACTTGCGCAGAGGCTCACAACAGAACCCCAGTTTCTTCTTCAGCATTCAGTGTCCCCATCAATTCCTGCCCAGGCTTCGAGCTTCCCCATCACACAGGGCAGAGGTGACCAGGGCCACAGGAAGAGCAAAGAAATTAGTAGCAAACTGATTTTGCAATGCTGGGGTGGAGCCCAGTGCCGGGCCCGTGATAAACGTGCGCTCTCCTCACTGAGCCCCAGCTCCCAGCTGGTCTTTTAAATATACTTTGGGGTTTTTTGTTTGTTTGTTTTTTGTTGTTGTTGGTGGTGGTGGTGGTGGTGGTTGTTTGTTTGTTTGTTTGTTTTTGTTTTTGTTTTAGATTTGGTTTTTTTTTTTTGAGACAGGGTTTCTCTGTATAGCCCTGGCTGTCCTGGAACTCACTCTGTAGACCAGGCTGGCCACAAACTCAGAAATCTGCCTGCCTCTGCCTCCCAGAGTGCTGGGATTAAAGGCGTGCGCCACCACTGCCCAGCTTAAATACATTTTATGTGTAAGATTGCTTTCAAAATCGCATGGATAGTTACCTTATAACTAAATATACTGTTCATCTTTTAAAGCACCTATTGCATGTGGGATATGGCGGCAGGCATTATGGAATGATAGGGAAAAGCTAAGAAGATATGGTCCAGGCCTTGCAAACCTGACACTGGGCTCACATTTATTCATCCCATGCACAGGACACATGGTAGGCCTGGCCGCTTGGATAGATCCCCGATGTCAGGGTGGTCGGTGTGGATGAGAACACCATCTCTAGTAGGCGCTTACATGCTGATGGATAATCATAGCTTATGCAGCATTGACCGTGTGTGGAAAACAGCCACACGCTCTGCCATATTGTCTATCTATTGATGCTCATTTCTACAGACAAGGATAGTGAGGTCCCGGGAAGTTAAAGATGCTTGAGCTCAGTAACAGCTAGACTCTGAAGCTTGGTATACTGAATTCAAAGCCTCTACTTACTTGCAACTTGAGCGCACCCTGAGTGAGAAAGACCTAAACAACATCTGTCCACCAGACGTGGCCACGCACCTCACTTACCCCTGAGCTGCCTGTATACACCCTGCCTGTATTAGTCCCTGGTGCCCTTGTGAGAAAACCCCTCACTGTCACCGTAATTTATAGACCTATCATATTCAAATTTGGCTTCAATCCTCTGTGGCCCCTCTGCACTTTCTGCTGGTAATGATGTATTGTTTTAATTGAGACTTCACTTAGAAAGAACTTACTGCTACATGCACAGGAGGGTCTAAGGGGCCCAGAATCCAAGGCCAAGTTTGGCTAATGCCAGATTTCTCTCCTGACTCGTCCGATATGCACCTCCGGCTGCTGAGAAAGCTGAAAGCTCACCCAGGAGGGTGGAGGTGTTCTACTTGAAAGACAAATGGCCTTGTGTTTCACGGAGAAGGCACTGACTCTCGGCGGCATTTGAGTTGGTGAGTGAAAGCCGCACCCTGATAGGTCAATGCTGTCAGGGGACAGGTCCCTAAGTAGGGAGAGGTGACTCTGTAGGGGAATGTGCCTGTGACAGTCTAAAGAGCAGCCTGGTTCCCTCATGCTGTCCCTGACATCTCTGTTTGCCTGGACAGCAGCATTCATGCCTCCCCTCCCTGGCCACTGGTGCCACAGAAGGGGCTGCGTCATGGTGGGAGGGAGGGTGAAGGACAATAGAGCTCTAGGGCCTCAGGAGGAGATCTCTGCACAGCTGCGTGCACCCTACTCAGAGGGGAAGCAAGACAGGAAGACAGGAAGTCAGGGTCACTCCGAAAAGATGATGTTCCCCAAGGACCCACTTACAGGCAGGTCACATGGGAACATGAGAATGACCAAGGGCCAAGCATAACACTGCGTGCCTTTAGTCCCAGGCCTCAGGAAGCAGACGCTGGCTGTGAGTTCAAGGTCAGCCTGGTGTGCATAGCAAGTTCCAGGACAGTCAGGGTTATCTAGTGAGGCCTAATCTAAAAAACAATTTAAAGGAATGAAGAAGACTCAGGCTAGCCCCACAGGGGCTCCAGCCTGGGGACAGAGATGACTATAGCAGCAGATTAATCCCAATAGCTGCACACAGCCTACTATAGGACAGAGTGGAGAGAGCCTTCATTTCTGGCCCAGAGATCTGGGTAAGGCTTCATGGAGGGAGCAGTGTAGAGATGAGCCTTGAACCCATGGTGGATTTTTAACAGGCGGGACAGAGTATGTGGGAAGCCCTGAAAAGATGGAAGAGTCAGCTAAGCTTGGGGTGTGTGGGCTCCAGGAACTTCACTCGGCTGAATGATAAGACACGGGAAGTATAATAGGCAGATGACACCGATTCCAGTGATGGAAGGTTCTGGATACCACGGGAAGGAAGCCTGGTATATTGCTTCCTTTCTGTATTTGGAAAGGGATTTAGTAGCAGTATTTGATTTGGGTAGTGGTATGGTTAAATCCCTAGCAGTGGCAGGAAAGTGAAGAGGTTCTAGAGAGGGCAGTGGACGTCACTAGCCTGGAAGAAAAGAGCATAAAGCAGGAAGCCAAGGTATCAGCCAGGATCGGGGATGCTTGGGCATAACAGAGACCAAAAATAGAGTCTTCACCAATAGGACTTCATCAGAAAGCCAGTCAAGGCTCCTCCAAGGAGTCTGTCACAGACTCGGGTTCCTCCTCTCTACAGTGTGGCTTCTATGCCCAAGGTCAGCTCATGGGCTAGAAAGGCTGCTGGACTGCTGAGAGAGTCAGCTGCAGAGGCGATGGGGAGCATCGTCTGTAAGACTGTAAGATGCACCCACTCTGCCTCGAATACATTCACTGTCAAGGAGAAAAGAAAGATGGCAACCGTAGGCTCACGTGGTCTCCGATACAGAGAATCGGAGATGGAGGGACAAACATGGCGGTGCGCACCTTTAACCCCAGCAGTCGGAAGGCAGAGGCAGGCAGATCTCTATGAGTTCATGGCCAGCCTGGTCTACACAGTGAGTCCCAAGACAGACAGACAGAGGCAAAGAAGCAGAGAGACAGAAAGACAGAGACAAAAAGAGAATCGGAGAGTATTCTGAGGCTACAAGTCAAATACAGGGCCCGTGAGGCTAATGAATCCATGAGCAAAAAGCAGAGAGTCCAGAGAGGTGAGGAAAAAGTGAAGTAGAGAGAAAAGACAACCCCCCTCCCCTCACCCACCCCCGCGCGCTACTGGGTCCTGCGTCACCAGAGGGGAGGGGCGCCATTATCCCAGCAGTCTCTGGACTGAGGCTTGCAAGTTTCCCTCAGCCACAGAGGAGACTGGGAGGAGAAAGGGCAGGAAAATGGATCTGGCCGTCCACAGCTCCCCATCCAAGGAGGGAGGCAACATCGGCTCTGCCACCCCAACGGTGGGGAGTGGAGGGGAGCAAGGACTATCACTGCTTGTCAAGGGCTCCGCGGTGCTTAGGAGGCAAGAGGCTCCTGGAGCCAGAATCCCTGGCAGGGTGAACCCGGTGCACGGAGCGGTTTGATAGGTAAGACAGCCTCGTGCTACCTCCAGGAAGCCCTCCCTAGAAGGACCTGGCCAGGAAACCATCCAGAGGGCTGAACAAGCCCCTGTCTTCGGACACCAAACAGGACTTCTAAGACCTCGGGTGGTGGCCGTACCCCACATGCCGCCGTCACTGGAAGGAAAGCTGGAGACTAGGACGGAAGGCCTGAGTAGCCATTTTCAATCTCTCTCTTCCTTTCCCTCTAGGAATGAAACTGGGGTCCACAGACTCCGTAACTTCTAGCCATCATCCTCCCGGTGTGCGAGTGTGTAGTGATAGCAAACACGGCAGTGTAGGCCTGTAATTCCAACTCCTGGAGCGGAGGCAGGAGAATCAGATGTTCAAGGCCATCTTCAACTACAAAGATTTCAAGACGAGCCTTGAATATTTGAGAATGTCTCCAAAATACAAACGGAGCCAATGCCTGCGGCGAACGTGCTTCTCCCTCGCTCTCCTGGATCAGTGACTTCATTTCCCAAAGATCTCATCCCTGTTTGTTATACAATGGCAATCTATGGGGTCTCAGACGTCACTGCGTCAGACAAAAGCCAAATGCCTGACAAGTAGCGACTTGAGGAGAGAGAGGTTCATGGTTTGAGGGGATACAACCCATCATGAGGGAGAAACCATGGCAACAGAACTCTTGGTGGCAGCAGGACCACGTGACGGGGGAAGGGTCTTGCTCACAAGTCAACAGAATAGGAAACAGAGGGAACAGGAAGCAGAGACTGGAGAAGTGGGTGGAGCTAAAGCCTCAAGACCCCGCCCTCCAGCTCCCCACCTCTTTGAGCTACTTCCTGACCGGTACCACTTTTCTCAGGGCTAGAGAGAAGGCTCGGCAGCTCAGAGTGCTTGCTGCCTTTCCAGAGTGTTCCCAGCACCCACACTAGTCAGCTTACAACAGCCTACACTTCTAGCTCCCAGGAATCTGATGCCCTCTGCCGCCTCCGCTGGCCTCTGAGGGCAACTACCACACAAGTTCATGTGCAGCACACAGACGCCCGTGTCAACCTAAAATTAAAAATGCAAACCTCTTAAAGCAGTTCCCTCTGCTGAGAATCAAGTGTCCAAAACCCTTGAGCTTATAGGGGGCGCTTTGCATTCATAACATTAGCAGGATTCTGAGGATGCTTAGTTAACTGATGGGATGTTGCAACAGCATGATGTCTGTGGCAGGAACCTGGGAAAGGAGGGGGAGGGGACGGGAGCAGAGGGGAGGGGAGGGGAGGAAGAAGGAAGGAGGGGAGGAGGGGAGGGGAGAAGGGGAGGGGGGAGGAGGGGAACTACATCAGTTAACTGCCATGCTTGCCCAGTGCATTATAAATACCAGTGTCAATTACAGCAGCGCGTGAGTCCCGGGGAGTCAGCCCTTCAGAAGCGCTGACCTTTCTCTCTGTAACCACCTCCACTCTGAGTTAGGAATGAGCAGCACTCTGACCCACAGAGGGGTATGGAGACTGTACATCTAGGAGTCTTTTTTGTACAGACCACCTTAGTCTCTCTGAGAGGGTTCTCTCCTGTATGGAGAAACACACACACACACACACACACACACACACTTATACACATGGCTCCAGGAAAAGAAAACGACAAGTCTCCCTGCCCTGAAACGCCAGCCAGATTCAGGTGGCTCTTGGGAACTCACTCCCAAGTCACAGATTCATTGAGAAATCCTCCTGTTGTGGGGTTCCTGGTCATGACTAGGGCCAGGCGGTGTGCAGACAGTGTTTTCCAGCTTCAGCTACCAACTCTGGGGACTCACGCAGTATCTGGCCATTTCTTTATCCACATTAGCCCAAGATTTTAAACGTCAGCCATCCTCCTCCCCAGTTCTAAAAGTGCCCAGCAAGACCGTCCGCCGAGGATGCCACATCTCTCTGCCCGGCAGCCTGTTCCCTCGGCAGGCATCCCGGACAAGGCCGCTGCAGCCTGCCTCGGGGCAGCCTCTCCTAGCTCCCCTGCGTGGCTAACAAGGAAGGATCTGACAGCCCAGGATTACCCGCTCAGAGGGAGCAGCGGGGACGGTGTTTACTCCCAAACCTGGCCCCATTTAGCGGGATGTGCTCGTCATTAATCTTCCTCCACAATCCGGTCCCCATCTGCTCCCACCTTTTAATGAACTGCCACTTGTCGTACTCAATAAAATCAGTACTTTGGGGAATTTCAGCGACGCTGGACGGGAGGTGGGAGGGAAGAGACAGAGGGAGCAGGCGATGAGGGAGAAGGAGCCGAAAGCCCCCCGGGGCGTTAGAGCAAGGAGACAGCGATAGAGATAGCCCAAACGCAGGGTCCGCAGCCATGTCTGCTCCGCTCAGAACCACATCGCAACACCCGCACCCCTGGCCTCACTGCCCCAGAGCAGGGAACTAACAACCACAGTGTCGTGGCCTGGCCAGTCCTGCCCTGCACAGCACTGTGCCAGGCCAAGTTTGATCTGAGTGAAGCTCCCGGTAAGAGTGGCAGAGGCGGCAAATGGATAGTGTTTCTCAGCCTCAGCTACCAGCAGGGGGCACATGTCCCACCCGGGCTGTTGCTTCCTGGTTACTGTTTTGGCAGTCAGCCGGCTCTGAGCTGCAAATTAACAGCAGGAAAAGTGCCTGGGAATGCTGGGGCTTCAGTCAGCCCTTCTCAGTCATATGCCTGTACCAAACTGTGACGAGGGCTTCGTCCAGGGAGGGGAAGATGGACCGAGAAGATGGATCCCACGGCTAGGGGTGGAGTCATAAAAGGAACCATCTAGTCTAGGGAGAAAGAGCCGCCTCAAGGTCGTGTAATAAAGGATTTGAGGACTAGCGCCCAAGGCTGCACCCTGCCCTCTGAAGCCCCAACTTCTCCAGATCAGGAACTGTAATACCTTGCCTGAAGGTTTCAGCTTGACCAGTCCTAGGAAGAAGCGGGCCTCAGGATATGAGCAATCGTTAGGTCTGTGTTCAGATTTAAACACCCATATTCCCTGCCCTCATCCAGCACACCTTCGCCTCTCGGTGCCTCAGTTTCCCTCTAGGATGCTTGCCAACCTCTCCTGAGAAACAGAGGCCTCCAAATACTGTGTTTCCGACCTCCCCCACCACACAATCAGATCCACCAGGCAGGGCCTTCCTGGCTCCTCTCAACAGCAACCTCCCAGCTGTCTAAAATAAAGCCCAGTGGAATGGCCAAGTGGCCGTGTGACTGAGGGGGCGAGGAAATAAAGATTCAGATTTCCTAACTTTGTGTGTCACCCATCTTTAGGGACTTGGTGTCTTTCTTGGCCTTTCATCTTCTTGGCGTTTCTAAGCTGCCTACATGATCCTCCCCATACCAAAGGCAGGCCCCGTCCTTCCGAAGGTCACTTCCTCCCATGTCCCACCCACCAGCATTCCCAAGATCCCTTCTCACAGGGTTCAGTCACCAAACATATGAAAAGAAAGAGGCCTCCTGCTTCCAGCTCTTGCACGGGTCCCCAGAAGTGACCTAGCTTGGATGACTTTACACAGCGCCCGCTGACAGGTTACCTCCACTTGAGGCACTCTGAGCTCAGAAACCATTGATCTCTCTCCAGATTCTACCCACGCCTGCAAAAGACCATCTCACTTGAAGCAAAAAGTCATTTGAACGTTATACCAAAAGAGGGTAGAAAACAAAGTCAAAGGAGCACTTCAACCTGCCACAAGGTGGGTGAGCTGTCGGGGAGCAGCAGCTCGCACCCCAAACCCAAGCCTGACGGTGCTTTGAAGCAAGAAGAGGAAACGCCGTGGAAGATGTAAGAGAGAGGATACAGGATGGAGCCCTGCTGACCTCGTCACTAGCTTAGGCTACAGGAAGTAGCTCAAGCCCCCGACAGGCAGCCTCAGAGGAGTTCCATCCAGCAGACCTGTCGGGATGTCTGTATCCCTGCAACTCAACACATACACACCCCAAAAGGACTAAGGCCGCCTCCCTGGAGCTTGGAGGACGAGGATGGTGGTGGCCCGTGGCTGATGGCCAGAAGACATCAGTTCCACACAGTGACATGAACCTGGTCACCCTCCCGCCCTCTATGCCTTCCACTCACCTGAGTGACTGTCTTACTTCTCTACTGTTGTGCATGACCAAGGCAACTTACAGAAGGAAGAGTTGTTTCGAGGCTTACAGTTTCAGAGGGTGAGTCCATGACCATCGTGGCATAGAGTAAGGTGGGCAGGCAGGCTTGGTGTTGGAGCAGTCGCTAAGGATTCACAACTGATCCACAAGTTGGAGGTGTGTGTGTGTGTGTGTGTGTGTGTGTGTGTGTGTAGGAAGAGAGAGAGACAGAGACAGAGAGAGACACGCTGGCATGATCTTTTGAAACCTCAGACTCGCTCCCAGTGACACACCTCCCCCACCAAGGCCACGCCTCCTAATCCTTCCCCCACAGTTCCACCAACCGGGGACTAAATATTCAAACATATGAGCTTATGAGGCCCATGCTCATCCACACCCACAGAGACAGAGGCTGAGTCCTGGTAATATCTGGTCCGTCACAGTCCCTGTAACAGTAAAGATGGCTGCCCCCTCCAGGCAATGATCATTCACAGGAAAACAAAAGGAAATAGCCAAGGAATACAACACTTATCAGAAAGAAAAAAAATAGAAGGAATTGCAACAGATAGAAATTAAGCTGGAGAACTAAGCAGGACAGGAATCTGAAATACCAGTGTGGGCCAGCAAGCTAGCTCAGAGAATCAAAGGGGCTTGCTGCCAAGCCTGATGACCTGAGCTGGATCCCTGGAGCTCACGTGGTGGAAGGAGAGAACCAACTCCTGATGGTTGTCCTCTGACCCTGACATGTGCGTGCTGTGACGCACTCACATACACACGCAATAAATAAATGAGAAGATAGTTTTATACTAAAGATTCTCAAAGAAATGAGGGAAGACGCTAGGCTGTGAAGTGGAAACATACAGTTATAACAAAAAGGCAGCTGGAAATCCCACTATGGAGAAGACTATGGTTGAAACAGTCAGAAGATGTGAGGACCAGCAGAGCCGGTACAGCTAAAGAACAAACAGGAGAAGCCAGTCACGCTGATGCTAAACCGTCTATGAAGTTATCAGCCGCCAGCCAGTGAGATGGCTCCGGGGTGAAGCACCTGTCACCAAGCTTGTCCCCCAGAGCCATATGGTGGTAGGAAAGAAATAAGTACTCCTGGTTATTCTCTGTTGTCCACATGTGGGCCATGGTGCCACAGTACACACACACACACACACACACACACACACACACACATGCCCACATACACGTCCACACTCATAATACAATAAAGTGTTATTTCAGTGTTTAAAAGAGAAAACACCCCCTAAACGTTTAGCTCTATCCTAAAGGAGCCTATAATTAAATACCAGTGGGGACAAGGTGGGGCCATCGTGAAGATGAGAGACGGGTCCACATCTTTTTCAGGGCAAGAGAGAGATTTGATATACAGCATAGGAGCAGATAGATGAGACTGCAGGATATTCTCTTTGAGCATATTGTGGTATTTTTTACTTGCATACTTTATTTATTTATTTGTGTGTGTGTGTGTGTGTGTGTGTGTGAGAGAGAGAGAGAGTGAGAGAGAGAGAGAGAGAGAGAGAGAGAGAGAGAGAGAGAGAGGCTGGGGATGGAACCCAGACCTTCCTTGTACATCTTCTGTAACTACTTTATCAGTGAGCTATACTCCCAGCTTAGAATATTCTCTTTGAAAACTTCGTAGCCTATACAAGTAAGAAAATCAATAAAATAAGGCATGTGCTGGAAAATATTGGAGTAAACAAGAAAACAGTGAGAGTCCAAAAAAAAAAAAAAAAAGTGTGTCCACAGCCAACTACAACTAGATATTTTTAAGCAACTGTAGCTTGACGGGACAAGGCGGGACCATCATGACTATGAGAGGGGGGTCCATGTCTTTTTCAGGGCAAGAGAGAGATTCAAGAACATAATAAGAAACATGCTTTTAATTAGAAGTCTTAATAAGATAATCCCCAGGAATTGCTTTTGACTAGCCAGCATGCATGGTGTTACGCCATAGTAACGAGCTGCCCCGCCTCAGTGGCTCAAAACAACAACAGTTATTTCCCGTCCAGACGCTGGCCGTACGCCAGCTGAGGCAGATGGATTTCTCTCATAACTTTTTGTTCCGCCACTGGGCTGGAGACACAGGCCTACTTCAAGCCCACGGCAGAGGGGAATGGGCAGTAGGGCCAGAGGATGGGCACTGAGGTCACCCTGACATGAGATCCTTTTGACTGTTCGCCCTCAGGGTCATGCACGGTATCAGTGGAGCCCGAGAATACCCTCCCGGGCTTGTGCTGCAAACCTCTCAGACACAGGAAGGGATACGTGACCACCGCATATGAAGGATGGAATATCTCCAGGACCAAGAAAATAAAACTTTAATTAGTGAACATCATAAAGGGAGGGGGTATAAAAAGCAATAATATATAAAATAAGATAATAAAGAAATATTAAAATGAATCAAAGTTATAATGAAGAAAAGGAAAAACTGCTGCATCTGTTCACACCTATAATCCTGGTAGTCGGGATGCTGAAGCAGGAAGATCATGAGTATGAGGTTAACCTGGGCTACATAATGAGACATAATGAGACATATATCGAGAGAGAGAGAGAGAGAGAGAGAGAGAGAGAGAGAGAGAGAGAGAGAGAGAGAATATATACATGCTAGATTTTCTTTAGAAGAAATACCAAGCAATGTGTTTTCTAGAAATGATATGTTTAAATTGAAAAAAATAAATAAATCTAGGGTTCAAGCTTGGCAAGATGGTTCAGAGCTGAGCCCCTGCCTCTCTCAATGCTTAAATGCAACTATAAACCCTAAACATGATGCCCGAGGCCACCTGAAGAAAGCTCTGAACTATGATAAGAAAATGGTTCTGTGACCCAGAACTAGAGGAGCGGGCCATCCAGCTTCCTACAGCCCCGGCCAGCAGAACAACCGATGAAAGCAAGGCCCAGCCTAGCAGCCGGAAAGGACATGGCTCACTCCTCTCCCAAACCAAAGGGAATCTAGAAAATGCAGTGCCACAATGGGAACTGTGGATGGGCAACCGTCACCTGGAAAAACAGCCACTGGACCGGTCTGGTTTTGTGTGACAACTTGACACAAGCTAGAGTCAAGCTAGAGAGAAAGGAGCCTCCGTTGAGGAAACGCCTCCATGAGTTCCCGCTGTAGGGCATTTTCTCAATTAGTGATCTGTGTGGGAGGGGCCAGCCCAAGGAGGGTCACACCGTCCCTGGGCTGGTGATCTTGGGCTCTGTAAGAAAGCAGGCCGATAAGACGCACCTCTCCGTGGCCTCTGCATCAGCTCCCGCCTCCAGGTTCCTGCCCTGCTTGAGTTCCCATCCCGACTTCCTTTGGTGACAAGCTGCAATGTGGAAGCATAAGCCAGACAAACCCTTTTCTCGTCAACTTGTGTTTTGGCAACTTGTGCTGTGTCATCACAACAATAGAAGCCCTAACTAAGACAGCCACCTTCCCTCATCTGCTTGAAACACCCTTCCTTCCCCCAAGAGACACCATACAATGTAGCCTCTACGCCTTGGACAACATTATCAGAAGCTAATCAGACCCCACCAGCATCAGATAAACCATGTGGATCAACCAACATCAGAAAGGCCCTGAAATCAACTGTCACTAAAGATCCGGTCCAGACTCCAGTGTGCTGAACTCAGAATGACTGCCTTATCGGCACAAAGCTCAGCGAAGACCCGAGTCTTCTAACGCGATACACAAAATGTCCAAGGCACAATTTTAAAACCACCTATAATACCCCAAATCAAGAAAAATCAGAATGCAAATGAGGAAAGGCAATCAGCAACACCCACTGAGATGAATCAGACGTTGGAATTATCTGAAGATCATTTTTTAAAAAGCTATCCTAAAAATGCTTCAATGATGGATTACAAGTTCTCTCGAAACAAATGGAGAAAATAGTCTTAATAAAAGCCGACGTTGTATATGCGTGAGCATATACACACACACACCACTTTTCAAACACACTCTAGGGTGGACACCAGAGAACTTGAAACCACAGTAACAGAATTGTTTAATAGTTGGCTGCATTCGGTCGTACAGTGGAGATAGCACCGGACACATCAGTGGGCACGGTGAGGGCAGACCAGACAGATTTTTTTCCCCTTCCAGTCTGAAAAACCGCAGGCAGTGGGTTTAAAAAGTCATGAACAGAAGCCAGCGTTCCCATGGTTAGAACCAAGGGATGTGGGGAGGGGGAGGCTGCAAGAGTGTCCAGAGAAATGGTGGCTGAGCTCATCCTGCATGGCTAGACACAAGCCAGCACGTGTGCTGTGGCTGGGCACCACTCTAGAGACAGGTATTAAATGAAGAGCAAGTAACTCTGTGTGTTACTTACCATATATAAATACATATTCATATATATATATATACATACATATATGTATGTTTATATTCAGACTAGGGGTCTGAAGAGAAGGTTCGGGGATAAAGAAGATAAACTCTTGCAGAAGACCTGGGTCCAGTTCCCAGCACCCACATGGTGGCTCACAGCCTCCTGTAACTGCAGCTCCAGGAGACCTAATGTCCTCTTCTGACCTCTACAGGGCTGCATGAATGTAGTGCACATGAACATACACACACACACACACACACACACACACACACACACTAAAATAAATATCTTTAAACAAGAGATCATCGGTATCAGTATTGGCCAGCCATTTGAGCTGGTGGAAGACAGAAGGTGAAAGCAGCTTGCAAGAGAGCAGCAGGGATCCTTGTGCTCACAGAACTGTTCAATGTCTCCACCGTGGTGCTAGACACACTAACCCAACAGGCACACACACACACACACACACACACACACACAATTACGGGTATAGGAAGAAATTTAAAGAGTCTGATAATAGGTTTGGTGTGTTGTATCAACATCAATATCTCAATTATGATATTACACTGGAGCTTTGCCAAATGTTCCCATTAGGGGAAACTCATTAGAGTGTACACAGGCTCTCTCCATATTGTTTATTACAGTGCATAGAAATCTATAACTATGTCAATAAAATTTTCGACGAAGATATAATCTATGGAAAAGTTGAAAAATAAGGGGACAGTGTGGTACAGATGGAAAAATTGTCAATGCCATTCCCTCTTCCATTTTTCCATAGAAAATGATTTTCTGTTAGGAGCATGGCTTCTGAGAATAAAGAACACATCTCCTCCCAGGCATAGCCTATGCCTAAGTTGTGATCAATAGGTGGTACTCAACTTCCAAAACGTGCTCTTAAAGAACAGAGGACCACCCTCTCTCCTTCCTGATCCCTTTCTTCTAAACAATATCCATGAGAAGCATACAAAAGCAAAGGACTGTGGGAGGCCCCTGGTACCCTAAGGACGCTGAGGGCTTCCATGACCTCCTGTCTGCCTTTGCCTTATTACAAAGAAACGAATGTCTACCGTACTGAAGGCACACCAACCCCAGGGCTTCTGCAGGATATGTAAAGAAATAGTCATCGTATTTGGGACACTAGTATCTGGGTGCTGTGGCTGAAGAGATTCTGAACTTAAAGGGTCAAAGGTCAAAGATGACACCTGCAAAATTATACCACAATTTCATTTTTTTTTTCGAACCAAGTAGAACGCTAGGCCAAAAAAGCAAACTTCAAAGAACAAAGGCAGCCACAGCTGTAAAGAACAACTGTGTTAGTCACATTTATATCACTGACCAAATGCCTGACAAAACCAGCCCAGGGAATGATGGATTTATTCAGGCTCATGGTTCGGGAAGATTGCAATCCACCATAGTGAGGAAAGCATTCGTTCCTGGTGGACGAAGCATGAGGTGAAGGTGTTCTCATAACATCAGACCAAGACTTGAGGAATGGCCAAGACCTTCACAGGCCTATCCCCTGGAACTACTCTGCCAGCCAGGCCTCACCTCCCCAAGTTTCCACAGCCTCCATGTCACTGCTTCAATGCCTGTTCCTATTTGGTTGCTTGTTTTGTTTTGCTTTGTTTTTTAAGACGAATTTTCGCTGTATAGCCCTGGCTGTCCTGGAACTCACTCTGTAGATCAGGTTGGCCTCAAAACTCAGAAATCCACCTGCCTCTGCCTCCCAAGTTCTGAGATTAAAGGCATGCGCTGCCACCACCACCACCACCAGACAGTTGGATGCATGTTCTTAAAACCCGAGCCTGTGTGAAACATCTCATATTCAAACTCTAACAGCGTAACAGTAATACATCATGAATGTGAGTGAGCTTAATAATGTAGCCTCTAAGACTGCAAAGAAGGCTGAGCGTGGTAGCACATGCCCAGTACTGAGGAGACAGAGGCAGCTGATCTCTGATCTATACATAGTGAGTTCTAGTCCAGTCAGGACTACATAGTGAGGCCTTGTCTCAAACAAACAAAAAGACTATAAAGCAATAGAGAAAAGAGACAGGAAAAATGTAATTTGGGAATTTAACTCACCCCTGTCAGAAACAGATCAAGAAAACAGAACTGAACAAAAACAGATTTGAGCAACACAGTTGATAATTTTTTACTGAAATACAGTACATCGCCCCAGCCGTGGGCAATCTAGATTACTTTTTAGCTCACCTGGATCATTCAAACAAATTTCCTCTGAAGTGGCTTACGAAGGATGATTATTTTACCATCCCTAAAAACTATAATAAAAATAGCACTCTATAACAAAAAGACAGGGTCTTATTAATACTAAAGTCATAGAAACCTAAGGCTCAAGCTACTTAATAACACTTGTGTCACAGAAGCAAGTATCGGGAAAATTACAAAATACTTAGAACTGAATGACACTAAAAGCACCACATGTCAAAGTCTTGGGGACTCAGCTAACACGAAACTAAGGGAATGAGTGACTTTAGTTGTATTTGTCCCTCATCCCTCCCCCCAAAAATGAGAAAAATTGACTAATACTTTACTCAATAATTTAACGAATAACCCCAAAGAAAGGAATAATAAAACAATGTGGAAATCAATAAAATCAAGAATAAAAGGCTAAGGTGACAGCACCACTGGTAAACTGTTTGCTATGCAAATATAAGGACCTGTGTCCAGTACTCAGGATCCACGTTAAAAAAAAATAGCCAAGCGTGGTAGCAAACACCTATGGTTGCCTGCACATACATGCGTGTGAGCACTCCTGCGTATATGCTCACACACACACACACACACACACACACACACACTCATGAATAAAACTGTACTAAAGCTAAAACATCATTTTTTGCCATTACCAACAAAGTCACGTTCACTGTCATTAGTGACCACTAAAATCATTGCTGTGCAACCAAACACTGTCACCACAGTCCTCTTGAGGGGAAAGTGTAACCCGCTGAGGAGATAGTCATGGTGAAGTGTCCATCCGCGCCCGCATCTCTCAACCTGTGTAGAGTCAGATGCTGTGTCTGAGTGAGCCTCCCGATCCTCTCACAAATTCACAGGAAACTGGAGAAAAATTCACTCGCCTCTGAATTCAGTTAAAGATTCTTGAGATTCTTGCGGATGATTTTTAGGAAATTAAAAGACAGGTTTTAATTAACATATGGAAAAGTGATGCTTTAATGTCCACATAAACATAAGTCAACCTTTTAAAAAGAGGAACAGCACTGATGGCTTGCTATATCAGATACTAGGATATAGGGCTTTAAAATTCTGTGTACTAACTCGGGAAAGGACACGCTGAGCTAGAGACCTGGCTCAGTGATTGAGAGCACTTGCGGCTCCGGCAGAGGACCTGGGTTTAATTCCCAGCACTGACATAGTGGCTCACACCCATCTATGACTCCAATTCCGGTGTGTCCAGTGACCTCTGGCCTCTGCGGGAATGAGTCACCACACAGTGCAGAGGCACACATTGCAGGCAAAATATCATACACGTAAAATATTGAAATGATAATTTTTAAAAGCACAGGCATATCAGGGCTGGGGAAATGGCTCAGCAGTTAAGAACACTCACTGACTGCTCTTCCAGAAGTCCTGAGATCAATTCTCAGCAACTACATGGTGGCTCACAATCATCTGTAATGGAGATCTGATGCCCTCTTCTGTGTGTCTGAAGACAGCGACAGTGTACTCACATACACGAAATAAATAATTTTTTAAAAAAGTATAGACATAACAACCTAATGGAACAGTGCTGAGGATATATACATATACATATATATGTCTGTGTGTACATAAAAACTTGATATTTGATGAAAATGGCCTAAGTTAGGAGAAAATGATTACATAGTTATGATTTACACACACACACACACACACACACACACACACACACACACACGAAGTGTTAAAATTCTAACCTCACATAAAAGTGATTTAATTCCAAAGCTGGGCATGGAATCCCAGCTCTCTAAGACAGAAAGATAGGCACATGCTTAAGGCAGCCTTAGAGACATGGAAAGACCTGTCTCAAGAACAAAATAGTGAAATGAAAGGCGACTTTCAGACAGGTTAAAGGCCTGGAATTGAAAGGTTAAATGACAGAAGGAAGTAACTAAAATAAGGATCCTGGGATCCTGGGATCCTGGGAAGGCAGGGACGCCATGAACACAGCCTGAATAACAAGGAGCTGAAAAAACAAGGTGATTGCTGTGTCTGCGCCAAAATTAAAGGTTTCTACTAATTTAAAGGATACTGTATTGGTTTCTTAGGGCAGATATAAGAAAATACCATAAGCCAGATTGACTAAAAGTCACAGAGGTTAGCTATGTGTGGTGGCCTCAAACTCACAGAGATCCTCCTGCCTGCCTCTGCATCCCCTAGGGGCTGGGACGCAACACACAAGAGGCACTGTGATTCCGATCTCTGCGTCCACCTCCACGGCCTTTTTTGAGGTATGTCTCTCTGTCCTCTCAGAAGGACAGAATTATTGGATTTAGAGCCCCACCCCCATGTCATCCTGGAATTCCTCACTCGTCACATCTGTAGGCCATGTTCCAAATAAGGTCATTCTGAGTTTCCAAGTAGCCATGAATTGGTCCTCCAGCCCCTCTAAGTTTATCTCCTTCCTGCCTCTAGGGCTCAGTCTTCCCATCTCAACCTTCACAAATGCCTAATTCTGAGTCTGAAACATCTGAATGAACTTTGATCATCACTTTGAATGGATTAAGAAATGGCGACCCAAATTGAGACCCATCCCACAGGCAAGAACCAATCCCTGACACTATTAATGATTCTCTGTTATGCTTGCCGACAGGAACCTAGAGACTGGAACTGTTCTCTGAGAGGCTCCACCCAGCAGCCAACGGAAAGAGATGAAGAGACTCACACCCAAACATTTGATGGGTGGAGCTCAGGGAAGAGTTGGGAGAAGGATTGAGGGACCCAAAGAGTACGGGGACTCCACAGGAAGACCAACAGAGTCAACCAACCTGGACCCTTGGTGGCTCCCAGACTGAACCACCAGCCACAGAGCAAGCAGGGGCTGGGCCTAGGCCCCCTGCACATATGTAGCTGATGAGCAGTTTGGTCCCCAACCACAGGAGTGGGGGCTCTCCCTGAATCTGTTGTCAGCCTGACTGTGGATCCCATTCCCCTAAATGGAGAGCCTTATCTGGCCTCAGTGAGATGTGCCTGGTCCTGCAGTGCCAAGGTGTGCCTGGAGAGAGGGGGATAGTGAGGAGGGGGAATATTACTTAGAGGGAGGTCCCCCCTCTCAAAGGAGAAAGGAAGGAGGAAGGAGGGGTGGTTCTATATGAGGGGGTACTGGGAGGAGAGAGGGAGCTGATACTGGGATGTAAAGTGAATATATATATGCATATATATGTATGTATGTATGTATGTATGTGTGTGTATGTGTGTGTGTGTGTGTATATATATATATATATATATATATATATATATATATATATATAAAACAATTAGGTCCTGGGTGCTCTGATCTAAAGGATGGATTAATCCCCTGATGCATTTACAATCTGGTAGCAATACAGGGAGAGTGAAAAGTAGAAGACTGGGGACTGGAGAGATAACTCAGTGGGTAAGAGCACTGACTGCTCTTCCAGAGGTCCTGAGCTCAATTCCCAGCAACCACATGGCGGCTCACAACCATCTGTAATGGGACCGGATGCCCTCTTCTGGTGTGTCTGAAGACAGCGACAGTGTGCTCATGTACATGAAATAAATACATCTTTAAAAAAGAAAAAGGGAGAGTCGAATGCAGGACCTAGCGGGAGGAAGTAGCCCATGGGGGTGGGGCACGCTTGTCCTCAGGGGCCACATCTGCCTGGTCTCTTCCAATATTTCCCTTTTCTCTGCTTTTTCAGTCACTATGGCGAGAGGAAGTACGCTGCTCTCCCCCATGATGGACTGACACCTGAAACCCTGGTCTAAAGTAAACCCTTTTTCCTTTTCACTCATTTCTGTTCCAGATATTTTGGTTCCAGTGACGGGACAGCTCTCCTAGGGAGACTCTCCATAGGAAACACCCGAGGGTGAGATCCCTCTGCATCAGCGACCAGAGAAACTTTGTTTCCAATTTGAGATCATGGGGCAGATGCTGGACAGGTGGCGGGTTCCAGAAGGAAGGAGGTGAACGGAAATAAAGTGGCCATCCCTAGGCAAGGCCACGTGCCAACAGGAAAAAAAAGTCAAGATTCTTATGCTGAAATTAAACACAATGAATTCATGAAATTCTTAGGCAAATGGTTAGATCTGGAAAATATCATCCTAAGTGAAGTAACCCAATCATGAAAGAACACACATGGAATGCAGTCACTGAGAAGTGAATATTAGCCCAGAAGCTCTGAATACACAAGACACAATTCACACATCAAATCATTCCCAAGAAGAAGGAAGGAGAGGGCCCTGGAAAGGCTTGATCCAGCAATGTAGGTAATTACCAAGACAGAGAAGTAGGAGGGGGTTGATTGGAGAACGGGCAGAGGGAAGAGGGCTTATGGGACTTATGGGGAGGGGGAAACCAGGAAAGGGAAAATCATTTGGAATGTAAACAAAGAATATAGAATATAGAATATATATATATAAAAGCATAAGAATCATATATATATATTTATATATGACTCTTATGCTGAGTCTCGCCATGTGGACAGTCCCTGAGAGCGCTGCCTCTCTCGTTTTGTTCCCCTTAGTCTGACCCCAGCTTCCTCCCCATCCCCCTCAGGGACTCGCTGCTCTGAGATGCTGCCCCCTCCTGTCTCATTGTGCTCCTCCCCCGCATAAGGACCAGTGTGCCCCATCAGCTAAACTCAGGATGGCCCTGGGTAGGTCACAGTCCCTCCCTTAGAAACCTGGACCCAGAGCAGTAAAAAGACTTCTGAGTGCCAGCCAACGGCTCTTTTGGACCATTGTTTTGAGAAAGATCCCACCAGTATCAAAGCCTGGAAAGTTCTAGATCAAAGTCGTGCAAATTCAACGCCTAATGAAGGTCTGTTTCCAAGGTCACGGCAGAAGAGAGGAGGGACATCTTCAGAGTTTGTTACTGGTCCCATTCATGAAGACTCCACCCTCATGACCTAACCATGTCCCAAAGGTCTCACTTCCTATAATACTATCTTGGAGGCTGTAATATCAATGCACACACTCGGAAAAGACAGAAACAATCTGTCTCTAGTAGTGAGACAGAGGAGAGCAAGGATATAGATAGCAGCTATTTCCCATAAGCAATGCTACATGCAAAGTCCCAACATCCCAGAGCCTACAGAATCTAGTCTATATGTCTAGGGACTCCATTCTCAAACAGTCCCCCTTCTTCGTTCAGGTCTCTCCCTCCTCCAGCAAGGATTAACTGATCGTAGATCTTCAGTGGCTGGAGCGGCCTTGGGAGCCTATCCCCCTCCGTGACAGGATGCTGTCTGGCCCGTTCATGTGCGAGCCCTGTGCAGACAATCACAGCTCAGCTGTCGAGCAGTACAAAGGCCGTGTCCTGTCTGAGGAGAACATTCTTCCCAGCTCTCACACCTCCACTCCATTCCCACCACAGCCTTCTGCAATGCTCCCTGAACCTGGGTGTGTCCATGTCATTCAGGACTGAGCAGACAACTCCCACTTAGTCTCAACCCTTTGACCCACTGCGCATCTCCAAATAACTGCCACCTACTATAAAAAGAAGCTTCTCTGGCCCAAGTGGACAGCAGGAAAGACATAAATATTTCTTGTGGGTCTGTTGTTGTTGCTTTTAGAGAGAGGGTCTTGCAAACCCAAGGGTAACCTTGGGCCCTGCTGCCCCTTAGCTCCACCCACTAAGCACTGGGATCATAGTTAGGGCCACTACTCTTACCTTAAGGTTCTCTCCCTGAATGAACATTGTTCTCTTACCTGCTGGTGTGTCTTGTCACACACTCCCCTTGCTGGCTGGGTAGGTTAAATCCTGAGAAACCCTGGAATGTGGTAGGCCCTTGCTAAATGTGTTCTATTTGCATACTCACCTGGCCTGCAAGCTCCTGGGTAAAGTGGTACCCCACCCTTCCCCAGCCACACATGCCCAGGGTACAGCTCAATAAAGGTTAAAAAAACAAAAAGCAAAAACAAAAAACAAAAAGACAAAAAACCAACAACAACAAAAAGCAACTTGCAGAGCAAGAGAGAGGCAAAGGACCTCTCAGGTGCTTCAAGCCCCAGGCTGGCAGGCGCCTGCTACATCCTCTCATCCGGTTGTAAAGCGCCTGTGTTCATTATTTTAACAGTGATTCGTGATCAAACGATTTGGTGTTAATGTGGAGCTAATGTATAAATCCATACGGGTCCCACAGTCATTTAGCATTAATTAAACGAGGTCATTATAAGGCTGAGATTCCACCGGGTTTATTGTGCTCAGCGACTAATGACAAGGCCTACTCCACCACTTCGCTTTCTGTCTCTGTCCTGCCCCTCATGTCTCCGGAGGGCTGCCTTGGAGCAGGCTCACAGCTTTCACGGGATGGAGAGCCGGACACCAGGAGCTGGAGTACGGAGATGATTGTCAGGAGGGCAGTTCAAAGAATTCTGCCCTCGCCCTCCAGGAGCTGACTCTTCATAAGGAAGATATCGGGGGCACACATGGTTCCAGCCAAATGTGTGGCAGAGGAAGGCCTTGTCAGGCATCAGTGGGAGGAGAGGTCCTTGGTCCTGTGAAGGCTCAATAGATGCCCAGCTTGGGGAAATCGAGGGGGGGGTAGGTGGGAGTGGGTCGGGTGGAGGGGCATATACTTGGAGGCAGGGGGTAGGAGGAGGGGTTGGGGTTTTCGGAGAGGGGGAAACCGGAAAAGGTTGTAGCATTTGAAATATAAATGAAGAATATATTCAATAAAAAATTATTAAAAAAAAAAAAGAGCTGTAAATGACCAAGTACCAGCTTGGGAGCCCAGAGAACAGAATTCTAGAGGCTGTGCAGACCATGGGTAAGATACAGCTCCTCTCTGTTCTCTTCAGGTAATTAAGGCACCTGGACAAGCCAACCTTATCTTCTCCACCCAGGAGTTACCTCTTCTGTACCATTCAGACCTTAGTTCACACACCAGCTCCCCCATCCCAGACTGACCACCCTCTGTGACCCACACCCCATCGCTCTGGAGTTTCTCTTCTGTTTGGTTTTCTTTATAAATTTACCTGCATATATATATGCATTTATGTGTATATGTATATTATATGTATACATATATGATATGCATTTGTATGTGGTGTATATGTATATTGTATGCATATGTATATTGTGTGTGTTGTGTGTGTATTGTATGTATGCTATGTGTACATGTACATGTATATGTATATATGTTTGCTAGTGTATTGTTTCCATCCTCCCTTCCCTGCGAGCCCCACCTCCCCCAGTCCAGACTGATGGCCTCATCCATCCCAGCTCTCACTTCAACACCAGCTCCCACACAGCACCGGGCAACGGTAGGAGCTCATCTCCCCATCAACGAGGGAAGGCTAAGACCCTTCCAAAGGACAGTTGTGCCCAGAAACCAAGGGTCACTTGTGAAGCAGGAAGGATGGGACTCGGACGCCTGGGCACTGTAGAGAACGATGGACTGAGTGCTGAGGGGTGGAGGAAGGCAAGCGGCTGGAGAAGAGGCGGATGCCACCCGGAGAAGCCACCGCGGGGAAGAGCTCAGAGCCTTGGCAGCCGCTGCATCACAGGGCTTCCGGCCAAGGCCATTTAGGGAAGCCACGTTAGTAATCACACTGCGAGAGTTCCTTGCAGCAGGAACAAGCCCCATCCAAGGCCCTGCCACGCACACCTCTCCACCCCATTCTCCTGCCATCCCCTTGGCACAGGGAGGGGGAAGCCCTTTGCTGTGTAGACACAAAGAGCTGATAGCACTAATTGTTCGTTTGTATAGTGTTTCCCCGTTCCCAGAGCAAGGTTTCTGTAGAGAAGAGCAAAGAATTGGCTCAGAGAGTCAATGGGCTTGTCCCTGTCACTTCCCCTGCAGGTGGCCCAACTACCCCAAACTCAAAACTTTCCGCAGTCCAATGGTCTGTTTTTTCACATAAACAAACCGAGACAGAGAGCATACATGGTTGGCGATGACATAAGCCGGCGTATATACACATGTATGTATACATGTATACACTCATGCCTATCCTTACACATGTATGCATATATATACATACATACATACACACAGACTGAGATCTGATGTGATCAGGAAGGGGACAACCCCTTTCCAGACTGAGCATCGACAGAGGAGTGGCCTTGAAGGATGGTCCGGGACTCCTAGCATCTGAATCTAACACTCAAAGCTAGAAACGAGAAGAATCCAGTCTCTGCACATCCAGTCTGAGTTCTCTGTCCCCACAGTCTCTACTTTTTTGCCATAATTTCCAAATGAAATAGCATGTCACCACACAGGAACAGGCTCTCAATGGACTCCTGGGATAGGCAAGGCAGGAACCAGGTGACTTAGGCATATAGGTATCTCACATAACCTCGGTGTTAGGGGACGGTAGCAGCGTTGGGCACCGAGGCAAGCTGAAGACAGTTACTCTGCAGCAGAGGCTTAACTGCAGCCGGGAGCGACCACACAGAGCATGCTCGAGTTATCAGTTCTTACCATTGTTTGATGAAAGGCCAGACATGTGGATCTCTGTTGGAAATTCTAGAACTTTAAATGCTGGCATTTAAATGTAAAGCGCTGCGTGGGCCAAACAGAATGTCTTGCAGTGAGTTTCTTTGTTTTAACAGCTTTATCGAGGTATAATTGATATGCAAAAAAAACTGCACATATTTAACGGTACAGTCGGATGAGCCTGGCCATATGCGAACTCCCGTGAGACTATCCCAAAATCAGATCTAACAGAGAGAGTGAGAGAGAGAAAGAGAGAGAGAGAGAGAGAGAGAGAGAGAGAGAGAGAGAGAAGGAGGGAGGGGAGAGGGGGAGGGGAGGGGAGGGGGAAGGGGGAGAGGAGAGGGGGAGAGAGGGGGGAGAGGGGGAGGGGAAGGGGGAGAGGGAGAGAGAGAGGGAGGGAGGGAGGGAGAGAGAGAGAGAGAGAGAGAGAGAGAGAGAGAGAGAGAGAGAGAGCTCCTGTGTCCCTTTGCTGACACTGTGTGTGTCTATGATAAGAGCATTTGAATGAAGGCTGCCCTCTTACAAAGTTTGCAGTGGCCACTGTTAGCATTCAGAACTGTTGAACAGTCATCTCTAGAACACATTCAAAGCCCATCTTCTCACTGAGTGGTCCCCCACCACTTTCCCTCAGCCCTGGGAATGTGCTCCAACCCTGATACCACCAAGAGCACTCTTGGCTTCTGTTAGTTTGACCTTTTAAGTGCATCATGTAAAATAATAGAGGGCTAGTCTGCATGTGTGAGGCTCTGGGTTCCATCTCCAGGGTCACACACACACACACACACACACACACACACACACACGGGGGCGCACACATGCTCGTACACATGCACACGAACACTTACTCCTGAAATCAATGTGGCCCTTGTCTCAGGACTGACTTGGCTTAGTCACCTGTCTCCCAGGCTCACTGCCACTGAGGCAGATGACAGGGTCCTCTGTAGTCCATTGGGTATGCCACATTACCTTCATCTGACAATAAGTTTCTACCTGTGGTGCAACAATTTTACATTTTTAATCACACAGATAAAATTAGCTCTGTTTGGATGTCCATCATGGAGAAGCCAAGACCAAAAAAAAAGAAAAAAAAAGCCTTAAGCCATGGCCCTGGACTCACAAGCAATGGATCCCAAAAATTACAGATCTTCCCCCACAGATTTCCAGGGTTCCCACCCAGTTCTTAAGCCATGAGCCCTGGGAACAGGTTAGAGAGCAAAGCGGTGCACTCAGGCCCCAGAAGGTCTTGGGACACACTGTAGCGTAGTTTTAAATTCCAAATGCCCGCATTTCATCCAGCCTTGACCCGGTCTTGGAAGTCAGGGTTACTGTCCCACTGAGGCCAGAAAAGCCACCAGAAGAGGCTCAGAAGCCCCTCCAGGCGCCCTTAGAACAGTTCCACCCGCTCCCAGTGCCCCATCTTTGGGCCTCTTAAAAGGCAGCATGGTGGCCCAAGCCAGCTGTCACTTAGGCACTTATGGGCAGAACCGCGGAAAAACCAAACCACTGTTATTACACTTAATAACCAGTTTCTACCTCATCAACTCATTGGCGTCTGACAGGCGCTGTTAGGGTGCCAGCGCCTTTGGCCTAACAAGTCAGCCCAGGAGGGGAGGGGCCACCGAGGGTGTTGACATCAGGCTCCTCCCTCTCCTGCCCAGGGCAGCCAAAGCTGGCCCGCCCTTTGCCCCACATGCTCAGAAGCCAAAGGACAACACCAAAGCACCCGAGGCACCCAGACCGCGTCACTGGGATGGGAGCCGTAGGGAGGAACTCAAGAAAAGCAAGCAGGCAACAGCGGGAGGCCTGGCAGGTGCCCTCCAGGCCTGGACACCTGTTTGGATCCCAGCTCCACAGCGTGGCCTATGAGTGATGTGTCTCATCTTCTCAGAGTGGACGCCTCACTGGAGTGTGTACCTACAGGAGCCCCACCCCAAAAAGGGACTGTGACAGAGGCTAGGGCTGGGGCGGAGACAATAAGATGATAGATCTATAGAGACAGATCGATTGCCTAGAAGGCATGAAGCCCTGGGGATAATCCCAGCACCCCTGGGGATAATCCCAGCACACCTATAATCCTAGCAGTTGCAAGGCTGGGGCGTGGGGATAAAGACAGGAAAAAAGAGTTCAAGGTCATCTTTGGTTACAAGTGAGTTCAAAACTAGCCTGGACTACATGATGCTGTAGAAAACAAAAAGCAAACGTGCAGATAATGAGAGCCAGGGAATGCTGGGACGTAAGAACTAAGAAATAGTTCTCCTTGGCTTAATCCACGGAGGTGGGCTCGTTAAGAGTGGTGATCATGCCTGCCATTATCGTCACTGTTCTCTGATGGGAAAACTCAGAGAGGCTGAGTAACTTACCCAAAGGTAACCCAGCAAGTAAGTGGTAGAACGAGGCCTGGCAGGTAGGCGGAGAGAATGGAGCCACACGTCGTAGCCATCTCTGTCCCTTCCACCTCTGTCCTTCCCCCACAGGATTAGCCAGCGTCTCTGGTCCCACTCTTGCTTTGCTCTGCTCTGAAACAGCAAATAACCCTGGAGGCGGAAAGGGCAGTGTAGGAACGCCAGTCTGGACTGGACTAGGTCAGTGTGCAGTGATTTACCTGTCGCTATGGATGGCGACAAGAGTCACGTGTTCAGTGGAACCAGACCAAAGCCATAGCTCCCACGGCCAGAGCTTTGCATGAAAAAGGACAAACCCTTCCTGGGTCCTGCACACACGCACCTGTCCACCTGCCGGCCCCGGTCCTGCCTGTGGCTGCAGTGCGGGCTGGGAACGGTGCAGTGCCGCCATCTATCGGCCGCTCCCGGAACTGCATCCAAGCCGCCGGGCGGGGCCGACCGGGCCCCAGCGCCGGTCCTAGGGTTCTACCAGGTGCCTGCCGCCTGTCTTCTTCCCGGTGCACCTGTTCTATGAGGCCCGCCCAGGAGAGGGACACTCCGTGACTACAGAAGGCAGTCTTGGACACCAGACGCGCCCAGGGACCCACAGAAGGTCCCTTTGCCTTTGGAGATGGCTTGGTCCCAAAGTCCCAGGGTTCTGAGGTTCCGAGTGGGCCGTGCACCAAGCACAGGGCAGAGACGGGGAGGAGGTGAGCAGAAGGGAAATCACAGGATTTTGCCAGCTCAGGCCCACGCTGCCCCTGAAAAGTGGACGTGGGAGTGATGGTTGTGTGTGTGTGCATGTGTGTATGGCATGTGTGTGCATGTGTGGTGTGTGTATGTGTGTGTATTGTGTGTGTATAGTATGCATTGTTTGTTGTATGTGTATTTTGTATGTGGTGTTTTGTGTGTGTATGGTATGTGTTGTGTGTGTTGAGTGTGCATATATGTGTGTGTACATGTGTATGTGTGAATGTATGTACATATGTTTGTACATGTATGTATATGAGAGTGTGTATGGTGTGTTTAATGTGTGTGTTTGGTATGTGTTGTATATGTGCATTGTGAGTGTATGTGGTATGTGTACATGGTGTGCATGTAGTGTGTACAAGTATTGCATTGTGTGTACATACATGTGTGTGTACATGTATGTACATGTATGTACACTTTGTGTGCGTAAGTGTGTCTCTGTATGTGTATCTATATGTATACATGTGTACATCTGTGGATGTATGTACATGTGTACGTGTGTGTATGTGTGTGTGTGTGTACATGCGTGTACAGGTCAGAGGTCAAATCTGAAGACGTCCCTTTGCTTTTCTGACATGGTTTCTCACTAACTCTGGAGTTGGTGTGCTTGGCTAGACTGCATAGCCATTGAGTCCTAGCAATCCTCCTGTCTCCACCTCCCTCCTCAGTGCTGAGGTATGGCTGTACTCCTGTAGCTGGCTTTGGTGTGGGCGCTGGAGATCTGAACTCGGGACCTCGGGCTTGAACAACAAACCCTTTGCTGACTGAGCCATCTCCCCACCTCTCCCTTTTCTTTAAGCTTAATTAAAATTCCCTACTTTTCTACAATGCCCATCTGGAAATATAATTTCTGTTTGTAAATCTGTCTGAAGGCAAATTTGCTTTTAAGTGGAGACATAATCATCTTAGAATAGAAAGGGACACGTTCCTGCCCAGATGAGGAGAATTGGCTCAAAGATATCGCCAACGTGACAGCGGTAGCTGGTGGCCAAGATGAACTATATCTTCACATGGAGAAGGAACCTCTCGTGAGAGAACAGGAGGGCTCTCCCTGACTCTGACTGAGCGGTCAGCCACAGCACCTGGGCTCTGCTTGTCGTCTGTCTCCCACACTAAGTGTTGCAGGAAGTTTACGTCTTGTGCGCTCAGGTAATCGCGGTGTCTCTGAGAGCATGCAGTCAGCTTGTCCGTGAACGCGTGTGGAATGAGTGAAGGGGATGACTTGGGGAGTGCTCCCTGGAGAAGGTGAGGCCCGCATCCCTTTTAAAAAAGCAGTGTTCCAAGCCTGCCCGGCACGCACAAAACCCTGCACATGGTTCAACCCCAAGCATTGCTTATCCAGACATGGTGGCACATGCCTGTGATCCCAGCCCCTGGGAGGTGGAGGAGAGGATATCAGAAGTTTGAGGTCATTCTTGGCTACATAGTAAGTTCAAGGCTAGCCTGGGCTACATGAAACCCTGGAGAGAGAGAGAGAGAGAGAGAGAGAGAGAGAGAGAGAGAGAGAGAAGAAGAAGAAGAAGAAGAAGAAGAAGAAGAAGAAGAAGAAGAAGAAGAAAGGGAGGGAGGGAGGGAGGGAGGGAGGGAGGGAGGGAGGAAAGGAAAGAGAAATAACCATTGTGATAAGAAGCCAGGTAGCGTGAGGGGTTGAGGGATGGCCCAGAGCCGGCGCAGTACACACGTGTAAACGGTGCAGCACTTGTGAAGGATGTGAGATCAGCAAGCCGGCCTGGACCAGCCTCCTCTCCGTCCTGGTGTCTGACCTATGCCAACCCCTGGTTCTGGTTCCTTGTCTCGTCCTGAGAATGGGACAGAAGCTCGGGAGAGCCCTCTCTAGAAATCAGAAGGAATTCCCTGGGGTCCTCAGGCCTGGGTGGGTGAGAAGTCCATCCTGAAGTCCCTTTGTCCCTGTCTCTAGGAGACCTTGAATCCCATCATAACAGCTCAGTCTCCCAGGTTTTTAATCTAGAGACACACAGAGAGAAAACTCTAGAAATAGTAAAGCCAAAGGAAGCTGGTGGGGAGGCCCAAACGCACACAGGTCTCACATCTAGCGTCCTCTGGAACAGCACTCTAGAAACATAAAGGTGCATTAAGCTAATAGTCCTCAATCTTCCTGATGCCGCAACCCTTTAACACAGTCCCTCGTGTGGTGACCACCCCCGACCATAACATTATTCTTGTTGCTACAGCATAGCTGTAATTTTGCTACTGTTATGAACCACAATGTAAATATTTTTGGAGATAGAGGTTTGCCGAGGGGCTTGCGACCCGCAGGTTGAGAGCAGCTGCATTAGGCTGTAATGACCACACTCAACAATGGAATCCACCTACTGTGTCTAAGTACAGACATCAATGCCTAAAAGGAAAATGAATTTTTTTTTCCAACAGAGGGAATAACTAAATAATTTCTGAAAGAAAAATATTAATAGTTTGCCTGGAAAGTTCCCTCAAAAGGTTCCTAGAAGAAGCTTTTTGTTGCCTAGTATATTACCAAATGCTATCTGTCACTGGAGGCCAGAAGCCCCGTGCCCCTCCCTCGGAGCACAGACAGAGTGGAAACGCCCACACTGTGTATCTGCTGTATGCCAAGCCCTGTGCGGGGGTCCTGGGACGCACTGTCTGCTGTGACACAGGCAGGGCCACCTGTAGATCACAGGCAGGGGCAGCTACAGAAAAGGTCTGCCAACAGACAGCTGATCCATGGCAGCGCATCTCTGGGCCCTCGCCTCTGCTTTTGTCGGGCTTGTCTGTCACAGGGACGTCCTGAGGTCTGCCGGTGTCTTTGGAAAGTGGGGTACACAAGCTAGCCTGGCGTCCTGCTCTCTGTTCACTCACAACAAGAACCGAGCTGGATTTTGGTCCTAGCTTTGGACTCTGAACTTAGTACTTGTTGCTAGGCTACAAAAAGCCTGCTAACACCGAACCCTTAAGAGTGGGCTTTCTGGGAAGGGCGGGGCCGGGAAACCTAAGACGGGAATCTTTGTCTCTGCTTTCTGAAGGAGAAATTCTAACCGGAAGATCACAAAGAGAAAAAGACACCAGGAAAACCCAGAGAAATCAGAGAAGGTAAAACCAAGAGAGATGTGGAGGAAAAAGAAAAAGGAAAAAGAAGCTGGAGCCGGGGGGGGGGGGTTGGGTGCGCGCGCGGGGAGTCCGGGTTTGGGGGGGGGGGCGGGAATGAGAGAGACAAAGAGATGGGGGTTACAGGACAGTTTACAGTCCAGAGCGGGGAGGAAGGAGCCTTAGAGAGGGGGGAAGATCACGAAACCAGAGAGAAGGGGTGAGGCAGTCTCTCCAGACAGCCCCCAGTCCTTCCACCCTCCCTCACCCTCCCTCAGCAATGGCTGAGGAAAGAGGGAGAGAGGCAAGAAAGGAGGCAGAAGCAGCAGTAACCTTGGAGACAGAGCCGGGGAGATGGGTGAGGGGCGACGGAAAGGAAGAGGGCTACAGCCCTGCAACAAGTCCCTCCACCAGGAGGGGTGGGGTGACAGACAGACCCGAGAGAGTGGTTTAGATGCGCTGGGGGAGGGGAACCAGACAAAAGATTCCAGGAAAACCCAAAGAAGCCCAGGAGTCAGAATAGAGAGAGGTTTTTACTGAGAATCAATTTAAGGAAGAAAGAGCGGGGAGCTTTGACGACAAAGCAGGAACAGAGGAGGAGCCGCCTCAGGTGGCAGGGCTGAAGTGAGGCGGGGCAGGGGGTCAGCATTGGGCGGAGAAATGGTCAGCGCAGCCTGGCAGGGGAGCTGAGACCCTTGCCTGAGACCCTCTGGGTGCACTCCTGAGGTCCTGAGCCCCAGACTCTTGGCAGTCTGACACTTCACATTCGTTGGTGCCCCCAGTGGGAGGTGACTTTGTGTGGGTACTTTGGGGGAAGGGGTGTGGGGACAATAAAGCCTGTAACTTCCAACGTTTGTGGACTGCTATGGAAGCTGAGCTGAACACACGCAGAAGACTGGCAAAGTGACAATGACCAATGAGAGAAACCAATCTTCCCCCAGGAACCAGGCTTGAGCCAGGCTCTGGGACAGACCGGGGCCAGGGGCTGTCTTGGGGAGGTAGGCCAGCAGCAGACAGGAGGAAAAGCCTACTGAGATCAGGATCTGCTGGGACAGGCTCCATGACGCTGGGCAGGTCCCTTGTTCCTGTGTCTCCCCCCTTTCATTTCCAAGAACTGTTTGAGAGCGTCTGTGCCTCGCCCAGCTCGGTAAGGGACACTCAGGAAACGGCTGTAACGCTAAGGAATAAAAGACAAACTGCAGGTCAGTCAGAGCTACACGGAGAGACCCTGTCTAAAGTAAAATAAGCAGAAAACACTGGCCTACAGTCACAGGAAGGAGTTAGAAATGAGCTGGAAACTGGGGTGTGCCTTCACAGAGGCCTGAACAATAACAGAGACTGGGTTCTAGCAAGCTGAGATGCAGCCCCCAGCCCCCAGCCCCCAGCCCCCAGCCCCGACGTGGTCTCAGGGAGCAGACTTCCCAGAAGCCCTTGGAGGAGGCCTGGCTGGTACCTCAACAAAGGCTTCTGGGCTAATTTTTTTCAGTAAAATATTTGGAAGGGTGATATTTTCAAATCATACCCACAATTTGTTTATTATTTACTTATTGTTTGTTTGTTTGTTGTTTTAGAGACCAGCTCAGTCAATGTTGGGGGCCATGAGACTGTCTGACCACTGTACAATATACACACACATCTAAGACTCATGTCCGCTCCACACGCTGTACAGCTATTAAATGGCAATTAGAATACACAGTAATTAATCTATGTTTAATGAAACTTAGTTCCCCTCCACTTGAATGTAACCAGTCTTGGTGACTTACTTATAACAGAAAACATGTGGCAGGATGGAGAGGGTAGCCTCTAACCCCAGAAAGTCTGAGACATTGCAAGGACAGGGTACTTGGTGGCATGTATGCGGCCCTGGGTTTAATCCTGTCTCTAGCACCACCAACAACAATTCATTAATTTAAAAAAAAAAAAAAAAAAAAAAAAAAAAACAAACAATATGGGGCTGGAGAGATGGCTCAGAGGTTAAAAGCACTGACTGCTCTTCCAGAGGTCCTGAGTTCAATCCCCAGCAACCACATGGTGGCTCACAACTATCTATAATGGGATCTGATGCCCTCTTCTGGAGTGTCTGAAGTCAGTGACAGTGTACTCATATACAGAAATTAATTAGTTAAAAAAAACATTACAGTTCCCTCCCTTGGACTCCTGCGCTTTAGGGAACGCTATGGAGACAGGTATCCTAGAGGGCTGTGTTGCAACCAACTGGAGCCTCTTACTACTGGCCAGGACGAACATGCAGGCAAGACAGATCATCTTGGAAGCCAGTCATAGCCTGCAGAGGACACCACAGCCCTGACCAGCATCTTGCCTACAACCACACAGGCACTGCCGAGCTAAAACCACGTGGCAGAGCCAGTTCCTGGCGACATGCCAGTGGCTGTGCTGAGAACCGTTATGATGGGGACGTTTGTTACACAGCAATGGCTAGCTAATTTGAGGCTGGGGGTAAGACCGGATCCACCGCACCCCACAGCAGTGGCTGTATTGAGCCCGGGCTTGAATGAGCTGACAGGTCAGTGTGCAGTGCAGAGGGGTCTAGCTGTGTAACGCTCATGGGC
The DNA here is from genome assembly GCA_964023405.1 of Apodemus agrarius. Lineage (NCBI taxonomy): Eukaryota > Metazoa > Chordata > Mammalia > Rodentia > Muridae > Apodemus > Apodemus agrarius. The sequence continues at coordinate 49,119,000 of OZ030012.1, read as the reverse complement.
AGGCCGTGGTAAAAGAGTACAGGGAGGCTTTTAGCTGCCTGGACTCGAACCCTTGTCTTCCCCATAATACCTCTTCCTCAGTGCTCAGCTGTAGAATGGTATGGATGGCCTGCACTGGGGGGTAGTGTCCACATGGTTTGCAGAGCTACATCAAAATCAAAGAGGTAGGGGAACCCACAGCCTAAGGACAAGTTGGGCCTCTTCAGCACACTGGGCTCCCAGCCCTGACATCAGGGCTCAGGTCTCGTTCCCTTCTTCATTGCCCTCAAAGGTGGCCCACAGGCGGTAGGTTCCAAATTCAATTTTAAAATGAAAAGAGCAGGAGAGATGAGAGAGGGAGATGGGCAGGAGAAAGTAAGGGGAAGGACAGAAGAGGAGAAGGAGGAGGAGGAAGGGGAGGAGGGGGAGGGAGAGGAGATGACAGGCGAGGGGGGGCAGAGGGGAAGAGGGTTGCGGCTCAATGGTAGAACACTCGCCTGGCATGCTAGCAGCCCTGAGTTTGATTCTCAGCAATTAAGGAAAAGAAAGAAAAAAGGGATTCCAGCCATTTCTGTAACATAAGTCTTCCCAGTCTTCTGACTCAGTTGATGGAGCTGATCTTGGCTTCCACTGCTTCCATTCACCTCACAGTCATGGTTCCACAGGGAATGTCTCCCACAAGCTCGGGTGTTTTAACACCCGGTCGCCAGCAGGTGGTGCTATTCTGAGAAACTAGATAACCTTTAAGAGCTTGGACCCTCGCTGGAGGAAGTGGGTCACTGGGGGTTGGACCAGAGGTTTGATGCCAGGCTCTACTTCCTGTCCAGTTTTGCTTCCTGTTTTGTGAAGATATAAAGAGGTGAACCGTCTCGGCCTCTACTCTTAAAGGCACACTTCTCTGCCACAGTGTACTGTACCTCATCAGGAGACAAAGGAAACCCTTTGTCCCCTAAGTCCCCTAAGGCGTTTGGTGGCAGTGACTACAAAGTAAACAAGGTGTTCACTTTGACATGCTCACTCTGCTACCTCTCCTAGCCTCGGGTTCTTCATCTTTTTGACAGGGCTAGCCTGGGACACTACAGAGGCTGGGAATGTTAGGGAAGGCCAGGGCAAGGGCCTCGTAGGCCTTCCTCGGTGATCATGATGACAATGACAGTGGCAATTCTCTCACCCAGGCCTATAGCCCAGAAGGTGCTCTACAGAACAGAATTTTTTGAGATGTATTTTTATTGTTTTTAATTGTGTGTGTGTGTGTGTGTGTGTGTGTGTGTGTGCTCGGTGTGCTCGTGCATGCGCATGTGCACACATTAGGATCTGTGCATATGTCTGTGGAAGCCAGAGGCCCTAGATGCCCCAAGGCTGGAGTTGCAGGCAGTTGTGAGCCACCCAACATCAGCGTTGAGAACCAAACTCAAGTCTTTTGCAAGAGCAATGCATGGCCTTAACTGATCCATCTCCCCCAGGCAGCCCACTTGCAAACCCAGCTCTGGGGATCCTGCACCATCCTCTGGCTGGCCTGTCCGGGCAGCTGCACTCATACGCTCATACACACATACCCCCACGCACACACGTTATTTTAAGGAATAAATAGATTAAAATACAAAGGAGAAAGTGGAATGAACAAAAGTGTCCATCACTCCGTTCCTGGCTGTAGATGACAGCAGCCAGCTGACCATATCCTGCCACCACATCTTCCCTGTCATGATGGAAGACATCATCTTGAACCGTAAGACAGAATGAATCCTTCCTTCCTTTTTTATTTTTATTTATTTAATTATTTATTTATTTATTTTTGGTTTTTTGGATTTAGTTTTTTTTTGAGACAGGGTTTCTCTGTATAGCCTTGGCTGTCCTGGAACTTATTCTGTAGACCAGGCTGGCCTCGAACTCAGAAATCCGCCTGCCTCTGCCTCCCAGAGTGCTGGGATTACAGGCGTGCGCCACCACTGCCCGGCCCTTCCTTTTTTTAAAAAAGAAAAAATATTTATGTAATATATGTAAGTACACTGTAGCTGTCTTCAGACACTCCAGAAGAGGGAGTCAGATCTCTTTATGGATGGTTGTGAGCCACCATGTCAGTGCTCTTAACTGCTGAGCCATCTCTCCAACCCAAATCCTTCCTTTCTTAAATTGCTTGTCAGATATTTTGTTAGGGCAATGAGAAAAGTAACTAATACAGACATGTTAGGTAGACCAGTAGAAGAATGGATGGATGGATGGATGGATGGATGGATGGATGATGGATTGATTGATTGACTGATTGATTGATTGTGGATAGAAAACTGGATGGAGGATGGATGGAATAGCTGAACGAATTAATGAATGAGGGTTGGATGAATGAGTGAATGCAGGATAAATGGATGATGGGTGGATGCATGCATGCATGCACGGATAGATAATGGATAGGTAAATGACTAGATGAGACGGATGGACAAATGCCAGGACAAGCGGATGATCTGAGTGTGTCCTGTGATCCAGGGACTGCGCCAGACCTTAGCCTATGCCTTTCCTGGGCTTCAGTGTGGAGTGAGAAAATTCCTCTCCTGTAGAGAAACAGGAATGGGGAACATCAACCATTCTGCAATTAGTTCTCCATTCTAATTATACCCATTCCTGATGCATTCGTTAACTTCACCTAATTAGGTTGTCCTAGCGCCATCGCCACCCTGGAGGATGCTGAGTGAGGCCGGGCTGCCACCTGAGCTGATGGGTAGTGGGGAGCAGAAGCCTGTGCTCGTCACGGCTCTGGGAAGGCGTCTTGGGGGTCTTGAGGTATGCCTGCTCCGGCTCTCCTCGGCTGGGTGAGTTACCTGAATTTGAAGAACTGTCCTCCTCCCTACTCCCACCACCAGCAGGCAAATTCCCTTCCCTGACTCCTCGGCCATCCCCCACCTGCCCACTGGCCACCTGGGCAGCGCTGCCCACAGTTCCAGGAAGCCGCCTCTGTCCCCTCCCCACTGCCCAGGAATCAATGCAATCCCCTAAAAGCTCATAACTCGGAGGTAATTATAAGAAGCATCAATTACCCAGCAATGTGGATTTCATGAATTCAATTAATTTGCATGGCGATCGATACGGGCGGGTTTGCTGGGGTCCCCCGGGGAAGTTAGGACATTGTTCTGCACGGTATTGATTTCACAATGTAAAACAAAACCTCGCTCCTCGGATTCATAGATGCCCGTTCAGCCATATTAACCTCCAGATCATTTATTTTTGTATGTCTTTCAACTCTGGTTGTTGCTATCACACGAATGCAGAGTATTACATAGCAGGGAATAATTGGATCAATATAAGCACGGCCACACCAGGCCTCCCCTACTCCGGAAGAGGCTGGCCTGTAAGCTGCCCTCCTTCCTGCTCTAGCTCTTTAGCCTCCCGGGTCAGCCCCCACTCCCAGCCCAGACACCTCCTTCCAACCCGTCCAGTCCCCTAACTCTAGACCCCCAAAGCCTTCAAATGCATCTGCTTCATTCCGTACTTAAAGAATGTGTATGTTGTGGTTAGAGAATAATAGGTAGAACTTTGCTAGCTGGGTGAAATGTAGCACGGAATCAAGGATTTGACTTAGGAACAAAACGTTCAAACCCAAGAGAGGATTATACCCAATGCCTGCCTACCAAGTGGCTTCTCCAGGATCCTCGGCGGGGATCTAGGGTTGGAGTGAGGAAGGAAGACTGGAGAAGAGCTGTTTCCTTTCCTTCCCACAAGAAACAGAACTGAGGACATGGGTGTTCCTAAATCATTCCATCCGCTCTTCCTGAAGGGACCAGGCTGAAGAGTGGTGCTCAAGGAAGTAAGGACAGCTTGGCAGCGAAAAGTGCCTGTTGCTCTTGCAGAGGACCCAGGTTCGAGGCCCAGCACCCCCATGGTGGTTCATCAGCAGTTCCAGGAGACCCGATGCCTTCTTTTGACCTCTATAGGCACCAGGCATGAATGTGGTACACAGTCGGACATCATGTGAAACACTTACACATAAAATAAGATGAATAAATCTTTTTTTAAAAACCCATTTTAAAGAAATAAGGAGCAGCCTTGCTCCCTAACTCCAGGGCCCCATCTCTGCTCTATGCTTGAATCTTATCCTATGCATGCCAGATTATACTCTAGATAGTACCTCTATGGCACACATGCATTCACACACACACACACACACACACACACACACACACACACGAAGGGAGCAGGGGCAGAGAATGAGAACAGTCGTCTAGACACAAGGCTGGAAGACACACACACCTGCCAGAGTCCCATCTCAGCCCAGCACCCCATCCCCACATCTGGAGAAGAGGGGAAGCCTGTTTTTAATTTGCCTCTGCCCCCCACCCCCATCAGGATATTAGACAGCTAAACAGCCTGTGCCTGTTTCCTTCAGATAACCAGTTCCTGACGAGCCCCCTAATTGTCCCCAGAATCTCAGCGCTGGTGTATAGAGTAGGTCATTTAACCAACAGTACACACAACTAAATAAAAATCCATTTTCCAAGAGAAAATTCTATTCTTATCAGAGTTTTGCAAGAGGGTTGCGAGCAGCCCGCGTTAATTGAAGCTTTGATGTTGTGGGAAGAGGCCTCTAATCAACGCCACAAAGAGACGGGCTCCTGAGTGAGCCCCTCGGCCAAGGAGCGGACACTGGGGAGCAGAAATGGGGAACTGGGAGCCAGGACTCTGGCTAGGACTGAGGGTTCAGGCCGGCTGTCCCACACTATGGGGTCCCAGCCAAGCACAAAAATGTCAGGGTGGCAGGGGGCTGGATCAGAAGGCCAAGAGTTCAGAAGAGAGACAGACTCCATGTCAGACAGGCCTGGAGTCAGGATCTGTTGCACAGGCGCTCACAGTGTGGCCTCTGATGTCACACGAGAGTAGGTGCCTCAGTATCCTCTCTAGGTGACCACGCCCTTTCTGCCTCCCTGAGAGATCATTTGGTGACCGGCAAACAAACAAGCAAAGAAGAAAAAAATCAAGATGGGGAAGTTTCACTCTGGAGATTATTCTCGGAGCCAAGCTGACCGACTTGTACGGCACTGTGACCCACATGCTTAGTACTGGAGTACTTAGTACCTCTCACTTTGTCTTCAAGGAACCAAGACTGGAGCTGCTTTACCTCTCACCGCAGACAGTGACAGGGCCCCGGAGATGGCTCCACCAGTAAGGTGCTTGTCACCAGTTCAGAAGCATGTGCTGCACACACGCCAATCCCGTCCTCTGTGACACGACGGGAGGCAGAGTCCAGAGCGTCCTTCGCACCTGTCTCAGACAAGCTGGAAAGCAAAAGCTGAGACCTGAGTTTGTCCTCTGACGCCTACACATGCACTGTGGCACGCATCTATCCGGAGTCACACACGAGCATGCTTCTGTGCAGGTGCACGCACATACACACATACAAATTAAAAGAATGAAAAGAAATAAATAGCAGGGCCGGGCACGCGGGATGGAGCACACCTGTGACCTCAGCACTCAGGAAGTCCAAGCAGGAGGTCACAAGTTCGAGGCCATCCTAAAAGTCTGGAAGGGAGACAGATGCGGAAGGAAGGAGGAAGAAATAGGAGACAGGAAAGAAGGAAAAGCCGGGCGGTGGTGGCGCACGCCTTTAATCCCAGCACTTGGGAGGCAGAGGCAGGCAGATTTCTGAGTACGAGGCCAGCCTGGTCTACAGTGAGTTCCAGGACAGCCAGGGCTACACAGAGAAACCCTGTCTTGAAAATAAATAAATAATAAATAAATAAATAAATAAATAAATAAATAAATTTAAAAAAAAAAAGGCAAGGAGAAAAGGAAGTGGAGCGGCCAATCTGATCTTCAACCCTGCTCTCTGGACTCCAGAATCCAAAGCTCTTCCTCTTCTCCAAGCTGCTCTTTCTGAAGCCAGGTGAGAAGAGTGGATCCTCCAGCTCTCCACAGCTGGGCTAACCTTCTACACGCATGTCTGAATCATGTAGCTCTTCACAGCAGCCTCTGGAGTATAAGGTGAGCACCTGGAGACAAGATATGGGATTCAGGCAGATGTGGAAGGTTCGGCTCCACGGGGTCCTTTGGGAGTGGTCAGTATGTCATGAGCATTGAAGTCACGATGCTGAGACTAACAAGAGCTGCCCACGGAAGAGCTGACAGCTTCGTCCCCATCCTCTAGATGTGGAAACTGGAACTCAGATGGCCTCAGAGAGTTCTCAGGGCCCCGGCCTATGAACAGCAGCAACCGGATGTCTCTAACCAAACGCTCCAGCTTCCAATCTACCCCCAATCCAGTGTGTTCTGTGCTCCGTGCTTTACAGGGGCCACCACAGATTAGGGCTCAAATGGAGCGGAGGAAGGGGAATCCCAAACACTGTGTAGCACCGACACTTAAGGTCAGAAACCTGGCTGCGGACACTGGCTGTGGCGTCCTCACGGGCTGGAGGGGAGAGTGGATGAAGCCTACTCGAGCTTGCTGCCGGGGCAGTGAAAGAGTCCTCAGAGAAAGAGACGGCAGGAACGTGGGAAGAGCAGCAACTTGGCGGGAGCAGTCAGGCCGCTCAACTTCCCGGATGCAGAAAGTTGACCATGGTCACATGGCCAGCAAGCTTACCTGAGAAGCCAGCTAGCTGCACAGGGGATAGGGGCTCCCAGACACAGAGAGGTGACAGGGGGCGTTCATGCCTCCAAGCCAGAGGAGAGTAGAAAGGCTTCTAGAGGGTTGCCTAGGTCCTGGAAGAAGGATGAGGCGTTTCAGCTGTTCCAGCTGTTTCCCGAGTCCAGATGCCTGAGCAAAAAGGAGAGGCGAGGGGTTTCCCGGGAAACCACGCTGCGACAGCCTTTGACGGCTTTATGAGTCGAGATTCGCCAACAATGAGGAAACTGAGGCCCAGAGAGCTCCAGAAACTTGTTCCAGCAGCCAAGACTACCAAAGAGCCAAATCAGAATGCATCCCAGGTCACCAATTCTTGAGTCTAGTACTTTTTAATTCAAAATCAGGAGTTCAACGCAGGTGTCTAGGAGCAAGCACCGAGCACAGCCAGTGTGGCTGGCCTTGCACAGCGCCCCACACCCAGGGCCTCCCGCAGCCAGTACCTGTGCCCAACTGCATCTGCAGACTTGGCAAGAGCCCGACCCTAAAAGAACGGAGCTTAATGGAGGAAAGGAGCAGAGGCAGCTGAGTGTGGTGAGCTGTTCCCACAAGGGCAGCTGCCTCTGCTTCCACCTTCCTGGAAGCCAGTAAGGCCTGAGGAAAGATGACGGCCAGGTCCAGGGGACCAATTACTGAGTCAAGGCCAAAATGGGTGAAATGCCTCAAGACAGATAAGCCTCTTACTGTCTTAAGCACACAGCTGACTGTTTGCCCTTACAGAAAAGGGCCTTTTTGCTATAGCAAGCAAGCATATCAAGAATGAAGAACCGGAAAACATATATTTAAAAAAAAAAAAAAAAAAGCCCGACAGTGGTGGCGCATGCCTTTAATCCCAGCACTTGGGAGGCAGAAGCAGGAGGATTTCTGAGTTCGAGGCCAGCCTGGTCTACAGGACAGCCAGGGCAACACAGAGAAACCCTATCTCGAAGAGAAAAAAAAAAAATCCTAGGTCACAGGTAGTGGAGAGATGGCTCAGCAATTAACAGTGTTTGTTAGTGTTCCGAGAGCCTCATTCAGTTCCCAGCACCGTGAGAGAGTAGGGAGGCTCACAACCACTTGTTACTCCAGGTCCAAGGGATTTGACTCCCTCTTCTGGCCTCCGCGGGTACTGCACACAGGCAAAGTACCCATGTATTTTTTAAAAAACAAAATAATGGGTTTCGTGATGACATCTGCGTGTTTATCCACCCATTATCTTCTCTAGTCCCTCCTCTCACCGGCTTGCTTCCTTCCCTTCCTGTTTGACATGAATATTTCCATCCACTCATCAGATTTCAGCTGAGGCAGAACTTAGATCTCAGAAGTCTGGCCAGAGCCCCTCCCACCTCAGCTGATCCTGTGGCTCGCACGGCCGCTAGCTCCGGTCCCTTCCTCAAGTATTATGGCCACCCAGGTGCACTACCTCAGAGTCCGGCTTACTGGACTCTGAGCTTTTAGAGGACAAGGACTTCATCTGATCATAACGTCAGAGGCCCAGCAGGCAGGCAGGGAGGGTATTTGAGAAACATGCGAAGTCCACCCTTTCCAAGGTGTAAAAGCATAAGCCACCTTACTTTTCCACCCCAACCTCAGCCGTCATAGAAACTCCCAAAGTCTTGCAGGTGGCCCCTGTGCTTCCTGGCAGCAGCTCGGGCACACACACACACACACACACACACACACGCCCAAACCCACCCACCCTGTGCTTTTCTAATCAGTTTTGGGTTTTTCGGTTTTTTGGGTTTTTGGGGGATTTTGGAGTTTTTTGTTTTTTGTTTTTTAACCACTTTGCTCCATCTTTCTGCAATATCCTCCAGCAAACCAAGCATCCCCTTCTTGGGATGTTTTCAATCTGTTTTATGTTGATTTTAATTAAAGAATTCGAAACTGAACAAACACTTCCTAGCAGGTGGCCATACAAGTGTGAAATAAGCAAACTGTTTTATCTGCCACCAACTCTGCTAGTAAATTTCTTCAAATTAATCCCAGCCTCAGAGAGTCTGCCGACTCCAAGGAGAGAGCTAAGCAATCCCAGCCTCCAAATATTTGCTTTGGGTACAGCTCCTGGAGACAGGACTGGTGGAGCCTGCCTTTGCTCCGCCCCCAGGCCGCCTCATCTCCCAGACCCATCCCTTTTTACCCACAGACAGAACTCATTTAGCCAGAATGAGGCTCACGTGATCGCGCCACTGGGCTCCAAAGCCAAAGTAGTCAAAGTACTCAGACTGCTCCAATAGAGTAATCAGAAGGCAGGGAGAGTTCTCGGGGTTATCCCCCACCCACGCCAGCGACTACCGCCACGCCCCCCACCTGAATTCAGCCTGCCTCATTAATCCTGGTCTGCTCCAGACAGGTACAGACAGGCTTGGTCCGTGTCCCAGGTACAACTCAGGAGGAAAGGACCCTACACTGGAAATGATACTGCCTCATCCTGCCCAAGCAAAAGGGTTTCCTCCCTCACCCAAGAGGAAGCCGTCCATCAGCACATCCTCTGAGAGACTGGCTTGTCAGGACACAGTAGAAGTTTTTGCATCTTTCTTACTTTTGAGCAGGGAATTGGCCCATACCTGAAATCCTAGCTACTTAGAATGCTGAAGCAGGAAGATCACCAGTTCAAGGAAGGTCTTCCCAGGTTACAGAGTGAGTTCAAGGCCAGCTTAGGTAACTTATCAAAACCTTGTCTCAAGATAAAAGATTTTTTAAGATTTTTTTTAATGTGCATTGGTGTTTTGCCTACATGTAGGTCTGTGTAAGGGTGCCAGATGCCCTGGAACTGAGTTACAGACAGACATGAGCCGCCATGTAGGAGCTGGGAATAGAACCTGGGTCCTAACTGGAGAGCCTTCTCTCCAGACCCTAGAAAAGCTTTTGTTTTGTTTGTTTTTAAGGGCTGGGGGTGCAGCTTGCCTAACTCATGTGAGATCTTTGGGTTCCATCTGTAACATAACAGGAGAAAACATGTGACTTCTAGATACCAAAATTCCACATATGGGGGCACTTTATTAAAAGAAAAGAACCGTCTATGAAACAGGCAAACATGACCCAACAAGAACCAGGAATGACTTGGGCAGAGGGAGTGGCTGGGAACTTGTTCAACGATTAGGAGTTTTAGATAAATCACATATCAGATGTAACATATCACATAGAAATGAGCATGTGATTTTAGTGGGAAAGGTAAGATACAGAACACATATATGAGTTCGTTTTCCTTTTAGTATTTACAGACATACATAGAAAAATAGTAATACATAATTTTATGTAATATATATATCCTCTCTTAAGACCTATTTATTTATTTTATGTGCATGAGTGTCTTGCCTGCACGCATGTCTGTGCACCATGCCTGGTGCTTGCCGAACCTAGAAGAAGCATCAGATGCCCTAGATCTGGAGTAACAGATGGTTATGATCCACCATGTAGGTGCTGGGAATTGAACCAGAGTCCTCTACAAGAGTAGCCAGTACTCTTACCGATGAGCCACATCCAGAGCCCCTATAGTGTATATTCTATATGAATGTATGTTCTGGATATGAATAGTATACTGATATTTGTATGCATATAGTATGTATTATATATTCTATATGTACTATAAATACCACACCTTTATTCTAGATATGTAATGTGGCATGCACACAGGAGGAAGCGGTGACTGAAAAGATTTAAACTAAGGATTAAAAGCGGCTGTTTGAACTGGATAGATGGCTCAGCAGTTAAGAGCACTCACTGCTTTTGCAGGGGACCTAAGTTTGGTTTCTGGCACCCACATCAGGCCATGCACAACCGTATGTAATTCTAGCTCTGTGGAATCCAGCGCCCCCTTCTGGCCTTTGTAGTCACTGCATTCACATGCACAAGTATACACACAATTTAAAAAAGTAAAAATAAATTCATTCTGTAAAATGAGTTATTTTACATATAAATGTAAATGATAGATTAATTCGGTGGCTATATTTCTTTACCTTTGCTAATCCCCAATAACCACACAGAGAAACCAAGATTAATTTCAAGCTGCACCTCCATACTGGGCACTTAAGTGATCTATAATAACCCTTATGCTAATCTGTCTCCCTTCCAGCCCCATCACCAATACTTACATATTATTATTGATCTAGCTTTTGGGGCTTCAGATGTTTCTTCTCATTGTGTCTTTACTGACCCTCTCCTCCTGGTAACAATCTAAATCTCTCTCCCCTCCCCCAACTGACCGAAGTTCCACCCTATTCTCTCTTCTGCCCAGCCACTGGGCGGTCAGCATTTATCCACAAGGCAGAGAATAAGTGATAAGAATTGTTTAGACAAACTTGAGACGGAAGATTCTAGACCTATACATTACAATGCCATGTCAGAATTCAAACTAGATACAAGGGCAGAGAAATCAGCATTTGAATAACACAAGGATAACCTTTACACCGTGCACAGAAACATGCCTACAAAATGTTTTAAGAGTGGTTGTCTCTCTAGGTACTAGGGATAGAGGTAATATCTTTTCTTCCTCCCTTTTCTTCTTAAATAATAATCTTATGAGTTTTCTGTTGTCGAGACCCCTGGTTGGGAAGGCAGGAGATTTAAATTGGGACCGAGCACACAACCTAACTCCACAGCCAGATCTGGAGCCATCCATATTACACTGCCCGTTGCCTAATCTGCATACAATGTAGATGGAAATAAATGGTCTACAAATATGTTCCCAGCTGCCATCGTGGCCGGCTGGACGCCTGTGCCCTACAGTACACCGGGACAGAGAGTGGGCAGGAGGAGAAGACACAGAAGGAAGCAGCATCACCGCTTTCCACTGCCACAGCACTGGATCGGCATTTACTGTACACCGGGTGCTAGTCTATCATACACTTTAATCAAAGCGTAGCGCAGAAGAACAATCCCCCTGCCCACTCCAACCGCAGGACAGCCCTCGGAGGCGCACGCTACCTCTCACCACGCCCAGAAGTGGAACTCTTTCCTGGGGGAGGGGGACAAGCAGCTACCACCCCGTCTGTCAGAGCACAGACATTTCTCCTGGAGACCTCCACGGCCTCCGCGACCTGTCCAGAGCCAGCCGCACTCTTGAGACTCGAAATGCTACATCTGCATAACAGCTGGCAGCCAAGGAAAGAAATTTCTGTGTCGATTAAGGGGACCTTAGCTGTCTTATGGACATCTAAATCTCACCGAATAAACTCAACAGGCATTTCTCTCTCGTGATACAAACAAATGGGGAGTCCGGTCCCCAAAGTCATTCTTAAACCCAGTTTCCTGTCTTATGGCTCTACCCTTCTTCTCTAGGACCCCAGAGTGGGGACAGTGGGGAAAGTGAAGAAAAGCTTGGTTGTACAGGAATGTCCTAACAGGGCATTGGCTGGAGGTCTACGGCTCCTCTGCTCATAGCCCGGTGATGGTAAGGATTTAGTTACGTGGCCACAGTGAACGGAAGGAAGGCCAGGAAATGCGCAGCACGTGGGGTTTTCTGTCTTCCTAGCCTGTCTTTGCTTTACCTGAGACCTAACAGAGAAGAGCAGCCAGGGACACAACAGATGCTAGAAACACAGTGACTTCTCAAAGTCACGTGAATAAAACGTCCTCCTCAATCCCTCACAGCCAAGGCACTTAGAAAATCTGGAGGTCACCAAGGACGACTAAACTGTCCAAAACAATACACTTCCATCGTCCTTACCTAGCCTTTCTGGGTACACTTCCTAAAGCCCTCTCCTGTCCCAGCCTCTCGACCTTATGCTCGCCTCACTGTCCTGTCTTCTACCTTCCCTCTTTGTGCCTGGCAGGGCTCCTTCCCCTACCGTCTCTATCCACTGCTCCTTTTACTTCATCCCCACCCTGTCTCTCCTGGGACACTCACCTGCTCTGTGCCTCGGGCACTGCCTTGCCATGGTCACCGGCCTAAGTGCTAGAGAGACAGAAGGCATGCATTACCAACACGCGCTCAGCATCACCTCCACTGTCCACAAGATCAGCATCACCTCCACCGTCCACAAGCTCAGCATCACCTCTGCTGTCCATATAAGCTCAGCATCACCTCTGATACCCACAAGCTCAGCATCACCTCCACCATCCACAAATTCAGCATCACCTCCACAGACCACAAGCTCAGCATCACCTCTGCAGCCCACAAGCTCAGCATCACCTCTGCAGCCCACAAGCTCAGCATCACCTCTGCTGTCCATATAAGCTCAGCATCACCTCTGATACCCACAAGCTAAGCATCACCTCCACAGCCCACAAGCTCAGTATCACCTCCACCGTCCACAGGCTCAGCATCACCTCTGCAGCCCACAAGCTCAGCATAACCTCTGCTGTTCATATAAACTCAGCATCACCTCTCATGCCCATAAGCTCAGCATCACCTCCACAGACCACAAGCTCAGCATCACCTCCACAGACCACAAGCTCAGCATCACCTCCACAGACCACAAGCTCAGCATCACCTCTGTTGTCCATATAAGCTCGGCATCACCTCTGATGCCCACAAGCTCAGGATCACCTCTGATGCCCACAAGCTCAGCATTTAAATTTTTAAAAGGAAGTATGGATTGACCTGGCATGGTGATTTGAATATGCTTGGCCCATGAAAAGTGACACTATTAATAGGTGTGGCCTTGTCAGAGGAAGTGTGTCACTATGGAGGTGGGGCTTTGAGGTCTCAGATATATGCTCAAGTTTGGCCAGTGTAATCAAGACTCTCCTGGCTGCCTTGGGAAGACAGTCTCTGCCTGGATGCCTTCAGATCCAAAGTGTAGACCTCTCAGCTCACCATGCCTCTCTACACACTTCCCACCATGATGATAATGTACTGAACCTCTGAACTATAAGCTGGCCCCAATTAAATGTTTGCCTTTTCAAGAGTTGCCTTAGTCATGGTGTCTCTTCACAGCAATAAGACCCTAACTAAGACACCTGGTATGGCGGTGCACATCTGAAATCCCAGCACTTGGGAGGATGAGGCAGCTGAGGGCAAATCTGAAGTGTTCTGCGCCTCATAAGGGGTTCCAGGCCAGCCTGTGCTCCACAGCAAGACCTGGAACTCACTTGTTCCCTTCTTGAGCTTCTGAGATAAGACAGCTCCAGTCACATCACTTTATTCAACAGGGAAATCCTGCCTGTTGCTGTCACTCCTGCCCCCTTCACATGAAGAATCTGAATAAAGCCATATTTCAAATAGCAAAAGACAAAAATCGCAAGGAGGGAAAGATGGCTCCGCAATTAGGTGTGCAAAGTGCTCCTGTAGAGATCCGAGTGAGGCTCCCAGGGCCCACGTCCAACATGCCGTTCCAACTCTCAGAGACTTAGACACATTCTAGTCTCTGAGGGTACCTACACTCACATATTTGTGCACACAAACACATATGCGCACACATAAATAAATAAATAAATAAATAAATAAATAAATAAATAGTCTGGGGAAGACCATTCTTGCTGTTGTATATAGATTTGACCAAGGGAACCATGGGAGAAACATCAAATATTAAAACCTAGATTGCAAGTCTTCCTGCCGGGGAGCCGGGCGGCTCCACAGCCTTCTATGCACAGCCTGCCAAGATAGAGTGATCTCCCAGCAGCGCTTTCCCTTCTGAGCACAGAGGTGAGATATCTACCTTCTCTCTGGAAAGGAAATGCTAGGAGTGCATAGGGCATATGATCAGTGGAGCAGCTGGGACAGAGGTCTTCAGGCTGGCATTTGCACCAAGGAGCCAGACGGGCTCCACAGCCTTCTGTGCACAGACCCTGCCAGAAGAGAGTTGGTCTCCCAGGAGTATGCACACAGGCTTACAGGCCCACAGGAGGGACAAGTTCCAGCCAGAGACACAAAACCAACTAACACCAGAGATAACCAGATGGCAAAAGGCATGCACAAGAACCCTACCAACGGAAAACCAAGGCCACATGGCAACATCAGAACTCAGTTTTCCCACCACAGCAAGTCCCAGATATCTCAACACACCGGAAAAGCAAGAGCTGGATTTAAATTGCATCTCATGATGCTGATAGAGAGCTTCAAGAAGGACATAAATATCTCCCTTAAAGAAATACAGGAGAACATGGGTCAATGGGCAGAAGCCCTTAAAGAGGAAACACAAAAATCCCTTAAAGAATTACAGGGAAACACAAACAATCAAGTGAAGGAACTGAACAAAACCATCCAGGATCTAAAAGTGGAAGTAGAAACAATGAAGAAATCACAAAGGGAGACAACTCTGGAGATAAATAGCCTTGGAACGAAATCAGGAGTCATAGATGCAAGCTTCAACAACAGAATACAAGAGATATAAGAAAAAATAGGACTAACAAATATTTTTCATGTAAATCTTCAATTTTATCACAAAATGTTTATAATTCCTCTTTCAATTAATTCAGTAATGTTTTTATGTCTACCATTTTATCTGCATTATTTTTCATTTCAATTTTAACATGTCTTTCTATATATTTCTTCTATTTTATCAGAAATTTTTTCCATGTAAATCTCTGATTTTATCACAAAATGTTTTTAATTCTACCTTCAACTAATTCAGAAAGGTTTTGTTTGTTTAATTTTTTTTGTTTTTTGTGGTTTTGTTGTTGTTGTTGTTGTTTTTCGAGACAAGGTTTCTCTGTATAGCCCTGGCTGTCCTGGAACTCACTCTGTAGACCAGGCTGGCCTCGAACTCAGAAATCCGCCTGCCTCTGCCTCCCAAGTGCTGGGATTAAAGGCTTCTGCCAGGCAAGAAAGGTTTTTTTATGTCTACCATTTTATCTGTATAATTTTCCATGACGTAGTCAATTTTAACATGTTTATATATATATTTCTTCAATTTTATCAGAAATATTTTCCTTGTAAATCTTCAACTTTATCAGGAAATATCTATAATTCCACTTTCAATCAATTTAGGAATACTTTTATGCCTACCATTATTACATCTACATAAAATTTTCTATGATAATCTTCAATTTTAACATGTTTTTCTGCATTTTTCTACAATTTTATCAGAAATATTTTCCATGTAAATCTTCAATTCTATCATAAAATGTTTTTACTTCCTTTTTCAATTAATTTAGCAATGTTTTTGTCTACCATTTTACTCTTTAATTTTCCATGAAAATTGTCAATTTTAACGTGTTTCTCTAAATATCTCTAATATTTTTATCAGAAATATTTTCCATGTAAATCTTCCATTTTATCATAAAATGTTTTTACTTCCTTTTTGCAATAAAAGAACATACTTTAAAAAAAAAAGCATTAAAAAAGAAAGAAAGAAAGCCTAGGCTGCTGCATCCGAGCTCAAAGACCAGGGTCCTCACTCTGACTGACGAGATGCAGGGCCCCTGGGCGAAGGCCCTCCCCGGGTCTGCTCGACTCTCCACAGCAGCTTTTCTCTCCTTCTTACCTTTCAGCTTCATCTCTTCTCAGGTAAATGACTGCCGGGCACTCAGACCAGTCTCCTGCGTGTGCGCATGCGCGTGCGGGCTGCGTGGGTGTTCCCTTGAAATAGTCTCTCCCTAAACCTAGAGCTAGGCTGACAGCCAACAAGTCCAGAGATCCTGTCTCCAGAGCAGTAGTTACAGGTCCATGAAGGAATCTTCAGGTCTCTGAGCAATGCAGTTCCCCCATGCCTTAGCATTACCGGCGTCAGAGGCTATCGCATGCAGATTTACCATTGTAAGTACTCTAAGCAGAGAAGAGAGATAGCTCAGCGGTTAAGAGCACTTACTGCTCTTGCAGAGAACTGGGTCCAGTTCCTAGCAACTACCTGCGGGCTATCCATAACAGCCATCCATAACTCCAGTTTTGGGTGAGTCAAAGCCCTCTTCTGACTTTATTAGGCACCAAGCATGCACATGCTGTACACACATACACACATGCAAAGCATTCTTGCACATAAATAAATAAATACATAAATACATAAATAAAATTAATAATCTTTTAAATAAGTGCTTTAAGTGCCCATGTTTTCAAATAAATCTTAAAACAAATAAATAACTTAATGATGCATGCTAAGTCCTTGGAAAAGTAAAAAGCACATAAAGGAGTCATATAGAAACCTACTACTTTATAAGCTGGTTTCATCATTTTGAGGTTGTTTATTCACTTTGTGTGTTCACTCAGATGCACAAGTATGCACGCGCGTGCGCACACACACACACACACACACACACACATGTCATGGTGCACATATGGAGTTCAGAGAACAATTTGTAGAAGTCAGTGTTCTCTTTCCTTATGTAGATCCAGGAATAGAATCAAAGCATCAGCTTGGCAGCATGCACCATGACCTACTGAACCAATTTTCCGGCCAAAAGTGTTTTTTAAAAAGTACCTTGTATGAGTAGATAATGCCAATCCTGAAAGCCATGGGTCACTGTGAGTTGCTGACCTAGAAGGTTACTCAGAGGCCCGCAGAGTGACAGGTGTTGATGCCACCGCTCTTGGTTGCCCATACAAAATAGATGGTCAAACTGTATTGCTGAAGACACCATACACATTGGTAGCAGGACGGGGAAAAATCAAGCTGGAACTGAGCTAGAAGCGTCCTCACCGCTGGCTGGCTTTCACGGTGTCTGAAGATGCTATCCATGCAAGCAACAGGAGAGAAAGATCGCCAATGGTCCCGCCTTAGCTGTGGACCTCTCATGATAAAATGCCAGCCTGCCAGTGAAGACATGTTCACTGGCACAATTAGGATGGAGGTGTTTGGGACCCAGCTGCATGGTGTTGTTGTTTGTTTGTTTGTTTGTTTCTGTTTTTCTGTCTGTGTTCTGATTGGCTCTGAGGCCTACTCCACAGACGGAGTTCACATCTGATGCTTTGGACCTGGTCTGAGGCCCATGGCTAGGAAGGTCATACATAGGCCCTATAGGTGAACCTAATGCCTCTGCTTTATGAAATGGTGTGTTGTAAAACTACCTCCAAATATTTATGTTTGTTTATACACACAGACCAGTGTTTTCTTCAGTCTTAGTCAGAGACTTTTTTTTAACTTGTAGGAAAAGGGTAGTTGATGCAGAGACATATAACTAGTCAAGGAGCTGAGAATAAGTGACCATATAGGCTCAGCCCACAACAGGACAGCCATGTAATTTCTTCATTGAAAGAGAGCATGGAAAACGTGGGAGTCAGAGGGTGAGGAACAGAGCTGCGGCATGCTGTCTTTCGAGCATGGTGTATCCACTGCTCCCATGAACTCAGGATAGCTGCAGGTGCCTGCATAAGACTGGGTCTGTCAACACTCAGTCATGGAGAAGACAGGAGCTCACAGAGGCCAGCCTCTCCCAAGCAAGCCACTGGCAGTCGATGGCCCTGCGGGAGGGGAGGCGTTGTCTTCAGTTATTTGCAAACCAGTAAGCTGTCCATGTTTGATGGACAACTTCACACCCATGACCTGTAGGTGACCCTGGTTAAACTCAGTGAGTGGATCACAAAACAAAAAGACATGATTTGTTTTGGGGGGAAAGAGGGGTTGCTGGTGGGGGGAGGAGAGTAAGAGGGAGTAGGTGAGTATAACCAGAATGCATTACATACACGTATGAAATTATCAAAGATTAAATCATTTTTAAAATTATTTAAATTTAGATCCAAGAATATTAATAATTACATCCCAGGTAAATGTTTCTAAACATGCTACTTATAATACAGAGATCATCAAACTGGAATAAAAATCAAGACTGAATGCTTAAAACATACAAGAGGCAGCAAGGTTAAAAGTATAGAATTAGGGGCTGGAGAGATGGCTCAGCGGTTAAGAGCACTGACTGCTCTTCCAGAGGTCCTGAGTTCAATTCCCAGCAAGCATATGGTGGCTCACAACCATCTGTAATGGAATTTTATGTCCTCTTCTGGTATGTGTGAAGACATTGATAGTGTATTTACACATTTAAAATAAATAAATCTTAAAAAAATAGCAGCATCACAGAATTGAAAAAAAATAATCCTAGCACACCTGCAACAAGATGGGAGGAGACAGGTGGATCCCAGCAGCTCATGTACCAGCTAGTATGTCACGCACAGTAGTGAACAAGAGACTGTCTCACACCAGGTAGAAGGAGAAAAACAATGCCTCATGTGGCACATATGCTCCATAGAACACACACACGCCTGCTCTCGCTCTCTCTCTCTCTCTCTCTCTCTCTCTCTCTCTCTCTCTCACACACACACACACACACACACACACACACACACACATCTTTTAAGGAAAAAGTAGTGAAATCTGGGAACATAGTTTATAGACACAGCATTTGTCTAGTATGAGCAAAGCCCTGGGTTCAGATCCTGAGACCACAAAAAATACAGTGATCTCAAAGATGTTGAAAGAGAAAAGATTAATCTCAAAGATGTTGAAAGAGAAAATGTTCACAGTGACTAAAAGGTCAGTTACTCGAGAAAAAAATGTAATAATAAGTGTGTTTGTATATAACCGAACATTTGAATGAAAAAAAAAAAAAACCTGTGATTCTCTATATTAGCAGGCTCAAACCAAAAAAAATATATATATAGCCAATAAATACAGAAAATTGTTTTTAAAAATACAATGCTTACATGTGATTTGTTTTAGCCTCAACATATTAAACACAAGTTTAACCCTATAAAGGATATCTTTGATTGCATGTGCACACATGTGCACAGGTTTGTATATGGGAGTGCTGTATCTGATGAGGCCTCGGATCTCCTAGACCTGAAGTTGTGAGCCACACAGCATGGGTGCTGGGATGTGAACTCCAGTCCTCAGCAAGAGCAGCGCACCCTCTTAACCACTTAGACATGCCTCCAGCTCCCATAAAGTGCATTTTAAAACTCTGTCACTAATATTATACTTAGTGTTAAAAGACTTGACGCTTTTCTCTAAAACTGAGGGGGAAAAAAAGGGTTTCTGTTTTCTTCTATTTAGAGTATAGCCAATGCAATAAGACAAGAAAAGGGCATAAGTCCATTTGAAAGGAGTGACAAAATTGTCTTCACAGATAAAGATGTTTGTAGAAAAAAAAATTCCAACAAACGTGTAAAAAAAACTCACTAGAACTAAAAAATTAGATTAACAGACTCAGAACACAATGTTTTAAATTGTACTTCCTCATACTAACAAACGGTTGAAAACAAAATCTAGAAAACAATAGTTCTAAGGTTGAAGTGATAGCTCAGTGAATAAGGAGCTGTAAAAGGGAACCAAACTGAAGCCATTTTGAATAAAACTTCCATTTTGAATAGGGGTCAAATAAATACATTCCAAGACCTTCTGGGTAACTGACACCCTGCATGGTAGAGAGGCATGTACCTGGGTAACTGACTCCCTGCGTGGTAGAGAGGCATGTACCTGGGTAACTGACACCCTGCGTGGTAGAGAGGCATGTACCTGGGTAACTGACTCAGGTTCGGTGAGAGACCACACCTCAGTGAACAGCGTGGAGAGGGCTGGTGAGACGGCTCCCTGGAAAAAGGCACTGGCTTCCAAGCCTGCAGACCTGAATGGAGCCTGCATGGTGGAAGGAGAGAACCAGCTCCTGCAAATAAAGTGTCCTCTATACTTCACATGTGTTGTACCATGCATGTATGTGCACACACATGGGGAGGAGGGAGAGAGGGGATAAATAAATCTTATGAGTATTTAAAGGAAGGCTGGAGAGATGGCTCAGCAGTTAAGAGCACTGACTGCTCTTCCGTAGGTCCTGAGTTCAAATCCCAGCAACCCCATGGTGGCTCACAGCCATCTGTAATGAGATCTGATGCCCTCTTCTGGTGTGTCAGAAGACAACTACGGTGTGCTTACATATAATAAATAAATGAATCGTTTTTTTTTTAAAGAATATTTAACGGAAAGCAATCAAGGAAGGCATTCAGCATCAACTTCAAGCCTCCACACGCACATAGGCAGACATACGACTATGCATCTCACACACAAACGACATGTAAAATAGTAATAGTAGTGGCAGTAAAAAGAACATTTAACAGAATTTGTGTAAGACATTCACATTGAAAACTTACAAAACATGGCTGAGAAAAATGCAGAGGCTGGAGATGTGGCGCAGCCATAAAGCAGATGGCTCGATGTGAAGAGGCTGTCGCTCCCCCACAATCTACATATAGATCAATGAGAAACCTAGTCAAGGACCAGCAGCCCCCCCTCCCCCAAGGCCCTCTCATAAATTGACATTCTGTTTCAAAGGGACGTGAAGTAAGACGCAGGGCGCAGGGTCTTACACGCCTTGGTTTTATGACTTACAGCAAAGCCACCGTGCTCACAGAGTGTAGCTTGAGGTGGGGATGGACACATAGATCAATGAAGCTGACAGGCCAGAAGGCGGCTCAACACACATCGTTTGATTCCAGACAAAAGACTGTGTAATCCAGAGGTGGGGGCGGGGGTATTTGCAACAAATGGCAGTGAGAAACTGTGTATCTTCATATGGTGAGAGGAGGGATACTTTATATAAAATTTAACTTGAGGAGCTGGAGAGATGGCTCAGCAGCTAAGAGCACTGGCTGCTTTCCAGAGGACCCAAGTTCAATTCCCAGCACCCACAGGGTAGATTATAGCTGCATCCTGGGGTTACCATGCCCGCTTCTGATCTCTGCTGACACCAGGCATGCATGTGGTACATAGACGTACAGGCAAAGCACGTATGCATGCAAAAATAAATAAATAATTTCTCAAGCCTTAACTTGAAAATGAACCCATAAATGTAAGCATAAGACCTGGTTTTGGAACTATGAAATTCTGGAAGGGAGCAAGAGTAAAATTTTTATTACTTTCAATTATAAGAGGTTTTAGGACACAAAATCTAAATGTTGTCTCTCAAGGTCACCTTTAAAACAAAGCCAAAGAACGAGGTTTACCATTCCTGCATTCAGGAAGCTAAGGTGGAAGGATCTAGAATTCTATGTAAGTCTGGGCTACTCGGTGAGAGGAAGGGGGAGAGAGAACAGGTGAGCTCTCGAGGTGCACTCAAGGAGGATCCCATCTCCTGTCCATTTCTACCCAAGGGCTCTTGGAGCACCGTCATCTTCATAACCCAAGCCCTCAAAATAACCAACTCACTCTCTCCCCCAAACCCTTCTGTGTGTGTGTGTGTGTGTGTGTGTGTGTGTGTGTGTGTGTGTTTCTGTGTGAGTGTGTCTGTGTGTACAAGTGTGTGTGTATGTGTGTTTGTGTGTTAATGGGTTAGTGAGTAGGTATGGGAGTGGCTGTGTGAGCATGTGTGTCTCTGTGTATGTGTATGTTTGTGCGTGAATGTGTGAGTGAGCATGTATGTGTATATGCTCATGAGTGTGTGAATGGCTAAGTATATATGTAGGTGTCTGTGTGTATCTGTGCATATGTGTGTATGTATGTGTGAATCTGTGAGTCTGTGTGTGTGTGTGTGTGTGTGTGTGTGTGTGTTGTGTTAGGATTTTACTGCTGTGAACAGACACCATGACCAAGGCAACTCTTATAAAGGACAACATTTAATTGGGCCTGGCTTACAGGTTCAGAGGTTCAGTCCATTATCTTCAAGGTGGGAGCATGGCAGCATCCAGGCAGACACAGTCAGGCAGCGCTGAGAACTCTACATCTTCACCTGAAGGCTGCTAGCAGAATACTGGCTTCCAAGAAGCTAGGATGAGGTTCTTATAGTCCACACCCACAATAACACACCTACTCCAACAGGGCCACAGCTCCTCTTAGTGCCACAGACTAGGCTAAGCATATGCAAACCATAACAGTGTGCCTAATGATTGATGTGGGAAAGCCCAGCCCACTGTGGGGAGTGCTAGCCCTGGGCAGGTGGTCCTGGGCTGTATAAAACAGCAGGCTGGACAAGCCATGGGGAGCAAGCCAGTAAGCAGCACTCCTCCCCGGCCTCTGATTCACTTCCTGCCTCTAAGGCCCTGCCTTGAGCTCCGCCCTGACATCCCACAATGATGGCCTGAAACCCGGAAGTGTGGGAGGACATGAACCCTTTCCTCCCCGGCTTGTTTGGCCAGCGTTTTCCCCTGCAGCGGATAGCAAGGTAGGGCCGAGCCTGACTAGTTCTCACTGATTCAGACGCCGACAGGGGCCGGACACTCTTACTGCGTGAGGAACTGCACGGGTGCCACCAGGAGCATCCTGAGAGATAGAGAGCAAGGGGGTTTCATTCTCTTTTGCAAATGAAAAATCTAAGGCACGGGGACAGTGAGATAAGCTGCCCAAGGCCAGAGGCTGACAGAAACGACGCTGACTCCTCCCCGGAGCCTTTCTCCATGTACACTGCTCGCGTCTCAACCAGAGCCGCCCAACTTGGCCCCAGCACAGAGGGTGCTAATGGATACCTGGTCCCTCTCACCCACTCTTGCCCGTCAATCTCCTGTCCCCTCCTCTCTGGCCTCCCTTCCTTAATGGACACCCAGATGGTACCATGGTAAGAGCAGACGTGATCGATTCGAATCGCGTCCCTAACCTGGCTGTGTGATATCGAAGCCACATATTTCTCTGAACCTCTTCTCCAAAGTGGGGATCAAACGGTACTCGCCCCCAAAAAGCTAGGTAAGGATCTAGCAAGTGTGCAGGTGTATGTGCTCTGTTGCATCTGCACTTTGCTATTTCTCCCTCCCTTCTGTGTGATCCCATATTGGTCCGTCCAGTCCCCTCTTGGTGAGTCTGTCTTTCTGCCCATAGCCCAAAGTCCCAAGCAAAGCGGGAGGGCCCGTCATGATCCAGCAGCAGTGAGACGTGGGAATCTGTGAGGGAGGGCCACAGCTGCACGGTAGGCGCAATACACAATCTCGTCCTGGAGAAAAAGGAAATGGGTGGCTCAGAGTTTCCAGCACCCATGCACCAAAGGACCTGGCCCTTGGAGCACAGAGAGTGACACTTAGTCGTTCGTCAGGGCAGGTGCTGTGGCAGGATTTGCTAAGGAACTCCTATATGCCAGACCAAAGTCAAAGAGACCCAACTCTGGGTCCATACGCAGCCTGGCATCAGACACAGGGAAAGTCTTGGGTCTCCATATCCTAGGAAAGGAAAGGGCACAGAAAACCGGGCGTCCAGTCAATGCACAGGTGGTCATTGGAGAGCGGTCATGTGACCCCTCTGAGCTTCCTCTTCCTCAGTCATGAAATCCTGCTGGTGGCTGGGAACATTCAGTTTGAAGATAGCAGGAGAGAAGGCCCTTGGTGAACCACAAGAAACTCTGTGGTGCACCCTGCTGGCACTGGCTCCATGGCAAAGCTGCCACCATTACCCTCTAAATGGCCAGCCCACCCCTTGTCTTCTTGTCCCACGATCACACAGAGTACCTTACTAATGAAGATACCAGAAAGACAGACAGACAGACAGACAGACAGACAGACACACTCCAAAGCAATCTGGCAGCATGGTCCTGCTGAGCTTCCAATCAGCCTGCAGTGCGACCTGGAGCTACCCCACTGCTGGGCCAGAGTCCTCCATCACGAGGGGAGGGACTACGGTGTTCAATTCTCAGCAGCGTCTACACCTGTCGGTTTCATGTTGGTAGCATGAGATCAGTCACGGTGGGACGATTTCCACCGCAGAAATTGGCAAACAGGACAAATCAGGGTCCCACCGCTTGAGCTAACAATCCAAATCTCCTTCCGGTGGCCAGGAACTGAGCAGCTGGCTTCAGCAGATTGCCCAGCACACTCAGCATCCGGCTGCTTTCCAGGGAGTCACCCCTAATTAATATGGATGCACACCTGGCCAGCAGCAGGCCACAACCCGCATATCAATGCTCATGCGCGTGAGGGTCCCCACATATCCTCTGTCTAGTGTGTCCCTGGACAGAGTCAGAGAAGGGACTCTCTGACTCTCATCAATTACAGGAACAGGCTCCGAGCCCCTTCTGGCCTGAGTGGTGCCAACACCCTCCCCCTGTATATCTGCTCTGCCACCTCGGTTGGTCGCATTAAGATCAAAGGGGAGGCTGCCACTGACGGACACCACCATGCAGGCCCTGAACCCTGACATCATGGCATGCCCATCCCCAGACTTTCACTCTATACAAGTTGCGTTTGGGCTGCCTTTCCCACTTGGACTTAAGGCCCGATGCCCCCTGAAGCTAGTCCACATGGCACTGCCTCCTCTGCCCTCCCACACATCCCATAACCTAGATGACCTGCCACTGAGGCCAGAGGAGGACTGCTCTGGGGAGGGGTCTGGGACAGACTATTGCCCTGCATGCTGTGCCCCCTCTAAGTGGTTTTGTTTGCCATTGTTGCTGTCTTCCAAGTCACACACTCAGACACCTCCCTCTCCCTCCAATGTACTGTGTAGAAGTTTTCAGTCTAAGTCTTGAGAATGTGACCTTGAATAGCCTAGAGACGTTATTGGGAGAAAAAGTCAGCCTCATGTTTTAAAAGTCATTAAGATGGCCCTACAAAGATTAATATCTTTAAGAAAAAAGAAGTCTCGCCAGATGTGTTGGGCAAGTCTTTAACACTAACACTTGGGAGGCAGAGGCAGGGGGATCTCTGTGAATGTAAGGATAGTCTGGTCTGCATAGCAAGTTCCAGGCCTGCCAGGGCTATCTATATAATGAGACTCAAACCAAAACAAAAATGGAGGGGGTAGTGTTTACCATACAGTCTAGACCAGCCTCAAACTGTCTAGATGCCCAGGCTGGCCTTAAACCCTAATCCTCCTATTCCAGCCTCCCAAGCTCTGGTATCACAGGCGAACAACACCATGCCCAGCTGGCTTGGTTTCACTGCCTGTTGTGATAAAATACCCTGACAAGATGTATTTGCCTCACAATTCCAGGTTGCAGCCCATCACTGTGGGCGAAGTTAAGGTGGTGGGAACTTAAGCAAAGAGGGACGTTACAGTCAACATCCAGAGCAGAGAGCACAGCATGCATGCTAGTGCTCAGCTCCATTTCTCTAGCGTGCAGTCCAGGATCCCCAGCCGAGGGAATGGCGCTGCCCACAGTGGACAGATCTTCCCACGAATCAAGACCATTTCCGACAGACAGGTCAACTTCATCTAAACATTCTCTCGTTGAGACTCCCTTCTAGGTAATTCTAGTGTGACAAGCTGACAAACCACCATATCAGCTAACTGGTATCTTTATAAAACCAGGAGATTGGGCCCCACGACAAACTCTGAGGGAAGACAATGTGAAATGGGGCAAGAGCTACCATGCACAGCCAAGAAGGTCTTCCTAAGCAGGCCATCTTCACAGTCCTCTGAATCAATTGCACCAGTGCATCATGGGGCATTTCAGCACTGAGGTGGTTTGGATAGAAATGGCCCCCAGAGGCTCACATAGTTGAATGATTGGAAAACAGGAAGTGATGCTACTTGACAGGGGTTAGGTGTGGCCTTGTTGGAGGAAGTGTGTTAGCGGGGCGGGGGAGGGGGGGTGAGCTCTGAGGTTTCAAATGCTCAAGCCAGACCCAATGCATCTCTCTTCCTGCTGACTTCGGGTCTGGATGTAGAATTCTCAGCTACCATGTCTTCCTCCACACCTTCCTGCCACGATGATAATAGACTAAGCCTCCGAAACTGTAAACAAGCCCCCAAGTTAATGTTTTCTTTTATAAAAGTTGCCTTGCTTATGGTGTCTCTTCGCAGTAATAGAACACTGACTAAGACAGGCACCCAGTGCTTCGAGACAGCATGCTGCTGGTAGTACTCTCCTGCAGTTGCCCTGCTGACCAACACATGTCCTCTGTGAAGGAACTGAGGGACATGCTCAGGGGCAGCGTAGTTTCAAGGTCTTCCAAAGCGGCAGCATTGACACTGCACCTCTGGTCCTCTTATCAGAGGCCTACTCAGCTCCAGTGGATGCTGCTTGTCCCCTCAGACAGACAAGGAAAGTGTGGTGGTTGTAGAAATGCCCCCCCCATGGGCTCATATAGTTGACTGCTTGGCAAATAGGAAGTGGTGCTACCTGACAGGGATAAAGGGGTGTGGCCTTGTTGGAGGAAGTGTGTCTCTTGGGGTGGGCTTTGGGTGAAACAGATTCAGGACACTTACTAAAAAAGTCCGCCATCAAAAAAACAAAACAAAAAAAACAAAAAACAAAAAAACAAAAAAAACAAAAAAAACAAAAACAAAAACAAAAAAAACAAAAACAAAAACAAAAAAAAACTTTAAAAAAAAGCCGGGCGGTGGTGGCGCACGCCTTTAATCCCAGCACTTGGGAGGCAGAGGCAGGCGGATTTCTGAGTTCGAGGCCAGCCTGGTCTACCGAGTGAGTTCCAGGACAGCCAGGGCTACACAGAGAAACCCTGTCTCGAAACAAAAAAAAAACAAAAAAACAAAAAAAAACAAAAAAAAACAAAAAAAAAACAAAAAAAAACAAAACAAAACAAAAAAAGTCCGCCAAGCTCATCACAGAGCCATGCCTAAAACCAAAGCCTCCCTCACCAACAAGCCAAGAGTACTCCACAGTCAAACCATTCTTCTCAAATGTATGCAGGATTCTGTGAGGCCTGCAGACAAGGGGCTCCCCACCCCCACCCTCCCTTCCTCCCCAGGGAAAAGCATCTGGTCAAGGTCCCTGTATTAATCACATGTCTAAATGCTTTGACAAGGTGCTGGACAAAAGCAGCCTAAGGAAGGGTTGATTTTGGCTCATGGTTTAAGGTATAACCATTGTACTGGCTGGTTTTGTGTGTCAACTTGACAGAGGCTGGAGTTATCACAGAGAAAGGAGTTTCAGTTGAGAAAAATGCCTCCCTGAGATCCAGCTGTGGGGCATTTTCTCAATTAGTGATCAAGGAGGCAAGGCCCCTTGTGGGTGGTACCACCTCTAGGCTGGTATTCTTGGGTTCTTTAAGAGAGCAAGCTGAGCAAGCCAGGGGAAGCAAGCCAGTAAGAAACATCCCTCCATGGCCTCTGCATCAGCTCCTGCTTCCTGACCTGCAAGAGTTCCAGTCCTGATTTCCTTTGGTGATGAACAGCAGTGTTGAAATGTAAACTGAATAAACCCTTTCCTCCCCAGCTTGCTTCTTGGTCATGATGTTTGTGCAGAAATAGAAACCCTGACTAAGACAACCATCACAGCAGGGAAACATGGTACTGACGCAACTGTGCTCAGTCATGAATGGTGAATGCAGGATTGAACGCCGGGAGTCGGCTCCCTCTCCCTTTTTATCAACCTGGGACCTCCTCAGTTAAACCTCTGGAAACACTGCCCTACCCTCACCCCAGACACAGCCTAGAGGTGTGCCTCCTAGAAGATTCTAAATCTGGCAGCTCTCAGGCAGCCCCGTGGCTGGGCCCCAGGTCCTCGCACCGCACCAAGTGAAGCCCACTGTGGGGTGGGGCTTGGCTCTGGCCCGGGCAGCCGCTGCTCTAGCAGTGCGAATGTACCACCGCTGTAAGGGAGGACCATGAACCAGGAAGTACCATAGCAATGCTGAGACAGCCTAGCTCGAGGTACCAGCCTCTCACAGGAGTATGGCTGAGGAAGGTATAGGTGCCCCAGCCCATTCCAGAGTTCACAGGCCCAGCACACAAGCTCTCCTCAGAAATGTGAAGTACAAAGGCAGGTGTAAACTGACACCCACTCATTCTGCACAAAGTCAACGTTGGGAGTGGTTCTTTAATTCCTTTATTGGTAGACAAGGGACTTTTAAAATAGCCACGCAAAGAGAAAAATAGTGTTTGGTTTTCAATTTGACCCTTACCCTTCATCAAAATATGATATGGTTGCTTATCATAATATATATTTATATGATATAAATATGTGATATATTTATATGATATAATTATATTTTACATAATATAATTATAATATTATATGCTATGATATATAAAATATATAAATATAGTATTGTGTAATATATTTTATTACATATGTGTATGTGTGTATACATACATATATGTATGTATGTATGTATATATATCTGGGTTGGCAAAAGGGCTCAGTGGGTAAAAGTGTTTCACCTAAAAAACTTACAGCCTGAGTTGGATCCCCAGAATCCACTATAGAAGGAGCAAACTTGCTCTAAAAGTTATTCTCTGACCTCTATGCAGGAGTATATATGAATGCACACACACACACACACACACACACACACAGGCATGCACACACATACACAGGCATGCACACACATACATGGACATGCACATACTATTGATAAAAATAATTTTAAAGAGTTACTCAGAATACCTACACAGTCCTTACAGTATTTACCAATACAGTAGCCCTAGGGAGTGTGTGTTATAATCTGCCCTTTACATGTTAGACAACTGAGGCTCAGACATCCAGCAACTAAACAGAGGAGCTCGGACGCCAACCAGACCCTCAGGCACCAAGCCTGGGCCTCTGACCACCAACCACATCATCTACAAGGCCTTTTTTCTCTCTTCCTCATACAACACATCCTGACCACAGTTCCCCATCCCTCTGCTCCTCCCAGTCCCACCCCACCTCCCCAATCCACTGCTCCTCCATTTCCCTTCCAAAATCAGCAGGCTCCCCAGGGAGTTCAACCAAATGTGGCATAACAAGCTTCAACAAGACTAGGCATAAACCCTCACATCAGGGCTGGGAGAAGCAACCCAGTAGGAGGAAAAGGGTTCCAAGAGCAGCCAAGAGTCAGAGACACCCCAAACCCCAGTGTTAGGAGTCCCACAAAACCACCAGGCTAACAACCATGACATATACACAGAGAACTTAGAATAGACCCATGCAGCCTTCCTGATTATTGGTTCCGTCTCTGTAAGCACCTATGAGCCCTGCTGGGTTGCTTTTGGGGGACCATACTCTCCTGATGTCCTTGACCCCTCTGGCTCCCAGAATTCTTCCTCCCCATCTTCTGCAGGGTTCCCTGAGCTCCAACGGGAGGGGCCCAATGGCGATCTCCACTTCGGGCTCTCTTAACTAGTGTTTGACTGTGGTCTCTGTGTCTTCTCCCCTCAGCTGCAGGAGGAAGCCTCTCTGGTGACAACTGGGCCAGGCAGCAACCTATGAGAATATACAGATATCATTAGGAATCATTTTATTCATCTTTTTTCTATCCTAGGTCTGTGAGCTATCCAGCTTCTGGTTCCTGGTCATCCAGGCAGTGTTGGGCACGGGTTCCCTTTCATTGTCTGGACCTCAAATTAGACCAGTCATTGGTTGGCCACTCTACAAAGCCTTTTAGCCTTTGAAATTTTCACTGTTTTTTTTTAAATAGCAGTAAAATAAATGTTATACATACTAAATGATCATACAAAATGCTTACCTTTCCACGCCATCATGGGTTTAAATTTTTTTAAGATATGTCTTCCTTTACTTGGAATTTAAGAATTTCAGCCGTACTAGACTACAAAGAATAGAGGAACCACAAACATTCCCAGAGCAAAGGACCTCAGCCTGGACACCAGTATAGATAGATAGATACCCTTATCTTTTCTTATTCTTCCCTGGGTCCTCTGCCTCCTAGAAAGAGAGAAACACAAGCCTGGGTTGCCCTCTAGTGGCTGTGATGATAATTACAGCCAACACCTTTGTCTCAGTGGATGGCTACCTTCTTCAGGCATACTTAAGGCGGAGGCCCCAGACCCTGAGAATTCAAGGCTCTGCCAGTGCTGGAGCTGAGGCTGGACACTGTGCCCAAAGGCCAAACTACACCCCAGCATTGGCAGGGTGTCAGAATCAGGTCTCGAGGACGATAGTTGATAGTGACACAAACAGTCACGCAAAGAGAAAAATAGTGTTTGGTTTTCAATTTGGCCCTTACCCTTCATCATGATAGTGATTACGTATCGTGGTCAAAGTCCTCACTTTGATTCCTAACATCGAATAAAACCAGACACAATAATACAAGCCTATACTTCTAGCACTAGGGAAGTAGAGGCAGGAAGATCAAAAGTTCAAAGTTATCTTCAACTACATAGTAAGTTGGAGGCCAGCCTGGGCTACATGAAACTCTTTATACAGGGGTAGGGTCCCTTCTATCCTCAGTAAGACACCTCCCCCCTACCCTCCCCCCACACACACACACACCCACTTCTCCTTTAGACCTAAGAAACTCACTGTCAGTCCAGAATAGGACAAGGTTCTTCTATGGAATGTCAGATCTGGAGGAAGCCACCTGCCAACAGACACCAAACAGCACATAAACCCTGTGGGGCCATCAGAAGACAAGGTCTGTCTTGTGTCCTGAGATGGCATATAAGCCCGGAAATGGGGAGGTGGCTTCTCACAGTTCCATCAGGGTCTGAGAGTCGGGGGCAGTGTAGAGTCATGGGAGGTCCCTCTCCAGTGAAGGCAGCCGGGTCTCCCCTCCACCATTCTCACTTCGGAAGCCAGCTGAGCCAATGTGGCCCTCCCCCCACCCCCACCCCCACCCCCAAGGCCGGAGTGCATTAGCAGCCTGCAGGCTGTCTGGAGCAGTTGCGGGAGCCCCATTTCTATTCCTAAGTAGAGGCCTCGTTAATATGGAGCCTGCCTCTGGGGAAATGGGGCTGTGCGGGGTGAGAGTTGACAAATCACAGCCCAGCGGCCAAGCTGAGAGCACTAATACCCACTTACGTCTCAGTCTCATTCGCTAGCCCTCACTAGCCGGCGAGCCTTGGCTACCGCGGGGCTAAGCGCTGGCCTCCAGGAGCCCCTTTGGCTCTGAGAAACTCAGGTACTGGTGGCAGGCGGCAGGGCGGCCTCTCCTGCCACCAGGTCACTAAAAGGCCCATGCAGCAGATAATCAAGGTCCCAGTCCAGCCCCACAAAGTAGACAAGAGTGCGTCCCAAACCGGACCTTATTGCTTGGGACACAACTCCAGTCCGCCGAGTCTCAGATGAAAGGATTGAAGGTTTGGAACACCTCCACTTCATTTTGGCCACACCTAGCCTCCACTTGGAAAGGATCTGTCAGCCATTGGATTATGACAGTGGCAAGTACCCCCACACACCCCTACCCACACTCCCAGGCAGCACAGCCTGCAGGCAGGGCAGGGCCTGGGCTGGGCTGACTGGACACTGCTTCTTCCTGTGGCTGGAGCCTGGTTCCCAGCAGAGCGAGTGTGGAGCGTGAGTAATGGCGGGCACAGATCCACCCGAATCCTGATAAGGGAGAATAATAACTTGTCAAAGATATATATGATATGTGTTTGCTTTCCCGACGGAATATCTATGGGGCTAATTCATCAAGCCGGCGGGCTGGCTGGAGACCCAGGGAGGAGAGCCAGGAGGGAGAAGCACGTGATCGCTAGTGCCCCAGTGGAAGATGGGAACCCGTGTGGCCTGTGTGGGCCACTAGAAGCTCGCCAGGACCCTGGCAAGCCCTGAAACGGACTGTCCTGGGATTCACCTGATGGTAGTCTGTTAAACTCCCGGTTTGGGGACCCGGAAGGTGAGCAGATAGAATGACCCCTCCTGGAAGGGAATCTGTGTCTCCTCCCACTGCCTTGACCCTGCAGACAGCATGGCAGGAGCTCATTCCAAGAATGCTAACGTGAAGGAAAAGGGAAAAGTTAAAAAGAGAAAAAGAAAAGAGAAGAGATATAAGCTTAAAAATAAAGGAAAAGCCCTCCACCCACCTGGAAGCACTAGACTCACAGAGGATCAACCCATGGGGGGCGGGGCTCTCCTCTCTGTTCCTTAGTGATCCCTGATAGCTCCCCCAACCCAGTCTCTGCCTTCCTCCCTTTTCTCAAGGTAATAAAAATAACTGAACTGATACAGACCATTACAGCACCCCACATACTCGTCTCCGAGGGATTTACCTGTCCTTGAGCCCCCAGAGCCAGGGACCAATCTCCAGGCAGGACCGGCGACACCCAGCACCTCCAAGGGAGCAGCTGCCTCTGGAGTTTTGACCTCCACGTGGCACCCCCAGCCTCTGTGCACCTGATCATCTAGTCTGTTTCCTCCCAGTTACTCCAGTGTCCCAGAGAGACAGGCGCCATTCCTTCAGAACAGGGTAAAGGCCCTATGAGACCCCAGGCTCAATCTTGGCACTGTGTACCTGCTAGAAAGCAGAGAGGAAAAGCCACCATTATTGGGCTCCTGGTATGTGGAGACACTTCCCCAAGTACCATCAGCTCTCCCCTGCCCTGCCTCCCTGAGGCCCAGGACCGAAGGGTTAACGCCTGACCCAGTTCAGAGGCCTCTAGAACCTGGCCCAGCTCTTGCTCCATTCCATCCCATTAGTCAGAGCTGATACCATTTCTGTTGT
The DNA here is from genome assembly GCA_964023405.1 of Apodemus agrarius. Classification (NCBI taxonomy): domain Eukaryota; kingdom Metazoa; phylum Chordata; class Mammalia; order Rodentia; family Muridae; genus Apodemus; species Apodemus agrarius. Next base: position 49,086,379 of record OZ030012.1, on the reverse strand, counting down.
TAAATATTTTGACTCTCACCCCGGTAGCACATCTGTAAGCCCATCCTGTGGGAATTCTGTGAGTACTACTCCGTAAGAAATTCTGTTGGCTGTCTCCCCCCCTCCTCCCTCCTTCCTCCTCCCTCTCTCATTTCATTCTTTTCTTTCCTTCTCCCTTTTTCTTTTCCCCTGTCTCTCTCCTCCCTCTTCCCCCTCCCTCCTCCCTCCTCCCTGTCTTGCTTCATTCTTTTCTTTCCTTTTCTTCTTCCTTTTTCTTTTCCTCCTGCCTCCCTCATCCCTCTTCCCCTCCCTCCTCCCTCTTCTTCCCTCCTCTCTCCTCCCCGTCTTGTTTCCTTCTTTTCTTTCCTATTCTTCTTTCTTCTTTCTCTCCCTCCTCCCTCTTTCCTCCTCCCTTTCTTGCTTCATCTTTTCTTTCCTTCCCTTCTTTCTTTCCCTCCTGCCCTCCTCCTTCTCTTCCCTCCTTCTCTCCTCTCCCTTCTTTTCTTCCTTCCTTCCATTTCTCTCTTCCATCTTTCCTCCCCCTCCTCCCTTTCTTTCTCTTTGAGGCCTCAGGCGTCCCTCGCAACACTCGTCCTCTCTCAGCCCTGGATCTAGCCATGGATCTGAGAGCATTGGGAAGGGCTCTCGGGGTGTATCTCATCTTCCTGGCCGAAGCTGGTAACTCCTGCATCCCAAGGGCTGGGAAGCATGGGGTCTGCCCCCTCCACACGCCCCTCTTTCCTAGGGGTGACTGGAAGCCGATTCTAGCACACACACAGATGGCAGGTCTGGGGCTGAAGGGTGCTTGCCTGCCTCCCTTCAGGGTGTGAAGAAGGGGAGAGGAAAGGAGGGCTGTGCCCCACCAGGGCAGCCTGGAGCTGGAAGCAATTAACTTGGCGTTTTCAAACAAGGGCAGAGGAAGCAGGAGGCATGGGACTGAGTCAGCACATTGGAGAGGCAGACGCCAGGCGGCTGGCTCAGCTCGTTAGCGGGACGGGCTGAGCCAAGGAGAGACAAGGTCGGGGAGAAGGGGGTGAGAGCCCCCAGACACAGACGAGATGGGCATCGAGTTGTTGAAATGGCTTCAGACCCCTCCCCATGCCCACCCTAGAGACTCCAGAAGGCCACTGCCTAAGACCAGGCCTCGCCCTCTTCTCCCCAAGCAGAGCCTCCCACCCACCAGCTAACCAACAGACATCAGACTCACTGCTCTGCCAAGTCCTGGCCTCTCAGGGAGCTGTGCCCAAGGCCCTTTGAAGAACACAGAGCGGGGTGGGGTGGGGGGGTCGGTTAGAGGACGCTAGAGTGCTGAGAGTCTGAAAAGAAAACAGTCTGTTAGTGCCGTCATTTAAAATAAGGTACGTAGAGTTGGGGGTGTAGTGCAGTTGGCAGAGAGCTACCCTAGCATGCACAAAGCCCACCCCCACCCCCCAAGCAGGGGTGACAGCACACACTCCTAATCCCAGCACTTGGAAGGTTCAGAAAGATAAGACATTTAAGGTCATCCTCAGCTATGTAGTGAACTCAAGGTCAGCCTAGGCTACATGAGACCATGTCCCCAAATAATAAAATAGTACATATACCCTGATTTTTACTAGAAAAAAAAGAAAAGCAGGCAGCTGAATTTGGTGGAGTCCCTTGCCGGGTGCTGGAAGTCACACTCATGTCACCTATGAGCCTCACAGCCCCAGAAAGGACCGAGGCTGGATGCTTGATGTGCAAAGCAACCCAATCACTTTCATCTGCCGGGAAATGCCAGAGCCGAGAGCTACTTTAGGGCTGCCTGTCTCCGTAGCCTATGATCTTCCCGACTCGGTGCTCCAGAGGCGGGCGGGGCATGGGGGAAGATGCTGCTGGAACCGGCAAAATCCACGTGTAAGAGAAAAGACTCTACCACCTTGCAGTTGGACATGAGGCCAGCATGCCCCAGAACCTCTACCCAGGGCCCCTGCTGTAGGTCACTGACCCCGCCTGACGGGCACACCGCAGCTGGATTGCCCGGACCACCCAGGGCAGAAAGCTTTCATGCAGAGAAGAGCAGGAATCTACCAGCACCCCATCCTGACTGTTCATCGCCAGCCTGCTGGTTGTGGAGAAAAGGCTGTGTGGAGCTCCCTTTGGTCCTAACGTTATTATTGTTCCTTTCCTGGCAAAGAAGGGAGGGGCCTTAGAACCAGAGCTGCAGGCTGTGGAGAAGGTGAGTGGCAGTCAAGAACTGGGGGTGGGGCTTGGGGGCTCATATTAGCCACAGTGTCCCTGAGACACACCGGCTCTCAGACAGCAGCAGCTGCCAGGGAAAAGACAGAGCCCAGCCTAGTGGGTACCGAATCCCAGGGCTGAGTCTACACTTCTTTCCAGGATCTCAGCCCGGTCATCATGGGGGTGCCCTAATGATGTCACTACCTTGGTCCCATGGCGCCCATCAATCCCATTCTCCCCATCTTTTCCCAATGGCAGCGTGGATGCATTTTTTTCCCCTTTTCTCATTAGTCTGTCCAAGTGAGGTTAGAAAATCCTAAAGGTTAGTGTGTTTTTTTTTTAATTCAAAAAATAAAAAGCAAATAACTTACAAGGTCATGTAAGAGGCAAGTGTGCCGGACATGATCGTTTGAGGACATGATTAGCACACACTAGATTCCCCTAGAGTGATGTCCTTGGGGACAGGGCTTTTGGCTTCTCGCCCCCTGCTTTACCTTTGGTGGCTAGCATAGTGCCCAGCACACAGATCTTTGTGACCAAGGGATGACGGAGTCAGGGGGATGTCCTGTGGTGCCAGCGTGGCACACCAAAGCTCTTCCCTCACACTTGCACACAATCGCAGATACCTCAGACCACACAAGACTTCCTGCTGCCCCCACTCAGCACGCCTTCCACACAAGCTTCCCTGGGAATCCTCTTCTGATTCGAAACCCCTTCTACCCCCTCAGCTCTCCACTTCGCCTTCCCGCCATCCGGCTTTACCGCTCTGGGACTGGCTACCATGGCAGATACCTGTCACTTGACAGCTCACCGCTGGGTGACTTCATTGGATCTCCATGGTGCTGTAGACAGGTATCTAGAGCCTGTTTCCCAAACCCACCCTCCCTGCCACTAAAAGTGGCAGTAAACTTTAACGCCCACAGGTGCCTCCTGGGGTCTTCACAAACTGCCGTAGTCAAAACTATCAGCGACATTATTAATTTGTCCCAACGGCAAATATGCATTCTATGTTCAGTGATGTATATGACAGGCATCAGACCTATACCTAGGAGTCATCATGGCCTCCTTTCCTGCATCCGTGGTCCTGCCTGGGCCTTCCATCTCTCCCTTGATTCTGTGCGATGGTGTTTGGTTTCCTCGGCCCATGGCAGGCAGCCTTCAATTCGCAGCTTGCTAACAGAGTCGGCCTGCCCATAGGTCCTGCACTCCCTCCCAGGATAACTAAATGCAGACTTCCTCTATACGTAGGAGTCTCTCAGATGAGTAATGGCTCAGGAAGTCTCCCAGAGAGAAGATTTTCGGGAACCTGAATGCTACACTCCTGCAAAATCAAAACCTCTTTATACACTTCGGCAGTGAGACACACCATCCCACCAAGCAGAGAAGAATAGTTTCCTAACAATAGTGCCCAGCAAGTGAGGGTCAGCGCCGAGCAAGCCGTTCCACACGGAAGGAGCAAGAGATCAACCTGGAGTTCCCGAGTGGCCCCGGCTCAGCCGCCCCACACGCACACTCTACAGCAGTGGTTTTCAACCTCCCTGAGGCTGTGACCCGTCTATACAGTTCCTCATGTTGTGGTGACCCCCCCAACCATAATATTATTTCCACTGCTATTTCATAACTACAATCTTGCTACTGTTGTGAATTATAATGTAAATATCTGACATGCAGGATTATCTGATCTGTGAAGGAGTCATTTGACTGCCCCCCAAAAGGTCATGACCCACAGGTTGAGAAGCACTGCTTTAGCGAGCAGGCTACCAGACTTTCCAGAGATCACTAGACACTTATCCCACCTCCTAAGGGATGGCTGTGGTCACAGCTTTTTGGTCCTGTTCTAGTTTGCTCTCTGTTGCTGAGACTAAAAACTAACCCAAAGCAACTTGGAGGAGTAAAGGTTTGCTTACAGCGTACGACTGACAGTCCATCATCAGGAGAAGCCAAGGCTGGAACACGGAGGCAGAAACTGACCGGAGCCCATGGAAGAGCCCTGCCCACTGGCTTCTCTTTTCTAGCAAGCTCAGCCACTCTTCTCATACGACCCAGGCCTTGCTGCCTAGACATGGCACTGTCTACAGCAGACTGGGCCTTCTTACATCAATTAGCAATTTTAAAAGCCCCTCCGCACATACCCACGGGCTATTCTAAAAGAAATCAATTCCTCCATTGAGGTTCCTCTTCCCAAGGGAATGTTGAATTGACAAAAACTAACCAGTACGGGTCCCAAGTCAAGGGCTCTTTTCTCTATTATCACGAGAGAGGAGGTTGGTATGGGCACAGACCACGATGAGGTCAGGCCTGATGACAAGTGACATTGTATCCGCATCCAGGAACCCCGGCCAGGGCTATATTGGCACCAACCAAACCTCAAGAGTATATTTCTTCCAAGTAAATCCCAAGCTGGCTAGTTCAGATCTCACTGGCTGGATCTGTGAAAGCTACAACTGAGGGTAACAGCATTGTCTTAATTAGGATGTTACTGTTGTGAAGAAATACCATGACCAAGGCAACTCTTATAAGAAACAACATTTAACTGGGGCTGGCTTACAGTTTCAAAGGTTCAGTCCTTTATCATCATGTCAGGAAGTGTGACAGCATCCTGGCAGACATGGGGCTGGAGAGAGCTGAGAGTTCTGCATCTTGATCCAAAGGCATCCACGAGACTCTTCCATACTAGGAAAAGCTTGAACATAGGACCTCAAAGCCCACCCCCACAGTGACACACTTCCTCCAAAAAGGCCACACCCACTCTAAAAAAGGTCACACCTCCTAATAGTGCCACTTCCCACTGGCCAAGCATATTCAAGCCACAAGCATGTTCATTCGAAGGTGGGCTCCTTTCTCCATGACCTCCCAGTCTACAAGTTGGGCATCTTAGATGGTCAAAACCAAGGTCTTAAGCATCTAATCCCTGAGAGCCAAGCTGTCACCTACTCCCGGGACAGGGAATTGGCAACAACACCCTGGAGCCTTCCTGCTCTGTCTGCCCATGCCATTCTGAGTCATATGCCTTTTGGAGGAGATTAAAAGGGAAACCCCTACTTCCCTTTTCCCTACCAGGAAAGTAGGTAGGCTTTTAGATCTTCACCTCCCGCTCTTCTCCAAATCTGATCCTCCAGTGTCACCCCCAGCTCTGTAGGAGACCACCTACTGCAGCCTCTCCTTGCCTCTTCACCCCCCAGCTCCAAAGATCTTCTCCTCCAAAGTTCCCCCTCCCACTCATCCCATTATCTCAGCCCCCAACACAAGCAGCCACCAGCCAAACCTACCAGAACAAGTAGGCCAGTAAGGTGAGTGCCAGATCTTCACTCTCCCTCCTACCCCCCAAACCTAAGCCCCAAGTCACATCCCCAGCTCTGTAGTAAACTAGCTACCATGGCCTCCCCAAACTCTCTCCTTTATTCCCAGGGAACTACACAGATCCTAGTAAAACACCCTGCTTTCCTCCATCCTGTTGAGCCCCTTGGCACCCACCCCCAGCCTATCCTCATCCTAAGTGTCAGCTCCTATTACCTCCTATTACATGCAACCCCCAGTAGCAACACTTAGCAAAATCCCAGGTCAATTCCCTACCAAGCAACACACGGCCACTAAACCCTTCGAAGAATGAGGGAGGACAACCAAAATCAAGGAACAAAACACTCACCCAATGAAGACAAGACCAGATATCAGCACCTAGACTTACAATATTCATATACCAGATACTTAGATTCCAGTGTAAAAACACAATCAACAATAGTTAGGCCACGTCTCCACTAGAACCCAGAAACCTTACCACAGCAGTCCCTGAGACTTGCAACACAGCTGAAGCACAAGACAAAGACCTTAAAATGGCCTTTATGGCCGGGCGGTGGTGGCACACGTCTGTAATCCCAGCACTCTGGGAGGCAGAAGCAGGTGCATTTCTGAGTTTGAGGCCAGCCTGGTCTACAGAGTGAGTTCCAGGACAGCCAGGGCTACACAGAGAAACCCTGTCTCAAAAAACCAAAAAAACAAAAAAAATAAAAAAAAAAAAAATAAAAAAAATGGCCTTTATGAATATGATGAGGTCCTTAAAAAGGAAATGGATAAATCTCTTGATGAAATTAATAAATCCTTACAAAAAACCCAAAACAGTGGAAAGAAGTTAGCAAAACAGTTCAAGACCTGAAAGTGGAAATGGAATTAATAAGAAAACCAAACCAAGGGAAATCTGAAATTGAAAATTTAGAAATTTGAACAGGTGCCTCAGAGGTATTCTTCACCAACCAAAAACAAGAGATGGAAAACAGAATCTCAGGCATTGAAGACACAATAAAAGAAAGTAATACCCCAGTCAAAGAAACTTAAAAAAAAATCCTGGTACAAAACATCCAGGAAATCTAGGACACTATGAAAAGACCAAGTCTAAGAATGATAGGAATAGAAAAAGGAGAAAAAAACCCAGGTCAAAGTCATATCTCTCCTGGGGTCTGGAGAGATGGCTCAGCAGTTAAGAGCACTGACTGCTCTTCCAGAGGTCCTGAGTTCAAATCCCAGCAACCACATGGTGGCTCACAACCTTCCATAATGAGATCTGATGCCCCTCTTCTGGGGTATCTGAAGACAGCTACAGTGTACATATAAATAAATAAATCTAGAGAGAGAGAAAGAGAGAGAGAGAGAGAGAGGGGGAGAGGGAGAGGGAGAGGGAGAGGGAGAGGGAGAGGGAGAGGGAGAGGGAGAGGGAGAGGGAGAGGGAGAGGGAGAGGGAGAGGGAGAGGGAGAGGGAGAGGGAGAGAGAGAGGGAGAAGAAGAAGAAGAAGAAGAAGAAGAAGAAGAAGAAGAAGAAGAAGAAGAAGAAGAAGAAGAAAGAAGGGAAGAAGGAAGGAAGGAAGGAAAGAAACAAAGAAAGAGAGGACTGGGAAGAAGGATACAAAACACCAAATAGACTAGACCAGAAAAGAAATTCCCCTCAGCATATAATAATCAAAACATTAAAGGTACAGAACAAAGAAGGAATATTAAAGGTTGCCAGATAAAAGTAACATATAAAGGTAGACCTGTTAGAATAACACCTGACTTCTCATTATAGATGATTGTGAGCTATCATGTGGTTTCTGGGAATTGAACTCAGAACCTCTGGAAGAGCAGTCAGTGCTCTTAACCTCTGAGTCATCTCTCCAGCAACACCTGACTTCTCAATGAAGACTTTAAAACCCAGATGCATCACAGACTCTGAAACCATAGATGCCAGACCAGACTACTATACCCAGCAAAACTTTCAATCACAATAGATGGAGAAAATAAGACATTCAATGGTTAAAAAAAAAAAAGTAAACAATATATATCTACAAGTCCAGCCTTACAGAGGGCAATAAAAGGAAACCTCCAACCTAAAGAGGATAAACATAAGGAATAAACAATCGCCGGCCAGCAAATCAAAAGAGGGAACACCCACCACCACCACCACCACCACCACCACCACCACCACCACCACCAGAATAACAGGAATCAAGCACTGCTCATTGATAACTCTCAACATCAATGGTCTCAATTTCCCAATAAAAAGACACAGACTAACAGAATGGGTGTGGAAACAAGATCCATCCTGTTGCATCCAAAAAACATGTCTTAAAATCAAGGATAGCTGGGCAGTGGTGGCGCACGCCTTTGATCCCAGCACTTGGGAGGCAGAGACGAGGCCAGCCTGGTCTACAGAGTGAGTTCCTGGACAGCTAGCTCTACACAGGGAAAGCCTGTCTCGAAAAACAAAACAAAAAAAAAAAAAATAAAAACAAAAAAAAATCAAGGATAGAAAAAAGTAAAAGGATGGAAAAGGATATTCCAAACAAATGGACCTAAGAAGCAAGCCAGTGCAGCCTTAAAATTAAAACTAATCAGAAGAGATAGGGAAAGTCACTATAGCCCATCAAAAAAAAAAATCCACCAAGAAGGCATTATAATTCTTCACATCTATTCACCAAACGCAAGAGCACCCAAGTTCATAAAACTCTACTAAGCACTAACTAGTAACCCTCACACACTGATAGTGAGAGACTTCAATCTTCTGCTCTCACCAACAGATAGGCACCCAGACAAAAACTAAACAGAGCTAACATTATAAGCCAAATGAACTTAACAGATATTTACTGAATATTTAATTCAAACACAAAAAATATACATTCTTCTTAGCAACTCTTGGAACAGTTGATCATATTCTTGGACACAAAGCAAGTCTCAACAAATACAAGAAAAATTGAAATAGCCCCCGGCATCCTATCTGACCATTACAGATTAAAGCTGGGTATCAACCACAGAAAGCCTACAAAGTCCTGGAAACTGAACAACTCACTGCTAAATGAAAAATGTGTTAAGACAAAAGTTAAGAAAGAAATTAAAGACTTTCTAGAATCAAATGAGAATGAATATACTGCCAACCCAAACTTACGGGACACAATGAAGACAGCTCTAAGAGGCAAGTTCCCAGCACTAAGTGCCTCCCTAAAAAAAAAAAATTGGAGAGATTTTATATTAGAAATGTAATGGCACTCTTGAAATCTCTAGAACAAAAAGAAGTCACATCCAAAAGGAAATAATCAACTCAGGGATAAATTCAATAAAATAGAAACAAAAACAAAAAAACAAAAACAAAAGATCAATGAAATGAAGAGTTGGTTCTTTGCAAAAATCAATAAGATTGACAAACCGTTATTCAAATTAACTAAAAGGCAAAGGGAGAAGATTCAAATTTATAAAATTAGAATTGAAGGAGGACCTGATAGCAGACACCCAGGATCCAGGGAATCATCGGGACATACTTTAAAAACCTTTACCAACTTCAAAAATCTGAAAGAAATAGATAATTTTGTCAATGTATATCACTTGCCAAAGTTAAATCAAGATCAGATAAGCACTTCAATCAGACCTATAACTCCCTAGTGAACCAGAAGCAGTAATTAAAAGAAAGCCCAGAGACAGATAAAATTAGTGAAGAATTCTACCAGACTTTCTTTTTTGTCTTGTTTGTTTTGTTGCTTGGTTTGGGTTTTTGTTTTGTTTTATTTTGTTTTGTTGTTTTTCAAGAGAGGTTTTTCTCCATGCAGCCCTGGCTATCCTGGAACTCACTCTGAGACCAGGTTGGCTTTGAACTCAGAGATCTGCCTGCCTCTCTGAGTGCTCTACTGCCTCTACTTTCAAAAAAGAGTTAATACCAAATATTCATCAAATTATTCCACAAAATAGAAACAGAATAAATATTGCCCAATTCATTTTACTAGACTACAGTTACACTAATATCCAAACCACATAAAGACCCAACAAAAAAAGAGAATTACAGAGTGATTTCCATTATGAACATAGATGCAAATTTTCTCAATAATATACTTACAGCCAGGCAGCGGTGGCGCATGCCTTTAATCCCAACACTTGGGAGGCAGAGGCAGGTGGATTTCTGAGCTCGAGGCCAGCCTGGTTCACAGAGTGAGTTCCAGGACAGCCAGGACTATACAGAGAAACCCTATCTTGAAAAACAAAAAACAAAAACAAAATAATAATAATAATAATAATTAATAATAATAATATACTTACAAACTGAATCTAAGTACAGAGCGAAAACATCATCCACCAAGTAGTCTTCATCCCAGAGATTCAGGGATGATTTGACATATGTAAATCAATAAATATAATTTGCCATATAAACAGACTGAAAGAAAACACACACACACACACACACACACACACACACACACACACAAATGGTAATCTCATTAGATGCAGAAAAGGCCTTAAACAAAATCCAACACCCCCTTCATGATAAAAGTCCTGGAGAGATTATGGATACAAGGGACATATATAAACATAATAAAGGCAGTTTACAGCAAGCCTACAGCCAGCATCAACTTAAATTGAGAGAAACTCAAAGTAATTCCACTAAAGTCAGAAACAAGACAAAGCTGTCCACTCTCTCCATACCTACTCAATACAGTATAACTTCTTAGCTAGATCAATAAGACAACTGAAGGAGATCAAGGGGATACAAATTAGAAAGGAAGAAGTCAAAGTACCTTTATTTGCAAATGATATGATACTATATATAAGTGACTCTAAAAATTCCACCAGGAACCAACCTCTTACAACTGATAAACACTTTCAGCACAATAGCTGGATACAAAATTAACTTTAAAAAAAAAGACAATAATATACTTCTGAGAAATAAATCAGGGAAACAAAACCTTTCATGGGTAGATTCAAATAATATACAATATCTTGGGGTAATACTAACCCCAAGTGAAAGACTTGTATGATAAACATTTTAGGGCATTGAAGGCTCTCTTCCTGCCGTCTTCCCTCGCCATCACCGTGGTTGGAAGGAATGTTCTGGAGAATGCTCTCAAGAGCATCAACAGTGCTGAGAGGAGAGGCAAAGGCCAGGTCCCCGTCAGGTCATGCTCCAAAGTCATCGTTCGGTTCATAACTGCGATGATGAGGCTACACCGGTAAGTTCGAGATCACTGACGATCGCAGAGCTGGGAAGATTGTTGTGAACCTCACAGGAAGGTTGAACAAGTGCGGAGCGATACGCCCTAGATTTGATGTTCAACTCAAAGACCTACAGAAATGGCAGAACAATTTGCTCCCCATCACGGCAGTTTGGTTTCATTGTGCTGACAACCTCGGCTGGCATGGACTATGAAGAGGCAAGACAAAAACATACTGTAAAAATATTTTTAAAAAAAATTTTAAGACATTAAAGAAAGAAATTAAAAAGATCAGAAGAGCCGGGCAGCGGTGGTGGCACACGCCTTTAATCCCAGCACTTGGGAGGCAGAGACAGGAGGATTTCTGAGTTCGAGGCCAGCCTGGTCTACAGAGTGAGTTCCAGGACAGCCAGGACTACACAGAGAAACCCTGTCTAGAAAAACCAAAAAAAAAAAAAAAAAAATCAGAAGAAGCTGGACGGTGGTGGCACACGCCTGTAATCCCAGCACTTGGGAGGCAGCGGCAGGTGGATTTCTGAGTTCGAGGCCAGCCTGGTCTACAGAGTGAGTTCCAGGACAGCCAGGACCACACAGAGAAACCCTGTCTTGAAAAACCAAAAACAAACAAACAAAAAAAAAAAAAAAAAGATCAGAAGATGGAAAGATCTCCTAAATTCTTGGATCAGTAGGATTAATATAGTAACATTGGCCATCCGATCAAAAACAATCTACAGGTTCAATGCAATTCCCATCAAAATTCCAACACAGTTCCTCACAGATCTTGAAAGGACAATTTTCAGATTCACATGTGTAGTGGTTTGAATATGCTTGGTCTTGCTGGGGAAGTGGTACAATTAGGAGGTGTGGCCTTGTTGGAGGAAGTGCATCACTGAGGGGTGGGCTTTAAGGTCTCTATGCTCAAACTCTGCCCAGTGTGGAAGGAGAGCCTCCTCCTGGCTTCCTCTCGGAGAGTCTCCTGCTGCTGCCTTGCGATCAAAACATAGAACTCTTTTAGCTCCTCCAGCAACATGTCTGCCTGCATGCTGCCATACTTCCCACCATGGTGATAATGGACTGAACCTCTGAACCTGTAAGCCAGCCCCAATTAAATGCTTTCCTTTACAAGAGTTACTTTAGTTATGGTGTCTCTTCACAGCAACAGAAACCCTAAGACAATAAGGAAACATTTAAAACACACACACACACACACACACACACACAAGATAGAATGTCCTTCTTTCCTTTCTGCTGGTTACCCACTCCTTGCTATCGAAATGGGCAAGTTCATGAATCCCAGGAAAGTGGCACTGGTCCTGGCTGGACGATACTCTGGACACAAAGCCGGCGTCGTGAAGAACATTGGCGACGGCACCTGGGACTGCCCTTACAGCCATTCCCTGGTGGCTGGAATTGACCACTATCCCTGAAAAGTGACAGCTGCCATGGGCAAGACGAAGACCGCCAAGAGATCCAAGATCAAGTCCTTTGTGAAAGTTTATGACGACAACTACCTCATGCCCACAGGTCCTCTATAGATATCCCCTTGGACAAGACTGTTGTCAACAAGGATGTGGTCAGGGACCCAGCTTTGACACGCAAGGCCAGGCAGGCAGCCAAAGTCAAGTTCGAGGAACCAATGGGAAGGCAGGGAAGAACAAATGGTGTTTCCAGAACCTTCGCTTTTAGGGATATGTTTGCTTTCATCATTAAAAATTAAAAGAAAAGAACTCAAGCTAGTTAAAGCAATCCTGAAAAATAAAAGAACTGCTAGAGATATTGCCATCCTTGACCTCAAGTTGTATTATAGAACTATAGTAATAAAAACAGCCTGGTATTGGCACAAAAACACATTAATCAATGGGATATAATTGAAACCCCAGATATAAATCTACATACATATGGACATCTGATTTTTTTTTTTATAAAGAAGCCAGAAATACACACTAGGGGGGAAAAATGATAGCATCTTCAACAGATTGTGTTGTCAAACTGGGCTGCTTCATATAGAAGACTCCAAATAGATCCATACTTATCACCCTGCACAAAAATTAATTCCAAATGGATCAAAGACCTCAACAAAACCAGATACACTGAACCTGATAAGAAGAGAAATCCTTGGCATGGTAGACACGTTTCTGAACAGAACACCATTAGCACAGGCACTAACACCAACAATTAATGGATAGGACCTCATGAAACTGACAAGCTTCAGTAAGGCAAAGGGCACTGTCAATTAGACAAAGCAGCACCCTACAGAAGGGGAAAAGATTGTTATCAACGACACATCCAATAGGGGTCTAATATCCAAAATATATAAAGAACTCAAAATCTATACATCAAGAAAGCAAATAACCCAATTAAAAATTAAAAGGGGGTACAGTTTTAAACAGAATTCTCAAGAGGAAACTCAAATGACTGAGGAACACTTTAAAGAAACATTCAACATCTTTAGTTATCAGGGAAATGCAAATCAAATCTACTCTAAGATTGCATTTTACACCCGTCAGAATGGCTAAGATCAATTAAACAAATGACAGCTCATGGTGGCAACAGGCATGAGGAGAAGGGGAACACTCCTCCATTGCTAGTCGGAGTGCAAGCTTGTACAGTCGCTGTGGAAATTAGTGTAGTGTTCCTCAGAAAGACAGGCCAATCTACCTCAAGGCCCAGCTCTACCACTCTTCGGCATACACCCAAAAGATGCCTCCTTTAGCCTACTGCAGAGACACTTACTCAGCTGTCTTCATTGCTGCTTTATTCATAATAACGAGACACTGGAAACTGCCTAGACATCCCTCAACAGATGAATAGATTTTTTTAAAATGGTGCATTTATTTACACAGTGGAATATTACTCAGCCATTAAAATAGTTAAATCATGAAATTCACAGGTAAATGGATGGAGCTAGAATAAAATCATCCTGAGTGAGATATCCCAGGCCCAGAAAGACAAATACGGTATGTGTGCTCTCAAATATGAATATTAGCAGCACCCTACTACTTGGTTACAGTGATAACTAAGCTACAATCCATCGAACCACAGAGGGTAGGCATAGAGTAAACACCTTGAGGGAACGGACAGCTCTCCTTAGGAAAGGGAAATTCAACAAATATTTGTGGATGAGGGGTGACTAGAACAGGAGGATCGAGTTGTGGAGGAGGGAATATGGGGAGAAATAACCCAAATTAATAACCATTTGAGGGGATGTACAGAAGCTTAACACAGTAGGAGCTTCCTAAGATATATCCATATGTGAAGGCAGTCTAAATGAAATCACCAAATAATGAGAGAGGGCCCTAACTAGACACCCCTTGTCACCAAATGAAGCTTCACATCTACTTGAACTATTGTCCAAAGGAGTCCCTGTGCGAACCTTTCAGAAACAACCCGGGCTGTTGCCAAGACTACAGGTTGCTCTCCACAAACTGACAGCAAGGCCCCATGGCTGAGGCGAACACCCACACCACTCATGGAACATGAAGAAGTCGAGCTGGTGCCTACACGGGGCCTTCACACCTGCGTTCCAGTCCTCCTTCGGTGCAGGAGGGTACGCTGCATGCCACCAAAGAGAAACAGAAACGCCAAGCCAGCCATGGCCTCGCGTGAGAGGCAGGGCCTCTCCTTTCTTCTTTTTAATTTCATCTTACTTTTTATTTTATTTTACACTTTTCCTCACCTTCTCATATACATTATGGTTTCCAGTCTAGTGTTTTTATGGGATCCCTGAGTGTGCCTGAGTGTACCAGCAAGAGACTCTGCGACTGTATCTGTTTCTTGTGCCTTGTCTTCTATTCTTTTGGTTTGTTTGTTTTGCCTTATTTCGATGTGTTAGTTTTCATGTTCTTATTTTATTTCATCTTATTAGTATCCCTTAGAAGATTGTTTTCTAATGAGAGACAGAAAGGGGAGGGAGGGGGGAGGAGCAGGGAGAACCAGAGAGAGGGGAAACAATAAGTAGATATACTTGTGAGAGGGAACTCTATTTTCAATAAAGACAGAAAAGGGGGAACCCCCTCTCCAACTTCCTCTATGCTTTAACTCCATCTTCCTCTATGCTGGGATCTTGCTGGGAGGGGTGATATCTCCATCCTTGCCACACTGTATCTGTATTTCTGTCTGTCACTCATCCAATTGAAGGTTTTTTGTTGTTGGTGGTGGTGGTGGTGGTGGTTTTTCGAGACAGGGTTTCTCTGTGTAGCCCTGGCTGTCCTGGAACTCACTCTGTAGACCAGGCTGGCCTCGAACTCAGAAATCCGCCTGCCTCTGCCTCCCAAGTGCTGGGATTACAGGCGTGTGCCACCACCGCCCGGCAATTGAAGGTTTTTTAATCTCATCTGTTTTTGGCAGGTGGCCTGATCTCACTATGTAGACCAGGCTGTCCCGGAATCACAAAGAAATGACTACCTCTTTGCCCCTCTGCCCCTCTGCCCCTCTGCCCCTCTGCCCCTCTGCCCCTCTGCCTCTACTTCTGCCTCTGCCTCTGCCCCTGCCCCTGCCCCCCTGCCCCTGCCCCTGCCCCTGCCCCTGCCTCTGCCTCTGCAGCACTAGGATTAAAGGAGTGGGCCACCATGTCAGACTATGAGCCAGCCTTCAAAACCCCGTCACACCTGGCCTCCTTCCTGCTCGCTGACACAAACCTCTCTCCTAGCTCCTACCCAACCAGGGCCTCAGTCTTCCCCAGGAACGTCCATGTTGTAACGGTGCACCTGGGTGATGTGTACCTGACTCTGCCTGGCATAGTGCCTGGCACACAGAAAACCCAAAATCAATTTAGCATCAAATAAGGAAACGTGATGTATTGCCATGTTCTGGATGCAGAAACTGCGGTTGGAGAACGATGCTTACTTAGCCTCTCCAAGGCCACTCCCGGTCAGGGCCAGAGGCAAGGCCAAAGAATGACTCAGTTGTGATCCCCGTTCTGGATTCTCTCGCTGACCCCATAACACCTACCACCACTAAATCACGCCAGAAGCCGCGAGCTCTGTACTCGTAACTTTTGTTTCCCTTGCCTGTTTCTTTCTTTGTATCTTTGTTTTGTTCTTTGAAGGAAGATCTTGGGTAGTTCAGGCCAGAGTCTAAACTCAATATATAGTTGAGGGTGACTTTAAACTGTCTTCCTGTCTCCACCTCTCAAGTACAGGGACTATAGGGGTGTACCACCACACCCAACTCTGTACTTTTATTAATCACGGTATGTACCACACACCCGGAAGAATGTAGGAATATAAATGCAGGCTGAAAAGAACACCAGCCAGTTACCTGCATAAGCCCTGCCCCGAAGCCTAGCCCCACCCCAAAGCCTACCCCGCCCCAGGTTAACCACCACCCCCTCTGTGTTAAGTGCTGCCTTACCCTGTTTCATGTTTGTATCATTTTTTTCTGAGTCTCCCTAACAATGTATTTATTGTCCTTTGTTTGTTCGGCTAGCTGTGTGTTGGCTACTCCATTTCCAGAACTACCCAGAATCCATGGTTTCTCTTCCATGATTACCATTCTTTCTTGCCTTCCCTGTGCTATGAACCCAAAGCTGCTGCTTCCTAGAAAAACCAACCACAAAAGCAGGTGGAGTCCTCCCATGGGAGAGCACCAGCCCTCTCCTGAAAGCCACTTTATTTTAGGCACTGAGTTAATAGCTTACAAATGACATCCACAGTAATGTGGAATTAGCATATGTCTTTTTTTTTTCCAGGAAAGAATTTTGTATGTGTTCGAAAAGTCAACTTGTTCAGGCCCTCTTCTGACAGGGCTGTTTTGATTCCAGTTGTCTGACAGCAGGTGATCTGACCTTGTATTTGGAGGCAGAAAAGAGGCCTCAGGAGAGTTCAAGAGAAAACAGACTCAAAGGACCTCACAGACCCCTCCCCCTCTTCTCCCTGGCCAGCCCTTACCGAGGTGGCTTTGGCCTGTAGCTGCCCTAGCCCAGGGACCCAGTGGCAGACAGAAGCAGACCTACTTTGGTTTCCATGACAACTGCAGGCATCAGGAGGCGGACCTAGTGAGCCGCAGCCAACAAGGCAGCTGGTTTGAAGGGTGTTGATCTCTCTGTGGACCAGCAAGGCGGAACCGCTAGGGACCAGCAGCAACGGAGCCAAAAAGGAGCCGCCGAATCTGGACCTGCAAAATCCTCGGGGACCTGTCTACACAGCTCAGCCACTCACCTGCCACCACCCTTCACCCACCCACCTGGACAGACACACACTGGGCAAAGCACATCTACACGCCACTGTGAACGCACACTCACACCTAAAGCATAACAGACTTGTACCCAGACCCACCTCCACCTACACGAATACAGCCTCCCGCATAAGTGTTCGCTCAAGCCCCATTGAAGAGACGCACAGACCAAAAGATCCAGGCACACACACACAAGATGCACACACCCATTTACACAGGTGACACGCCCAGGAAGTTTGCCTTATCCCGGTACACAGAAACCCATTTTACCGAGAAAGTGGCTTCGGTGTCACCTAGGCTGTCACGGGGACACTCTCAAGTACACACACCTAGGTACCGACACACATGAAGCACACAAGCCCGTGCTTCCTGAACCAACTCGGAAACAGCACTGCTGTTCCCACGGTGTTATAGCCGAAAGACAGAAAACAACAAATGGCACCGGGGCGCACACCCCCTCTTCTACTTCAGAAGCCATGTCCCCCATGGAGGCAGGCCCTTAATCCTCTTTGTTTGTTAGTGTTTATATGCATGTTTCCTCCAGAAATACTAAAAGGACAAAAATCTGAGCATATTCCTGTTGTTAAAAATTAAAAATAAACAATGTACTGAAGCAGGGTATGGTGGCACATCTCTTTGATCCTGGCACTGAGGAGGCAGGGGCAGGTGGATCGCTGGGTGTTCAAGGCCAGTTTTTTTTTTTGGGGGGGGGCAGGGTTTCTCTGTGCAGCCCTGGCTGTCCTGGAACTCACTCTGTAGACCAGGCTGGCCTCAAACTCAGAAATCCACCTGCCTCTGCCTCCCAAGTGCTGGGATTAAAGACGTGCGCCACCACCACCCGGCTTCAAAGCCAGCTCTTTAAAAGACCCAGTGCACCCCACACTCCCACAAGGCAAGGTGGAGACTGCTTCTCTGCACCCACAAAAGGAGGGTAATGCCCAGGATGTGGAGTAGATTCTTAGGCCACAGGTCATCTCCTGAGCCAGCTGTAACATCTGACAGACAGAGCCTCTGTCCACAGAGGCCACTGAGAGTCCAAGGTCACAGAAGCCTCATGGAAGGACATTTCGTTCATTTGAGTAGGACTCTCTGAAAATCCAAAGACTGCTGCCACCATCTCAGTCTGATCCCAAGGGTAGCTGGTGAATCAGTGGCAAACTGAGAGACAGAAGTATGCCCGTGTGCCTGCCTGTCCTTACAGCTACGTTCGTTAGAGTCATAACTGGCAGGCATGTTGGCTGTGTTGTTTGTGTACTCTCATGTGTGATTAAAATAATGTAGAACTTAGAACATCACAGAACACCACACCCAATCAAAATGCAGGGTTGTGGAGTCCAGTCAAAATAGAAATATCTCTAAGACAACTCCTGCGCCTGAGGCTCAGGGACCACTGCAGGAAAAGGAGCGGGAAGACTGTAAGAGCCAGAGAGTCGGGGAGTTTGCCGTGAGACTGGGCCTCCTAGGAATGTCAGAAGCTACACCCACCAAGGGTCTCCAACATGGCTGCCTAAGCATGCACTGAACCAGGATGATCACTGATGTGGACTGAGGAAAGCCCAGGGAAGCCTCAAGCCTATGCAGCTAAGAACTTCAGGCAGCTAAGGAATGAGCACCAAGAACAGGAGACAGTCTTCCCCAGGGAAGAGCACACCAGTTGGTTATCCAATACGAAATGGTCAGCCCTGAAGACATTCATATGAGTGACATGATACAGACTGGGTGGGTTTCATGTATGTATTTTTGAACACACATACAATTACATAACAAAGATGAAAACAGAGGCCGTGAGCGTGAAAGAGAGGCATATGGGGGGTGGGATGGAGAGAAGAAAGGGAAGGAGGAAATAGGGAAATAATGTAATTATAATCTCAAAAAAATAAAAGAAATACACACATATATTGTTTTAATTCTCAGAGTTGTTGAGATAGTCTATCCCACAGGTTATAATCTGGTAGTTACTTTTTTTTTTTTTTTTTTGGTTTGGTTTGGTTTGATTTGGTTTGATTTGGTTTGATTTGGTTTGGTTTGGTTTGGTTTGGTTTGGTTTGGTTTAGTTTGGTTTGGTTTTCTAAAACAGTGTTTCTCTGTATAGCCCTGGCTGTCCTGAAACTCACTCTGTAGACCAGGCTAGCCTCCAACTCAGAAATCTGCCTACCTCTGCCTCCCAAGTGCTGGTAGTAAAGGCGTGCACCACCACTGCGCAGCTTACATTCTGGTTTTATCAGTAATAAAAGTATTAGCATTGTGGGGTGCTCGACAGCACAGTTTCCGCATACACCTCATTTGTGTTCCTAAGTAGGATGCAGGAGGAAGAGACAGCACAGAGCTTAGCAAGGCCCAAGCCTGGAGAGCCACGGTCCAGGGAGAGGGTTTGGAAAGTAGCTTTGGAACTTGGAAAGGGAGACAGGAGGTTTCAGGGAGGAAGCCGCTGATGAGCTAGGTCTGAAAGCACAAGTCAGTGTAGTCAATCAGAGCTGGAAAGGGCCCCTGATGTTCATGCAGCTGTGCAGAGCAGAGGGTGTGGACCTGTGTAACTAGACTCCTGGAGAGAGGGGCCAGGTAAGGGCAGCAGTGAACTAAGCTCTCCCAGACTCAGGTCTCCCGCCACAGGCCAAGGATTTTGTCGACAGGGAATAAGTAATAACTGTGCTGTTGGTCTGGTAGTATAGCTCCAGAAGTAGAGTGCTTGTCTGAGCCCTGGCTTCCATCCCCAGTACCTCCAAAATTTGGCATGGAGGGGCAGGGCTATAACTCCCAACTGTCGGAGAGGTAGAGGCAGAAGGATCAGAAGTTCAAGGTCTTCTTTAGATACAAAGTGAGTTTAAGGCCAAGCTAGGCTACATTATATCCTATCTCAAAATCAGTCAATCAATCAATTAATTAGGGAGAGAAAGGAAATCAGATAATGAAAATATCTCAGGTGGCCAGATGGTAGACATCAAAGCTGTGCCACCAAATAACCTCATGTGTCCACCACAGGGGCAGTAGATTTTTGTCCAGGCATGAACAGAACCAGAGAACCCGTGACACCCCACATCTATCTCAGAGCCTGACCCACCAAAGGCTCTACATAAATGTTTCCTGAACTGCGTGGCGCCATGGGGTCACGCGAGGAAAATGGAATTAAGAGTCGAGTGACCTAGAGGGCTAGTTCAGGCCTGGTATTGACTGGTTCCTGGACCTCGGCCGGAGATTTAACCTCTCCTGTTCTCGATTTCCACGCTGGTAAAGCGAATCCGATAATGCCCTGACCTACACGCCTTAGCTGCTGGGGGGCTACAGCAGGATGTAGGACTCGGCCGGGCTAGAGCCAGGCTGGATTCCTCCAGTGCCCGGGACTCAACTCGCTCCAGGACCAGATGCGAGGAGAGCTGGCTCAGCCGTCAGCAATTACCTGCGCCCCCACCCAACACCTGCGCTCCATTTTGAAGAGGGCAGATGGTGCAACCTCCCAGCACTGCCCCTCTCCCTGTGCCAGCCTAGACCAAACGCGCAGCCACCGCCACGTGGGCCAGTGTGTAGCCAGTCCAGGACTCCAGCACCAGAGCCTCAGAGCACAGCCAGAGGGTAGGGGACAAGGAGCCCTTCCCCTTCCAAGAGTACTGCGCCCCTCCACCCACCCCCGCTCAATGCAGGCCTCCAGCTTCAGCTCCTCGCCAGCCCTCTAAACTGTGAACAGATAAGAGAGCCCGGCCCCCTGCTTTTTTTTTTTTTTTTTTTTTTTTTTTTGTGTGTGTGTGTGTGTGTGTGTGTGTGTGTGTGTGTAGAAACTGAGCTCAGAGAAATTAGGTGGTTCGCAGAAGGATATACACCAGATAGAAACCCAAGTCTCTCCAAGTCCACTGCTACATGATCTGGGACTGCGATAGTTCCAAGGACTACTCTGGCAAAGGAGCCTAAGTGTTTCTTGGAGACAGAGGGATGTTTGCTATATCTATCTCTCTCTCTCTGTGTGTGTGTGTGTGTGTGAGAGAGAGAGAGAGAGAGAGAGAGAGAGAGAGAAGGCACACACAACTTGTGCCTTCCAAGTAATTCAAGGTTAGGGGAGATCTGAGTCAAGCCTAAACCAGGATTCGATGATGATCTACAAAGATCCCACTTTAAAAAAAAACGTTAAAAGAGGCCTGGCATGATGGCTCAGTGGGTCAAGATGCTTCTTCAACCAGAAGACCTGAGTTGGATTCCCCAGAGCTCACACGGTGGAAGAAGAGAGCCAACTTCTGCAAGTTGTCCTCTGGCAGACGTGGTCTATAATCCCCACACTCAGACTGAGTCAGGAGGATTGCTCTGAGTTCAACGTCAGCCCAGGTTACTTATTGAAACTTTTGCTCAAAAAGGAAGGAAGGAGGCAGAGGCAGGCAGATTTCTGAGTTCAAGGCCAGCCTGGTCTACAAAGTGAGTTCCAGGACAGCCAGGACTATACAGAGAAACCCTGTCTAAAAAATAAAAAAAATAAAAAAAAATAAAAAAATCCAAAAAAAAAAAAAAAAAGAAAAAAGAAAAAAGGAAGGAAGGGAGGGAGGGAGAGAGAGGGGAGGGAGGGAGGGAGGGAGGAAGGAAGGAAGGAAGGAAGGAAGGAAGGAAGGAAGGAAAAAGGAAAAGGAAAGGGAGCTGCGCCAGCATGGTAGTATGCTTGGAAGGCAAAGGCAGGCAGGTCTTATGAGTTCCAGGCCAGCCTGGTCTACATGATTAGTTCCTGGACAGCCAGGACTATGTAAATAGACCCTGTCTCTAAAGAAACACAAACAAACAAAGCCAGAGAGGTACATAGTCAATAAAAGCCTTGCCTTATAAGAAAGAGAACTGGAGTTTGACTCCCAGAAGCCACGTGGGGCTTGGTGACACATTTCTAATGCCAGCACTAGGAAGGGCGGAACTAGGTGGATCCCTGAGGTTCACTCACTAGGTTGTAGCCTAGCTGGTGAGGTCCAGGTCAGGGAGATCTCAAATGGCAAGGTGGCGGGACTGGAGAGGTGGCTAAGAATGCTTAGGGCTCTTGTAAAGAATCAGAGTTCAGTTCAAACACCCACCAACACCAGGTGGCTAACAACACCTGTAACTCCAGTTCCAGGGGGCCCTACGCCATTTTCTGAACCCCTTGTGTACCTGCACATACACAGTGCACACACTTATGCAGATACACACACATACAAATAAATCTGAAAACACATACACAAAATGACATTCAATGCTGATTCCTACCTCCTCTTGCGCGCGCACGCAAGATTTTCCTGCTTAGAAGGGATCATGAAACAACTCTAAACGTGCTCTGATGACTTTACTGTGTCCTCTTTGTCTCTCATTACCTGAGCCCTATCTGCCTCCTTACAGATCCCATCAGAAGCTGGAGAGGGTTCAGTACCTAAGAGCACTCGATGTGCAAACATGAGGACCTGAGTGTAGATCTCATCACCCACCCACAACAAGCCAGGCTTGGTCTCCTGCGTGCCCACCATCCTGAACTGTGAGGGTGATGAGGCAGACACAGGAGAATCACTGGGCTTGCTTGCTGACAGCCGGGCTGATGGAAAAATACAAGCTCTGGGTTCAAGGTGAAGCCCTGCCTCAACAGAATAAGGCAGAGTGCTAGAGTGCAGAGTGTATATTATATATATATATATATATATATATATATATATATATATGTATACATACACACACACACACACACACACACACACACACACACACAAAAGAAATGCAAAGGTCCAGTTGTCCCAGGCTGGAGAGATAGCTCAGCAGTTAAGAGCACTGACTGCTCTTCCAGAGGTACTGAGTTCAAATCCCAGCAACCGTTACTTGGTGGCTCACAACCATCCATAATGAGGTCTGATGCCCTCTTCTGGTGTATCTGAAGACAGCTACAGTGTACTCACATAGAATAAATAAATACATCTTTAAAAAATAAAAGATCCAGTTGACCCTATTGGAACTACCTAGAGCAAGTCAAATGTCACAAGTTTCCAACTGGGTCCTTTTCGCCTCTCAGAACCAACTACGAGACCAAGCATGAGACCAAAAGAGACTAGCTCTTGGCGAAGAGCAGGAGAAGCGGCCAATATACTCTTAAACCAACCTCTCTAGATGCTGGGGATCCAGGAGTTATAGCTACAGGCTAAGGAAAATAAGGGTGAGAGCCTGGCTGGTGGTGGACAGAATTGTGCATGTTTTCTCAGAGTGGATAGAGGTGTCCCAGGAATTCCGGGGTCACCTCCCTTGGCTCCTCTGATGGTTCTTTCTAGTTGTCATCATAGCAATTGTCAACTGTCAGGACACTGGAGCGTGTCGTTTAGTGTGAGGACTCTAAGTTCACAGTTATCTGGCAGCCATCTTAGAGGCAAAGGAAGAGACATCTCCTGTCTGCAGGCATCTCGTCCTCAGAGATTGTAGTGGCTAATCTTGATTGTCTACTTGATGGGATTTAGAGTCACCATGGAAACAAATCTCTGCATTTGTCGGTGAGAGATTATCTTAAATTAAGGGAGTTGGTAGACCCAGCCTAAGTGTGGGCAACACCTTTCCTTCCATGGGCTGGAGTCCTTCTGTGGGCTGGGGTCATTTCCATTCTGGGCTGGGGTCATTCCGTGGCTGGGGTCATTCCATGGGCTTGGGTCATTCCGTGGCTGGGGTCATTCCGTGGCTGGGGTCATTCCGTGGGCTGGGGTCATTCTGTAGTGTGAGTTCTGGGATTGAATAAAAATGAGAGAGAACATGAACGAACACAAGCTTTCCTCTCTTTCTGCTTCTTAACTGGAAACAGACCGTGGCCGTTGGCTTCTGCCCCTGCTGGAGTGGCCTTCCCTACCCTGTTGGACTGTCTCCCCTAGCACCCGGAGCCAAAACACACCCTCCCTTTCCTAAGCTGCTTTTGTTCAGTAGTTTCGTAGCTGCCACAAGCAACTGATCCAGCGACAGAGCACAGAAGACGTGCAGTGGCGCTGTCCAGGTCAGCTCTTTTCAAAGTTGCTTCAGGAGGCAACGTCCTCTCTGACAGAATGGTTAAGCTCCTCCCCCACCCTCCGGCAGTCCTGCAGTGAGTCACTCTCTCTCTCTCTCTCTCTCTCTCTCTCTCTCTCTCCCCACTTTGAGCTTCAGAGTTCAGTGCAAATCTGAGTTCTTAGCATGGGTCGAGGACTGTGCTAAGTCGCTCCCCCAGGAGATGGCTACTTAGTAGCCCCATTTGACAGATGGAGCTGGGAGCAAAGGACCTGTGACAAAGGGACTTTGTTCCTCTCTGCTACCCCGCCTGGGCTCCCGGGAAGAGAGAAGGATTTATGCTGTCTCTCCCAGCTGCTCCAGCAGAAGGGCAAGAACTAGTGACACTGCTCTTTAGAGTCCAAACATCTGGCTCTGCACCCACTCCCACACGGTATGGCCTGGGCAAGCCACCTATCTCCTGGCCGGTAAAAGTGAGGACAACGGTGTCTCCCAGCTTCTGTGTCATAATGGGGGTGAACTAAGATGCGTTTGTCTAAGGACAGATGCTTAGTAGTTGAACTGCTCTTCCAGAGGACATGAGTTCAATTCCCCACAGCCACACGGGGCGGCTGGGGGGAGGGGGGGCCCGCGGCGAATGGCTGTCACTCCAGCCTCAAGGGATCGGATGCCCTCTTCTGGCCTCCTTAGGCAACTGCATGCATATTGCGAACCCACACCGATACACAGTACACGTTAATTAAAAAATAAAATAAGTCTTTAAAAAGAGAGAGGTCTGTCAGGGTCACCCTGAGCCCGATGACCCACGTTAATCCACTGCAGCCGGAGCCCAGGAAACTAGAGCAAACGAGGTGATTCCTGCCACACCTGAAGGGGGCTGAGTCTCTCCAGATTCACGAGCTAAGTTCAAGTCCTCAGATCTCCCATCAGGCCTGGAGTCACTCTGTAAAATGATTTGTGAAGTGACAAGCAAAAATATATTACCAATTTAAGAGTGTGATTTGCCTGCAACTTTTTAATCCTCCGGCTGTTGTTGAATAGATTAAAGTGTCTGCTTTGATCCATGCATTTAGATGGAGACATAAATATAGCCATCACTTATTTTCCCAGCCGCAGGGATGGGTGTCGTGCTGTGTCTCACAGGCTTCCGACCCCGCCAGGGTACTGCGAGAGAATGACCTTTTTGCCATTCAAATCTCTCTTGCATTTCAGCCCTGACTTTTCAGCTCCTGCCCGTACCTATCAGCTGCCTCCTAATTCGATCACTGCTCACGCAGGGGGAAACAGTCCCCAGGAAGGAGGTCCCCGGCGAGTGTCGGGAAGCGACGGCCGCGCAGTGCCCTGGTGCTGTGAACTTCCCCTGGCTCACCAGAGCCCTGCAAAAATAAATCTCCGGAGAAATAGATTTTGAAGAGGAATTCGGTACATAGATCTTCTGTCAGCGGAGCAGACTCTGGCTCAGCCGTTTTTCAGGCTCGCTGAATATCCAGAAATACATCTATTTTTACATGGCTCTCTAGCGAGAGTTACTCTTGCCCGGAGGGGTAGAAGGCCGAGGATGGGAGAAGAGAGGGCTGCGGGGACTGGGTGGAGAAGGACAGGGAGGCGACCGTGCAGAATGCGGGTCTTCCTGCATCCGCAGGCGCCCATCTGCGGGACCTTGGGTTTGCCCACCAGTTCCAGCCTCGTCGCTATGCGGTCTCTGTGTGTCCCTCGGCCCACTAGACCCATCTTAGTAACAGGCCTGATGTCCCCGGAGGAGACAATACGCTAAGGCAGTTTGGCGCGCGCGCGCGCGCACAAAGAGCTGCAGCACCGCCCGGGGCTCGCTGTTTGTTCTCCGCCTAGCTGTCGCGGCGAACAGCAGGAGCCACGGACTAGATGTCTGGAGGGAGGTGCGAGCGGATCGCACTGGCAGGCAATTAGGCCTCAAACAATGGCCCGTGAAATGTCAGAAGTGGCAGGGAAGGGTCGTGGTGGAACAGCGGGGTGACCACGTAAGGATGGCGCCAGGAGCCCCTGGAGACAGTTCCTGCTTGCTCCCACGGGTCCCCTTAGCAGAGGGAATACGCCAAAGACCCTTCTCCCCAGTGCGCACTCAGACTCCTGTGAGGATAAGGGAAAGACTGAGGGGAGGTGAGAGTGCAGATGGTGAGCCCCAGGTGTAGATCGGGTCAGTAGATGCTTGCACGAAATAAAACCAGTCATGGTGATACACACTTGCGATCCCAGCACTTAAAGAGGAGGGAGCAGGATCGGAAGTTCAAGATGATCCTTGGCCACATGTATAGTGAGTTCGAAGCCAGCCTGAGGCATAGGAGACCTCAAAAAAGAGGGTGGGAAAGAGAAAGAGAGCCGTGGGGGGGGAGGGGGGATTGAAAGAGAAACAGGAGAAGGAAACAGTGCTGGAGAAGGAGCAATGAGAGAAGACAGGGAGGGGAGGGGAGGAGAGAAAGAGTGGAGAGGAGTAGGAAATGCCCCTCCTGGTGGCTGCCAGCAACCACGAGAATCCCACACCCCCTAGATGCTGGGGTTAAAGAGAGGCTAAGAGATGGTGACACCCACCCCCTTGGCCACCACAACTAAGAATTATGTAGAGTAATTAATCAAGAGCTAATGAGAAATGTGTTTTCTCTCGCAGCCTAGCCCCACATCATATTCTTATTAGCTGAGGTTATTACAATAGTAATCATGCGTGCTCCAGGCGCAAATTGGGTTTTTTGCTCCACTGCCGCCAATTTAGAAAACCATTAATGGCAAGATAAGGCCCCCGCGGCTCACACCAGGCCAAGCCTGGGAACCTGCAGCTGACTCTCTGCTCATGAACCTACACGCCCATGCTCCAGGGGGCGCTCGCCCAAGCACCCTGGCTCTCTTGGAAGGACTGAGAAGAAAAAGAGGCAAACACTTTAGGGGAGGTGCTGGGCCTGGGGAATCTTAGATCTTTATCAAACGTGAGTCCTATACAGCGGTCACTTGGAGGATAAATGCCCTCTACTTTTTGATGATGTTCTCAATTCCAAAATTGTCTCCCTGTTTGTGTGTGTGTGTGTGTGTGTGTGTGTGTACTTATGTCTTTTTATGTACAAAAGATGGATTCCTTCATGCAAAGTTGGAGACATGCTGGGTCCTCTGACTGGGAGGAAAAGAAAGAAAACCAGAATTACTTCTCTTCTGCCCCCTTGTGGGATTCTGGATCAAACTCAGGTTGTTAGAACTGCATTTAAGTGTCTTCACCTGCTAAGCTGCCTCACCAGACCCCTTTTCCTTTTTCAACATGTAGAGGCCAAGTATGTGTACCAACAGTGGTACACAGCAGACAGAAAGAGTCAAGAAGCAACAGCTAGACTGCAGTTAAGTCTTGCCTTTTGTTTGTTTGTTTGTTTGTTTGTTTTTGTTTTTTGAGACAGCCTTTCTCTCAGCCAGGTAGCCCTGGCTATCCTGAAACTCATGCTGTAGATCAGGCTAGCTTTGAACTCACAGAGATCCACCTGCCACTGCCTCCTGAGTGCTGGGACTGAAGATGTGCACCATCGTCACCTGGCTTAATCATTTCTACCATTCACTATTATTTAGTTGGAATTACTTAGTTTCTTGTATATGTTGCCCACAAAAATCCCCCCAACTAACTAACTACTTCATCCGGTAGAATAAAAGATTTGAGTGGGGCAGACCGTTTGAAGTCTGTCTACTTACCACTGGCTTTTTGGTTTGAGATTTTTGTTTGTTTTAATATACAAATGTATATGTATTTATTTTGATGCATATGTGTATATGTGTATGCACACATGTATGCAGGTACCCCTTGGGGCCAGAAGAGGGCATCAGAGCCCCTGGGATTACAAGTAGTCGTGCGCCACACAATGTGGGTGCTAGACATGTGAGCTGGACATGGGGTCTAGGAATAAAACTCAGGTCCTCTAGAAAACAACAAGCACAGCCACTGAGCTATCCCTCCAATCTGTTTGGTTTTGAGAAAAGCATTAGCCTGCCAAAGCCTCCATTGCTTCATCTGTAGAATGGGCCTGTACCTCCATGTTCTTTGGAAGTCCCAAGGACATATCCCTGTGTGTTTTAGTAAATACGAGCACCCGGAAGTCTCAGGCACTATCAGATGCAGTATGGGCAGAAAGGACTTAGCTGGGGATCTCCCTAAGGATGCCGGAGAGACCAGCAGTATGGTACAAAAGAGAATTAGTCGTTTGTCATAAGAGAGACGTGAAGGTCATACAGGAGCGTGCCAGGCAAGAGGGAGGACCTGGGCCTAGAGGTTGCCCCTCAGCACTATGAGCATTTAGGAAGGGGGCCGCTTCCAGACAAGCGCGGGCCGACGGTGGAGGAGATGGCCCAAGTCCGAGAAGACCGGTGGCATGGGGGTTGGGGGCAGGGGTGGGGGAGGCTCCTACTTGGAACAGCTCAAACAGAAGCCTGGAGATGTTCGCATCGAGGAGAGGAAGTGGCCTCCTAGAGAATACACAGTTGCCCGGCCTTCCCATCTGAGCCATCTGCCTCTTCCGCCTCCGCCATAGCTCCACCTCCTCTGCTCTGATGTCATCTGGGGACAGCCAGAGGATGGCACGGCAGAGGAGGACACGTGGAGACCCTTGGGCCTAAGACACCCTTAGCAAAAGCGCCCACATACCCACATGATTCCCCGCCCCTTAGCTGTGCTAAGGTCCAAGGCTGCTAATTAGCGGCAATCAACTCAGCTACCCCCGACCCCACCCCTCCACCAGACCTCGACTCTGAAGCTTCCTTTCCCTCCTGCAGAGAAAGCATAGGGGCGCTTCAGGGGAGGGGGCACGGGGGGGGGTGCGGCGGGGAGCAGCGGGAGCGGGAGCAGGCTAAGGGCCTAGGTGTCGAGGTGTCGCGCTCCATACCGAGTTGTAAACTCAACAAACTAGAAAGCTCTCTCTA
Organism: Apodemus agrarius; assembly: GCA_964023405.1. Taxonomy (NCBI): domain Eukaryota; kingdom Metazoa; phylum Chordata; class Mammalia; order Rodentia; family Muridae; genus Apodemus; species Apodemus agrarius. The sequence goes on along the minus strand of OZ030012.1, from coordinate 49,057,736 downwards.
GCTCCCATTTGGGCTGGGCTTCTGGGATAACAGAGATTTCCCGCTAGCCGGAGCTTTTGCTTGTCACGTGGGGTGCCATTAGTGTAGTCTTCAGACAGTCCATCGCAGCCGTCATTTGACTACTCTCTTCCTCTTTTCCTCCGCTACACCGCAGCCATCATGAATGACATGGTAACCATCCGGACCAGGAAGTTCACGACAAACCGTCTGCTTCCGAGGAAACAGATGGTCACTGATGTCCTTCATCCTGGGAAGACAACAGTACCAGAGACAGAAATTCGGGAGAAGCTGGCCGAAGTGTACAAAACCACACCGGACGTCCTTTGTATTTGGAATCAGAGCCACTTCAGGGGAGGCAAGACAACTAACTGGCTTTGGCATGATCTGTGAGTCTTTAGATTATGCACAGAAGAAGGAGCCTGAACACAGACTCGCCAGGCATGGCCTTTATGAGAAGAAAGAGACCTCTCGGAAACAGCGAAAGGAACTCAAGAACAGAATGAAGGAGGTGGGGGCGGGGTGGGGGTGGGGACTGAAAAGGCCAAAAAGTGAGTGGAGATTGGATACAGCCAAAGGAGTAGATCTGCGGTGGCCTGTTGTTCTGCTGTGGTGTGCAGTTTTCTAAGAGGACAAATAAACTAAAAAGCTTCTAAAAAAACAAACAAACAAACAAAACAAGACAAAAAAACAAACAAAAAAAAAACCCCTAAAACACTAAGCAAGGCACTGTCACCACATATGCTCAGCAGGTCACGCAGGGCATAGAGGTGACATTCAACCAATAGACAGGGTGGGTGGAAATATAGATGAATATAGGTCAACAGCAGGTGAAGGGACGGGGTGGGGGTTATCCCATTTCACAGAACAAGAAACTGAGGTAAGCCTGGAATGGCGACTGACACCTGTACTCGCGACACTTGGGTGACTGAGGCAGGAGGATTAATGTGGTTTAAGGTCAACCTAGGCTGCAGAGAATGTCTCAAGTAAAAATGTAAAATATAAAGGAAAAATAAAGGGAGGGAGGGAGGGAAGAAGGGGGGAAAGAGAGAAGAAATAAAAAGAGAAAAGAAAGTTGGGTGTGGTCGTGCACGGGTTTTTTTGTTTGTTTTTAATGGTGCACTTAGGAAGTAGAGGCAGGTGGGTGTCAAATCCAAGGACAGCCTGGTCTACAGCGAGAGTTCCAAGACACCTGGGGGTACACAGAGAAACCCTGGAGAGAGGGAGAGGGAGAGGGAGAAGAAAATAAGAAACCGAGACAGAGAGAAAACACGATTTATCCCAAACTAGACTGAAGAGGCAGGTCAGGATGGAGTCTCACTACACCCACCCTTCCAAGCCCTACATTCCCAGAAGGCAGCCCCCACCTCTTCAGTCTCAGGCTGGCTGCTATGACACCCATCTCTCTGAAGGCTGAGGTGACCAGGGAAACCCCAGACTCCCTGTGTCCCCCCCCACCTCTGGAATCCAAGGCCTCACGTCGGGGGCATAGCATGAAGGTCCTTGATCACAGATTTCCAGAGAAACCAGCAGTGTCAAGCACACAGGATTGTCCTTCCTGTGGGAAAGGTGAAAACCTGTTTGTTCTTCCATCTACAAAGCTGAGACCTGGAAGGGATGAACAGTCTGGCGATCTGGGTTGGACCAGGCCACGTCAAGCTCCTACAACCAGAGGCAGCTAGTAATCTAAATAACCTTCATAGCCAAAGGCTGCCCCAACCAGGACCAGAGGCAGCTAATAACCTAAATGGCCTCTATGCTGTCTGCATGACTGAGACCAGGCCAGACCCTTAGGCCCTCAAGCTAGCACAGTAGCCTATCTCTAGAACCTATCTTCTTGGGAGAAGTGCTATATACCCTGAGCTGAGATTCAATGTAATTACGCTTCCTTGTGCAATGGGGTCTATATTACACCAGGAAACATTTTTCCAAATTATATTGTGCTTAAATACGTTGGGGATAACTGCCTGTTATGTCCCCCCAAAATCTGATCCAGGTTGACAAAGACAATCTGCACCAGGTTATCATTCTCTTCTTCTGCTGCATTTCACTGCCCTGTATGAGCCTGTAGGGGACACCCCCACCCCAGCCTTGGCTTCACCATAGACCCCAGGCCTGTCCCTGCACGGTCCCATGTGACAGACCTCCCTGGGACACCCCTGCCTCATCTCTCACCTGCCCCACTTCCTAAGGGCCCAGCATGCCTCCCACACTCCTGTTCCTGTCCCTCACACCGGGTTGAGGTCCCTTTGCCTCCTACTGACAGCCCTTCCCTAAGCAGCAGCTCCTGGCATCACCTCTCCCCCAACCCAGACCTCACGGATCCGGGCGAGCATTTGGCTCACCCTATGCCCTTACGGAATCATTTCCTTCCCTCTGGTCTTTCTAAAGCTTCTGGTTTCTCGGCCCAGAATCCTTTTATCTCCAGTCTAAAAGTCCTGAGTGAGCCTTCAGCACAGTTTTGGGGTTTCAGGAACTTGTGTCCATTTGATAGAAAATAGCCCATTGCTAGAGGTATTCTTGCCTCCTCCCCCACCCCAAAAAAGAAGCTTACAACTAGCTTCCCAGAGCCCCCATACCACCTTCCACCCAGGATCACGTGACCTCTACCACACAAGTCACCTCAGCACCACAGACTTCCAGGCATGATACCAGAACCAGTCTTCTTTCAGCCTGTCTCCTCTTAAAGTCAGAGCCTGGGGCCATCAAGGCTTTGCAGGTATCCACGATGACCTCCGGGTGCTACACATGATAGATTTACCAAGCTATGACCAATGAGAGGTCAGTGGGCCGGTAGCCCTAGCAGGCAGAACTGGGGACCTACAAAAAGTGAACTCCCTCGGAATCCTGGTAATATCTTTAAAGATTTATTTGTTTATTTTATGTATATGAGTACACTGTAGCTGTCTTCAGACACACCAGAAGAAGGCATCAGATCCCATTACAGATAGTTGTGAGCCACCATGTGGTTGCTGGGATTTGAACTCAGGAAGAACAGTCAGTGTTCTTAACTGCTGAGCCATCTCTCCAGCTCTTCTTCTTAACATCTTTTTTTTAAGATTTATTTATTTATTTAATGTATACGAGTACACTGTAACTGTACAGATGGTTGTGAACCATCACGTGGTTGCAGGGAATTGAATTCAGGACCTCTGCTTGCCCCAGCCCCACTCACTCTGGCCCAAAGATTATTATTATATGTAAGTACACTGTAGCTGTCTTCAGACACACCAGAAAAGGGCTTCTCATTATGGATGGTTGTGAGCCACCATGTGGTTGCTGGGATTTGAACTCAGGACCTTCAGAAGAGCAATCAGTGCTCTTACCTGCTGAGCCATCTCTGGAGCCCTGTTGTTAACATCTTTTTTTTTTTTTTTAATTTGGTTTTTATTTAAGACAAGGTTTCTCTGTATAACCCTGGCTGTCTTAGAACTCACTCTGTAGACCAGGCTGTCCTCAAACTCAGAAATCTGCCTGCCTCTGCCTCCCAGAGTGCTGGGATTACAGGCCTGTGCCACCACCACCCAGCTCCTGTTAACATCTTAGAGGGTCCCAAAGAGTACTTTTGATTCAGGCAGTCAGTCAGCCTAACCTCCTTTATACCTTCTGTGTACCCAACATGGGAGACAGAAAGACAGACAAAATATAGTCCTCTGGAGCATTAGGGTTCTTCCCATTATATAGGAGAGATCACTGAAGTCTATGGTTAACTCCTGTCTGTAATTTGACAATGAATTGGTCAGTCAAAGAAAAGAATAAGATAGAACTCAAGGGCCTTAGCTTCTTGGGTTGATTCAAGGGTTTGCAATGTGTGCTTCACCTTGTGACTTCATCAGCTCCCTTGCAAATCAGCCTCCTCCTGATGGGGCCAAATGGTGGAGAGAAAGCTGCCAATAGGCAGGCACATACCTATGGTACCAAGTATCTGTTTTTCCCAAGGTGCAAACAGGGCTCCTGGCAGAAGAAGGGGGAGGGGAGCCAGGAAGCACCAGCCTGTGCATGCAAATGAGACAGCTGCATAATTAATTAACATCCAACAGTTTCATTAGGAGACAGAGCTTTGCGGCTGTTTGTCTTGGTTCAGAGAATAGGATCAAGCCGAAGTCTGAAGCTAGAGATGCTGCCCATCACCGCCACTGGGGACAGTGCCTGTTGCCGGAACAGGTTGCCCGGGGCAGCTTCGGTCCCATCTTAGAATGGGTTTTCCTGTCGACTTCTTGCTAGAGATGATGAGCCTTGACTGGGTCACATAAGTCCCCTCTGCTCAGACCTTACCCCTGCGTAGGTATGGGGAGGGAGGTGGGTCACCTCAGAGAGCAGAAGGAGAGTGCCCCTGGAGCGTCTGTCTGAGCTGTGGCTTCCCCCAAAGGTTCAGTCTTCTACAGCTCTGAAAACAGAAGCCTTGTTTCCAGAATGGTCTCTAAGCACTGTAGGACACTGTAGGGAAACCAGAACCGACCAGTATGCTAAGTCTCCAGATCCCATATCCCTCCCGCAACAACAAATGTTCTTTCTATAAAACTGAGGGAGGAAAGCAGAGGACTGGGCAGCTCCTTGCTAAGCCTTCTGGGAGCCTCTGTCCCCCACCCCAATCCCATTCCTAGTTCATTTTCCTGTTGCTGTGATAAACACTGACAAAAACCAACTTGGGGGAAAAGGGGGCTGGGGCTTAAACTTTTAATTCACAGTCAGGAACCTGAAGGCACAGCTCAAAGCAGGCACGTGGAGGCAGGAACTGAAACAGAGGCCATGGAGAAGCCCTCTTACTGGCGTGACCTGCTCTGTTTGCTTTCTTATACACCTCAAGACCACCTGCCAAGGGGTGGCACCTCCTCCCAGTGAGCTGGGCCCCCTCCCCTCAGTCACTAATCAAGAAAGCATCCCCCACCCCACCCCCACAGCCTTGCATCCAGGCAATCTGGTGGAGGCATTTTCTCCATCGAGGTTCCCTCTTCCCAGACGATCCTAGCTTGTGTCAAGTTGGGAAGAAACAGAACAAAAACATAAACAGCTAAGTGACATGGACAGAGACCATCCATTGTCTCTCAGAAGGAACCCTAGCTAACCTTGATGACCCGCTTTGCCTTCCCTTTCTGGAGCCACCTCTGCACCCCCACATTCACCCCGGGTTGTATCCACATCAGACTATCTCCATTCCCCAGCATGGGTGGCCTCTCAGGTCTCTGCTACTCCTTCGGCTATGACGGCCCTCTTACCCCTTTCTCACCTGCCTGCAGACTCGTCTACACTTGTCAGAGTCCAGTGTAGATGCTGCCCCCTCGAGAGAGCCTTCCTTAACTCGTCCCTCCCAACTCCTCCATCTCCTACAAAGCTAGCTATTTGCTTCCCTCTTTTCTGCATAACCGATGCAGTAATTATTATTTTACTAGATTGACTCTGACCATAAGGGACTCATCCCTTGAGGGTAGAGACTGGATCTTCCCTGTCTCTGCATCATTAAGTCCTGGGCTACACTTCAAAAGTTTGCCAGATGAGTAAGTGAATAAATCTTTTAAGTCACAAACACCTGTTACAGATCCTTGACTCTTTAATATTTCAACCATTCAGAAGTTGATTCCCTCACTAAATCTATGTCATATCCCCGCACTGGAGAAAGCGTAGGGATGGGAAAGGGACCCTCAACAGAACCGAGGTTATCAGGAACCAACACCAGTGGCCAGTCCCAGCAGGCTAAGGCCCTGGGCTGGAGAACATAAAAGCTCTCCATTGTTCCCCAAAGCTGAGGCAGCTGAAAGACCCAGGTGCCTCTCAACCTCTTTGGCCATCAGAATCCTTCACAAGCCCTCACATGCCAAGCTCCAGCAATTTCTCCCCTCCAGCTCAAACCAGGCACACGATAGACATGGCTCTGCCAGAACCATAGCACCGTAGAGCCTCCTCCAAAGCTTCTGGAGAAGTTTTCCTGGGGTGGCCAGAGAAGACCCGTCCTCAGTGCCATGGTTTGAATATGCTTGGCCCAGGGAGTGGCACTATTAGAATGTGTGGCCCTGCCGGGCGGTGGTGACACACACCTTTAATCCCAGCACTTGGGAGGCAGAGGCAGGCAGATTTCTGAGTTCGAGGTCAGCCTGGTCTACAAAGTGAGTTCCAGGACAGCCAGGGCTACACAGAGAAACCCTGTCTCGAAACCCCCTCCCCCAATAAAAAGAATGTGTGGCCCTGTTGGAGTAGGTGTGTAACTGGGTGTGGGCCTTAAGACCTTCATCCTAGCTCCCTGGAAGTCAGTATTCTGCTAGCAGCCTTAAGGTGTAGACGCAGAACTCTCAGCAACTCCTGCACCATACCTGCCTGGATGCTGCCCTGTTCTCACTTTGACGATAATAGACTAAACCTCCGAACCTGTAAGCCAGCCCCAATGAAATGTTGTCCTTATAAGAGTTGCCTTGGTCACGGTGTCTGTTCACAGCAGGAAAACCCTAACTAAGACACTCATTTAACAAGGGTATTAGCCGTTGATTACCTGAGGTTTCACTGTAATTGAAAAAGAAAGAGCAACAGGCACAGTTCTTTGGGCTTCCCTTCCTGCCTCCCACCCCCCGAGGGATGGAGGGAACGCGACCCCTGTCTCCCCCCAGGGCCTTGCTCCAACCAGGGCTCCTGCTCAGCCTTTCTCCACGCGCACACCATACACACACCTCAAGGGTGATACTCGGGGCCAAGTCAGCCCCACGGAGCAAGCTGCCCACAAGTCCACAGACACTACGGAGAGGTTCGGCGACAGTGAGAGAGAAGTTTATTTCGTGTTTGAATGTAGGCAAAGGGAGGGACAGGTCCCAGGTCCCACACCACCTCGTCTATGGATTCTCATCTTCACTGTGACGTCATTCCACAGCTAAGCTCAGCTAACACACATTAGCCTGTGAACTCCTAGTCCCAGGTTCACTGCCCCCAGAGAGACTTTGTGCTCAGGGTTGACAACTCTTCTTCCGTTCACCTCCCTTGGCCCCTTCCTGAGGAGTCGGAGCAGAGAGGGTGTGGAAGGCAAGACCCTACCTTTATGCCGTTCTAATCCAACGCCTAACACTCCTCAGGGGAAGATTCCAGGTGTCCCAAGGTGGTCCCCTCTCCTTTCCCCCAGAATGCCACACTCTGGATGGAAGTCCAATATCACCTTACACCCTCACATACACACTGATGAGATCCTGCCTTCTTTCCTGCGGTCTCACCTTCGGCGGTCATAAATCATGTCTTTCTTGCAGACGGGTGTGACAGCCTCCGGGTGGGGACCAGTGGGGACCCCAGCTCCAACTTTGTCTTCACAATGAGGTTGATGTGAGCTTTCTAAGCCAATCTAAGCCTTTCCCCAACATTAATCCGTTTCTTCGGTCCTCAAGGTAGGACCAAAATCTCCCGGACTAAAGCATCGGCCCCTCCACTCCCCCGTGTAGCCTTCCCCCAGCCGCTGGCCATCTCCGAACTTCTTTTATTCTCTTACCCCAGGGCCTCAGCTCGTGCCATCCTTCATATCATTCTCAGTGTTCTCAAGGTCCTGGACATCGTGATCCGACGGCACCGCGAGCACTCCATACAGAGAAATGAGGTCTTGCCTAGCAAATCAATGGCTGAAAATGAGGGGGGGGAGTCCTGTGGAATTGTAGGAGCGTCCCCATCTTTTTTCTAAGATTTATTATATATATGTGTGTGTATATTATATATATATATATGTGTGTGTGTGTGTGTGTGTGTGTGTGTGTGTGTGTGTATATATATATATATATATATATATATATATAAAACATTGTAGTTGTGTTCAGACACACCAGAAGAGGGCATCAGATCTCATTACGGATGGTTGTGAGCCACCATCCCAGGTTTCTGGGAATTGAACTCAGGAACTTTTGAAAAGCAGTGAGTGCTCTTAACCACTGAGCCATCGCTCCAGCACCCCCCCATCCCCATCTTATTTGTTTACCTGTGGCACTTCCGTTCAAACTCTTGCCTTACACAGGCTAGGCAAACCACTGGGCTATCCGCAGCCCAACTCTTGTAAAAACGAACAGACCCAGAGAGGAGAGGCAACTCAGTCAAGGCCACACAGAGACTTGTACCACAGCCCATCCCCCTTGGTTGTCTCAGAGGAGCCCAAGAAGACTCTAGACAAGCCAAGGATGGACTGAGAACCCAGAATGAGTCCAGCCAGCAGGGGGCAGTAGTAAGCCTTGGCCAGTACTAGGCTCTAGAGAAGGAAAACTCTGGCTAGCAGCTGCCACCATTAAACAGCTTATACCCCTCACTGCTCCAGGTCTAGCCTTGGACTTCATAACTTTTCCTGTGGCCTCTCTGGACACCAGGAGCCATTCCCCTAAGGCCCAGGATTTATAGAGGAAAGCAAAGGTAGCAGCCACTCACCCAGCCCCTGCCCCATCTGCCAGAGACCAGTGATCCAGACCCTGTAAGAGGAAGCTGTGGCTGGTAAGTAAAAAATTTTAATAAGAATATGTCAGCCGGTCTGAAGCAATGGCTGGGTCTGTAAAGAATTTGCCTTATAAGCACAAGGACCTGAGTTTAATCCCCGGAATGCAGTAAAAACCGCTTGAGTACCGCACCAGCTCCTAAGCCAGTGTAAGAGACAAAGAAAGGAGGGTCCGTGGGGCTGGCTGACCAGTCTGTCCAGTTTAATTGGTGAGCTCCAGGCCAGTGAGCGATGCTGTCTCAAAGGCGGTGGACACGTTCTCTGAGGTGACACCAAGCCGGCCCTCCAGCCTGACACACAGGAAAGCGGCAGGCTTGCTTGCACGGCGTCTGCCCTTCGTGGTGGCTAGCCTTTCTTCCTCTTCCTGCTCAGCCGACTCTAGTGAAGACCCCAGGGTAGTGAGGAGGAACTGGAGAGGAAATGAGGATCCAGCAGACAGCTGGGGTGCTAGCCGCACGCTCCCCAACCCTGGCAGCACAAGCTCCGTCATCGGGTGCTAATTAAATCCCCCTAATGAGGAAAAACGGATGCCGGAGTTGGCTCCTCCACGGCCCCCCCAGCCCACCGCCCTTGCCTCTCCATCGGACTTATCGCTCGTCACAGGATGTTTACAATAATTTTTAATTTGTGCAATTATTAATCACTTTTCTATCTCCCTCATTTGCATAATAATTAGTCATCTCACTGTTTGGCATGCCTGTGAATGACAGTGTTTTAAATTGAATTAAGATTTTAATATTCTATTTTCCTGCTTTCTTCCCCTCCACACGCTAATCAAAGTCAGATTTGGCAGCCAGAGGGAGGGTGCGGAGGAGGTTGGCAGGCACTGGACTTGGCCCATCCTGTGCTCCTGAGAACCGTGCTGAGAACAGGACCTGTGGAGAAAGCAACAAGCAATCACGCTTGCTCAAGGGGGGGGGCGGCGCTGAAGGGGTTAACCCAGCCCTAGCTAATTGAGCAGAGGTAATGAGTGAGGAGTGGGTGGGGGCAGCCAGGGAGGGAGGAGGGTCACAGGCTCAGCAGCACCAGAGAGCAAGAAAAGTGCTTTTCATTTATTTTCTTTTCCCAAATAGGCTGCTTTTTGTAAGGACACACTAGAGGGGACGTGATAGGCCAGCCATTGATCCCCGGTTAGACTAGGTTAACTTTGATGGCTCTGAGTCCCGCAGGTGGGGAGGCAGTCTGGAGCAAACTAAAGCCCCATTCGCTGCATCTCTCTCAATGTGCAAGACAGCTCTCTGAGGCTGGCTCCCCGCTTCTCCACATACCAACAGGTCTGCTGCTGTCCAAGCTGGGTGCCTCATGGGTGAGGAACAAGAAGTAAAGGGATTTCCACTGACAAGGGACAGCAGACAGGCCAAGTGTCCCCTAAATTAGAGGCAGCTGGGTGTCTACAGATCACCTTCTAACCCTAAATCCTTCTTCTGATCACGCCAGGAATCCTGCCCCAGCCTGGAGGAAGGCCTGTTCTATCGCTGCCTCCCTTTGGATTGCCTCTCGTGTTGCCATGGTGATCCCTAGGCTACCCGGGATACCCATTGCTGCTCCAGAATTCTCTGCTCGAGCAGAGCGGCTCTCCCTTCCGGCCTGTTTAGAACACCTTTCTTTTTACTATGATATGCTCAAGCTCTGCAAAACCCAACACCGGTTTGTCCATACAGGTGAGTCGGGTGGACGTTGGCTCCCAGGGATGGGCTCGGCGCAAACACATGAAATCGGGCGATCCATCACAGCCAAAGGGCTGGAAACCACACTCCAGCACAGCCACCAAGCTCCCCACCCCCACCCCCACCCCACCACAACACCACACCACACAAGGGCTTTCGACTCTGCACATGGGGACCAAAATCGGGAAAACCCCCCTCACCCCCACTCCAGGAGGGAGAACTAGGCAGGAAGTTTGCCAGCACCCTTCTCCTCCAAGTGGCTCTGAACCCTTAAGTGGGTCAGGTCCAGCAGGGAGGGCAGCCTTCTTTGGATTCCCTACGGCTCAGGACATCCCTGAGCACCACTGCCCTCCTACTAATTCCTGCTGATATATTCCTGGAAGGCACTGGCCTCGGGGCTGGTCGCTGTAGGAGCCCACATACCTAGTGTCTGCCCAAACGGATAGCAGTAGCAGTGAGAGCCATCAGGACCTCGGAAAGGCACAGCCCAACCAGGATGGACAGGAAGGCAGTCAGGAGCCAGGCCTGGAGCTATGAACTGTGTCCCCCCCAGGCCAAGCCAGAGAAAGCACTCAGCCTTCTAACCCCAGACAGATTAGGGGAAGTCAGAGCATCACTGGGGGACATCAGCACTAAGGAAAGCCCAGACTTGTATATAATCAACTCTAACCACTACAGACAGCCCTGTTTCTGTATCCTTGCGCCCTGGAATGGGAAAGGAGCTTTTAGAAGTAGTAAGGCCCATAACTAGTGCCATAGCAGCCTCTGCTGGCCACCTCGGCCTTCCACACTGTGCCGGGGAACCTGCGTCCCAGTCGTTTGGGATGGTCCTGTCGACACCTGTTGTCTCAGCATCACTATTAATGCCGAGGACTCAGTCTCAGACGTGCCCCAGTTCACACGTGATTTCAGTAGTCTTTAGTCACAGCCAAGTTCCAGGCCCCAGAAAGCCTTCAAGAGCACAGAGGAATGGGTGGCACTTTAAGATCTCTGACCCCGGGAGGCAAAGCCTCTCTCTCATCAGACCACAGGAGTGAATAATTCAGAGTCCTCTGTCCTGGGCCAGGCCTAAGGCTTCTTGACAGACCCACCATGGAGAAGATGGAAAGCAGGTGTGTGTTGAGTAGAAGGGAGGGGCCTTAGCAGAAATGCCTACAGAGGGTAGAAGGGGGACATGCCAAGGGTGTGACGTGCTATTGGTGCATATGTCCAGCAGATGGCAACATAGAGCAGTCTGCATCAGCCTGTGGAAGGGACCGGAGTCAGGCTTCTGATGTCCTGCAGAGAGCTCTCTCTCTCTCTCTCTCTCTCTCTCTCTCTCTCTCTCTCTCTCTCTCTCTCTCGCTCTCTCTCTCAATCTCTCTCTCTCTCTCTCTCTCTCTCTCTCTCTCTCTCTCTCTCTCTGTGTGTGTGTGTGTGTGTGTGTGTGCGTGTGCGTGTGTGTCTCTCTGTGTGTGTGTTCTGTTCTTGGTTCATTTCCTCCCAGACGAGGCCTTAGGCTAAACTACAAAATCCGCTAAAGAATACATTTCATAAGCCCTGTGACTATCCTCCCCAGGAAAGAAAAAGTGGAAGTGAGGCCAGGCCTATTCGCTCCAAGGCTGTTGGATTCCTGGAGCCCTTTACCAGTGCCTGGGTGATGCAAAGCTCCCAGGGAACCTTTTTTCCTTCACCCACCGGGTCAGAGATGCTGGGTACAGAGGTGAAGAGACCTGTGTGATCTGGGGGGGAATGTCTCCATATTCTGTCATTCAGGGATGTTCATGCAGATTAGCAGCATTAGATAGGCAATAGCCACTTAACATCAGGATCTGCAGAATGTGAGGATCCAGGAACAGCAGCCAGAGCTGCCATTTCATAGAGCGCTATCAGGCAGAGAGACCCTGAGCTCCAGTGTTTCCTCTTCTGGAGTCCCCTCCAAGCAAAACAGTGGCCAGACTAGGAGAAGTCCCAGAAGGCACACCCTACCTACACAAGCATATTACTATCACAAGCTTGGGTTGCTGTCCTAGGGCCCCAGACCCAGACCACCTAGTTTACTATCTATTCAAGGCTCCCTAGGCACGTGGATAGAGAAAATTAGGAGTCTTATGTTCCCTAAGTAGAAGCAGATTTTTTTTTCAGAAAAGGAATAATAAAGATCTCCAAATCCCAGGAGCATTTGATGCCTCCAAAGATGTTCAGCCCGCATCTTTACTTCATTCATGAACTAGTCACTAAGTCTTCAAGTTCACACTTGATTAGTTGGTTAATCTTGCTTTGTATTGAAGGTTGGCCTCAAATTCACTATGTTAGCCCCAGCTGGCCTCAGACTCCTAATAGTCCTCCTGACTCAGCCTCCTAAATTGCAGGGATTACAAGCATAGGCCACCACACCCAAGTGCAAGCTCACTCTCGCTTGCCCAGTTCTCACCTACAGAGAAGTCATAGGCTAAGCCTCCGGTTGAATTCAGCAAATATTAAATGTCTTGTATGGGCCAGGCTTTGTTCTGGTTGCTGGAGATTGTGGTCTCTGTCTTTAATAAACTCTTAAGTCCACAGGCAAAGGAAGACATGAAGTTCACTGTACCACAAAGACCTGTACTAGAGTGGGGAATATAACTCATTGTGAGAGTGAGCCCCTGGTGGCACTGTGTCAGCAGCAAGGGACAGGGAGAATGTCCAGGGCGGAAATGACAGTTGACTAGGGCACCAAAGGCTAAGAGCGGGAGGACTGGGGGAAGCAGAGGCTGGGAAGTGGTGCTCATTCAGGGTGTGTGTAGTCCAGGGAGTGTCAGGAGGTGGTAGAGAAGTCCCACGGACTGTGAGGGCTCTGGAGAAGAGGCTGAGAATGCTGGACCTTACAAACAGCTTCTCCAAGCATCTGCTTCCGCTTCCAGCAGGTCATTCTTTTTTTTTTTTTTTTTAAGATTTATTTATTTATTATATATAAATACACTGCCGCTGTCTTCAGATACTCCATAAGAGGAAGTCAGATCTTGTTACAGATGGTTGCAAGCCACCATGTGGTTGCTGGGATTTGAACTCAGGATCTCAGGAAGAGTAGTCAGTGCTCTTAACCACTAAGCCATCTCTCCAGCCCCCGGCAGGTCATTCCTAACCACGGCCTTCTCTCTGGTGTCTGCACTCCTGCTTCTCCCTCCCCATTCTCACAGAAAGCCGTAGACTCCCTGCCTCTGGACCTGGCAAAGCTACTCCATTAATGTCTGATTGGACAATTCCATGTGCTAATGTGGCAGGTATGTGACCCAGCACACAGGGCCATCAGTTAGCCTAGCTAATGAGATCTCTTCTAAGGAGCTGTGTGCACCCTGGTCTCCCCCCCCGCCCCCCCGCCCAGCTGGCTAGGAACCCAGGGGGCCCCACAATCCCCAAACAGGATAAACATCATCTTCAGAGTCCCTTGAAGCTCAGACAAGACTCAATCAGGAAGCGGAACCTGTGCTGGGAACATTGCAAATCTCTTAAGTAGAACTGGGTGACGGGGACCCCTCTGTAGCTATGACAAGCTGAGCATCACCTCGTACCCCAGGTGGCTGCTTGAATGGTGACTTTGCCACACTTTCACAAGGAGGCTCCAAATTGTGACTCAGAAGCTAAGTGCTAGTCAGGTGTGATGACTCCTGCCTGTAATCTTAGCACATTCGCAGTGGAGGCAAGAGGGTCAGGGGTTCAAGATTGTTCTTGGCTACATAGCAAGTTCAAAGCCACATAAAGAAAGGGACCTGGCCAGGCAGTGGTGGCGCACGCCTGTAATCCTAGCACCTGGGAGGCAGAGGCAGGCAGATTTCTGAGTTCAAGGCCAGCCTGGTCTACAGAGTAAGTTCCAAGACAGCCAGGGCTACACAGAGAAACTGTCTCGGAAAACCAAAAAAGAGAAAGGGACCTGAAGCCAAGCCTGACAATCTGAGTTCCATGCCTGGGACCCACATGGGGGAAGGACAGAGCTGATTCCCATAAGTTGTCCTCTGACGACACATATACTTTCATACACACACACACACACACACACACACACACCATAAAAGTTTGCTTTAAAAGCATTGATTAACTTAGGGGCAGCAAATATATCCCAGCAGATAAAGCACTCGCTTTAAAGGGCTAACTATCAGAGTTTGATCCCTGGAGCCCACATAATGATGGAAGGAGAAAACAAACTCAACAAAGCTGTCCCCTGGCCTCCACGCATAGGCCGTGGCATGCATGTTCCACATTATACACACATGCACAAGAATGATAAAAATTAAATTTTAAAATATATTGATTAAACTCCGGCACTGTAGGAGGTTACCCAGACCATACTCCGATCGGGGCCTCCTGAGCCTGCAGACATTCTGGCTCACAAAAGCGTTAGCTCAGCTGGAAAATTCTACTGAAAAAGGAGTCAGTCTCTTTTTATAAGCCTTGGGATGGATAATTCAGACAAATGGTGAAGCCACGGGGAAAGACAACAGAAAATGACTAGTGTCGCTCCAGAATGGAATAAACATTTGTCCCAAGAGGGGTGACAGAGAGGGGAGTGTTCAGATGCGGGGGGGGGGGGGAGCAGCACTTAACAGATACAGCTCTGGAATCGGGGTGGGGACTCACAGCTGTAGCCCCTCTCCCACTCTGTATCTAGGCTTAGTGTAACCAACACTGCAGTTCCAGGCTCCGGGGTGGGACACTTTGAGCCAGAAAAGAACAACAGATGCTTCAGAGTTCCTGGGTAGGAAGGCTGAACGGAGCCAGCCCGGGAAGTCGTCTTCCACACTCAGGTTCCTATTTTGTGATTTGTGATTCCAGGTTCTGAAAAGGAGCCAGGTACTGGCAAACCAACGCAACGAGCAGAATGCAGCTCAATCATCTAACTCAGGAAACTTGGTGGGTGTGCAGGGCTGGGCGGACTGGAAGTAAGGACAGGAAAGACATTTGAGGGGTCAGAGTTTGGATATGCTGAACACCCAGACAGACAGACACAGACACACACACACACATAGCCTAGTCACATACACACACATGCATGCATGCATGCATGCATACTTCACTGAGCACACGCACACATACATGCATACTTCGCTGAGCACACACACACACACACACACACACACACACAGCCTAGTCACATGCACACACACACACACACACACACACACACCACACATGCATGCATACTTTGCTGAGCATGCATACACACACACACATGCCTATGATTCTGTGCGTATGTATAGTGAACTATGACTCACTGTATAGTCACTCAAACTCACACACAGTGGAAACTCACAGTTAGACCTGAGACGAGTCACAGAGATAAGGCTCAGCAACCTCAAAGCCTGATTATTTCCACCGTCACCCATTCCCCTAGCTCATAAGAGGCTACTGTTGGGGACACAGCTGTCTCCGCTTCCCCTCTGAAGCCAGTACAGTGGTCTTCACATATAGAGAGGTTCCACGGCAGCCTAAGACACTATCCTCAGAGCTAATGTCTGTATCACTCAGGAGCCGGGGAACAGAGGACAGAGGGAACGGACACAGTGGGTCACAGCCCTCCCCTCAGCCCTCTGTGTGTGCTGTGACTGTGGGTGGCTGTTCTCTGGCCATCTCCCAATCATCCTCTACCCCCAAAATTCCTTCCCTGCCTCTAACACTGGCAGAGGACACAGGCTTTTGTCCTGTCCCCACGGACCTTGCATCACTAGGTCCCCACTGACCTCGCATCACTACAGCCGAGTTGCCCATATGCTGGGAGCTAACAGCCTAAGGCGTGTGGTTCTATCTGAGGATTCACTCACGCTCATCCTGTCTGCCCATGCTACTTGACACACACCAATCAGAAATGCCCCTTTCTGGGCCAGCGAGGTGGCTCAGTGGTTAAGAACACTGACCGTTCTTCCAGAGGTCCTGAGTTCGCTTCCCAGCAACCACATGGTGGCTCTGTAATGGGATCCAATGCACTCTTCTGGTGTATGTCTGAAGACAACTACAGTGTACTCATATAAATATAAATAAATAAATAAATATTTTTTAAAAATTCCCCTTTAGCCGGGCAGTGGTGGCGCGCACCTTTAATCTCAGCACTTGGGAGGCAGAGGCAGGCGGATTTCTGAGTTTGAGGCCAGCCTGGTCTACAGAGTGAGTTCTAGGACAGCCAGGGCTACACAGAGAAACCCTGTCTCGAAAAACCACATACACACACACACACACACACATACACACACACACACAATTCCCCTTTCATTCTTTCTTTCTTTCTTTCTTTCTTTTTTTTTTTTTTTTTTTTTTTGGTTTTTTCGAGACAGGGTTTCTCTGTATAGTGCTGGGATTACAGGCATGCGCCACCACGCCCGGCTTACAATTCCCCTTTCTTTAACAGCTAAAGGCTGTCTGTCCTTTCTTTACCAGTCTCTCTTGAGTCTCAAACATCTGGGTCTGATATCTGACCACAAAAAATCAGCTCACAGACCCATCCTTCCTTCCTGTCACTGTGGAGCTAGAGTGGCCTCTTCAAGGTCCTGGGGTGTACATTTGTAACTTTGATGAAAGCAAGGAACAAAAGCCCTGATGTTCTCCTTTCTCTACCCCTTAGGAAACATGGACAACACCGTGCCTTCTCCAACGTCTCTGAAAGGTTGTCTTACTTGACTCTCCAGGAGCCCAGTGTCAGCCATCTCTACCGTAAGCCACCCAATTCTCAACAACTACAACATTCGAGGCCAAAAGAAAGAACCAAACCAGTCCTGGAATGTCGGAACTGTTTTTGCAGCTTGGGCTGTAGATCAGTTTTTGGAGCAATTTCCTAGCATGCATGAAGTGCTGAGTTACATTTGCTGAATGAGCCAGGCCTGTGATCCCATCCCGCGGGAGGCAGAGGCAGGAAGATCGCAAACTCAAGGCTGTCTTTGCCTATGTACAGAGTTCTTGGCTAACCTTAGCTACCTAAAGCTCTCTCAAAAGAAAAGGGAAAAAGGAGGAAGGAAGGAAGGAAGGAAGGAAGGGAGGGAGGGAGGGAGGGAGGGAGGGAGGGAGGGAGGAAGGAAGAGGGAGAGAGAAGGGAAAAGGAAGGAGGGGAAAAGAGAGGGAGAGAGGAAGGGAGGAGGGTGAGTAGACAAATGAGGATGGGGGGAGGAAGGAAGGGAGATTGCCTTTGCCACGTACCCCTAAATGCAGAGAGCCAGTACCCCTAAATGCAGAGAGCCAGCCTCATTCCATGCCAACCCTTCCACTCCAGGTCTCAGATTGATCTAGTCTCAAATAAATTAAAACTGGACCCATCTGGACAACATTGTCCCTCCCTTTCCTTCCTCTCTCCCTCCCTCCCTCTCTCCCTCTGTCCCTTCCTTCCTTCCTTCCTTCCTTCCTTCCTTCCTTCCTTCCTTCCTTCCTTCCTTCCTCTCCCCTTGGAGGGTGGTGGACAGCAAAAAGCTGTAGGTAGGAGGGCTGAGCTGGTCCTCAGTTCTTTTCCCTACTCTAGAGATTCTCTCTCCTGGAGACAGAAGATCCTACCTGCTTGATGACTCTGTATCCAGTTCCATCCCCATGGGACTCGAGGACAGTGCCTTCAGTGGTCAGGTAAAGTTAAGGACTCCAGTCAAGCCTCAACACGCGCCACCAGCGCAGCACTGCCCGGCAAGATCATAAACATTTTAAGAGAAGAGACTATTAAGCACTTCCTCGTGCCAAGCATGATGCTAAACCCTTAGTTCCGATCTCCTCGGGAACCCAGAAAGGGACATATTTTACTGATTTTGCAAGTAAGTAACTTTCTAGGGGAGACTGACAAGAGTTTAGGCGACTGTTCCTCCCCACCACGTACACACATATCCACACCCACTTCCCCTACCTAACCCAGTAATGACCCCCTCTGACGGAGCGATCCTCCCAACAGAAGCGGCTGCAGCAAGGGGCTGTCCCTCAGGATCTGGACGAGGAGGAAATTGCCCCAACAGATGTGAAATACCGCCTGCAGCTGCTCGAGGAGGTCCCGTTGCGGAGCAAGAGTTCCAGTATACACAAGCCTGGATGGAGCCCATTCAGTAAAACCCAGAGACAGTGGTTTGTGCCCTGGAAGATGGAGAATCCTGAGGTCCAGCGCTCCCATTCAGGTAGGACTTATGGGTGGGGGCGGGGTGGACGATGGCATTGAATGTAGGGGGAGTCTGAGCCCCTTGGTCCCAAAACCCTTCTTTAATCCTCTGCAGGAGCATCTCTGTCCCAGTCAGATCCCAGGGGTGGGGCCACCAACCCAGTAGAATACGCATGCACGGGACAAATGCTTGGTTCTTCCCCTTCAGTGCTCCTTCAGGCATTGCCTGGCTACAAGGTTAGCCAGGATCACTCCGGAGGGTGCCCTGCTGCCTCCCTCCGTCCCTCCTTTGCCTTCCCTCCTCCTAGTCCTGACTGGGCCTGAGGGCAGCCCTGCAGTCCAGACTTTTAAAATGAAGGGGGCGGGGCTGGCTGAGCCAGGAAGTAGCTTAGTGGACAGATTGTCTAGCATGCGGGAAGTCCTGGGTTCCGGCCCCATCGTTGCATTGCCAAGGACCTGCCTTGGCTTGGAAAGGGGTTCTCAGAGAAGGGGTGTCTGGGAGTGGTGAAAATGACTCAAGAAGTCAAATTGTAGGTCGAAGCGAAGCTAGTGGCCTATGCTCTGCTCGAGACAGCTTTCCAGCCTGCTTGCTTTCTAGTCTGCTTTCTTTCTCTGGAGATCTCCAGACAGTCTCTCTCTCTCTCTCTCTCTCTCTCTCTCTCTCTCTCTCTCTCTCTCTCTCTCTCTCTCCTCTTGCCATTCTAAAAAAAATTCTCTAGATCGCCCCTCTCTTGCAGATCATAAGCCCAGCCTTTTATTTTACCTATCAATCGAGTCATTTACACCAGGTCCCCTTTTGATTATCCTATGAACCTGTATCTCTTAACCCCAGCCCCTAAATTCTTAGGAGACAGCAAGCACACACTTTCTTCTAACATTGCGAAAGAATTCAGAGATCTGCTGGCCTGTGCTAAGCACAGACTAGCGTAAACCAGTTGGGTGGGACCCCATCCTGAAATTACCTTGTCTTCTACACTTAGACCTAAATTAGTTCTGTCTCAGGCTGACCTTGAACTCAGGAATCTGTCTGCCCTTGTAAGCACAAACCAAAGAATTTACTGGATGGAATCTCCTTCCTAAATCACCACTTTCTAAATCTCTTTTTCTCCGTCGTAGTATCTTTTTTTCTGACAAGTTTGCTCACAGTGCAGCTGCTTTTGTTCCTTTAGATTCATGAAGCCCCTCATATAATTTATATTGCATCCTTAGTTTTTGAGGTATTATACATTTTCAAACCCAGCCTTAAGGGCTGCCCTGAAGGTCCCAGTGTTTACCATTTTGCTGACACTAGCCACATCTCTGAAGGTCCTGGAGTCATTAACGGGGAGGACAATCCTTGCTAGAGGAAGGTAAAATGTGCCCATTATTATATAGATAAGTCTTACACCCACAGCAGCCATCAACAGTCAAGGAGGCCCATGCCCACTGGCCATGTCCCAGGGGCAGGAACCATGTCATTCTGTCCCCACCAGGGCCATGCCAGACCCGGCATTGCATTAAGCAGGCATGGTGGTGCACACCTGTAATCCCAACACTCAAGAGGTAGAAGAAGGAAGATTAGAAGTTCAAGTCCATCCTCAGCTACATACACAATACTTCCAGGTCACAGCCAGGGCAGAAGAACAACACCAAGAGGACAACTGAGACACGTGGAGTATGACAGCCAGGATCAGGACACCCAAGCCCTAGTGTGGAGTCAAGCCCTCTTCCCTGGTCTAGACAGGAGCAGTCAGGGAGTCATGTGAGTAGGCAGAGCTGAGGCCAAACCCATGCCCAGGGACAGGGCTGTGTGGGAGGGAGCAGGGCAAGGAGGGGCCTATTTCCTGAGGCACGGTACGATCCCAAGTCCGCCATCTTTTATCTCCGAGAGACAGCTGTTGAGTGGTAGAGCAAAGGGATTCTTCAGGAATCTCAGACTTCCCTCTAGTTCAGCTTTAACCTGATCTTTGACATCACCTGTATCTGAGCAAGGACAAGCTGGTAGGGGAGTGAGGATCCTAAATTCAAGGTCAGCCTTGTCCCCCGTGCATTCTTGGAAGACCTAAGCCCCCGCCCCTCCATGCAAGCTAAGAAGGCCCAGGCTTACCAGTCTCACAGGAGTACAAAATATCTTTGACCTGCTATGGCCCCCTATGGTCCCAGACGGTCCTTTACCTCATCCCTATCTGGCTAGGAAGCCCAATTTGAACCCGGAGACACTACCATGTGCCTTGAAAATGTCCCACCGTTGTAGACTGACCGAAGAGATGATGTCCATCTCAAAGTGACCCTGTCACGAGCCTAGTGACAAAAGAAGCTACAAGCTTCCAGACAGACTTCCAAGCTCCCTTCCCCCAAGCCCCAGTCTCAAGCTGCTGGGGTGGGGGTGGGGGGGTTGGGCTAGCACATTCCCTGTGGTCCTATCCTGTGGCAGCAGGTGGCTCGCTTTCTCCCGCTACGTCGCAGCATGATAACTGAGATATACGAAAAGGAAACATAAAATACATTTGTTTTTTTTTTCTTTCTAGAGAAGCCATAAAGAAATTTTCATTTGAGAGTACCTGAGGCGGGGGAGCCCTTCTGTTTAGGTCACCCGGGTTGGCTCAGGGGGAGGAGGAGGGGAGCACCACCAGTAGCATCTTTTGTTCCCTGTGCAGCCAATCCACCCAGCACGACTCGAGGGAGAAGGACATGGAACCTGGCTGGTCTACGCCGCACGCACACCAGGAGATGAGCCAGACAAGGCCTGGGATGGCCCTCTCGGGAACCAAGAGAAGTGCCAAGCTTAACGACGCTCCAGCGGCCAGGGTAAAGTGCCCAAGCTTTCCTGTCGAGAGGTAACCAGGGCCGGGACTCAGCAGACAGAGCGTTTACTTGACAAGCGCGAAGCCCTAGGTTCCACTCCAGTTCTAAGAAAACTGGGTATAGTGGTGAGTGTCTGTGGTCTCAGCACTTAGACGGTGGAAACAAGGGAGTCAGCAGTTCAAAGTCATCCTAGACTACACACTGGCTTGCTTAAACTACGAGATACTGTTAAAAAAAAATGCCAGGTGGTGATGGTTACACCCCTTTAATCCCAGAACCTGGCACCAGCCTGGTCTACAGAGCAAGCACTAGGACAGCCAGGCTACCCGGAGATACCCTGTCTGGGAAGGGTAGGGTCCTAATTCCTCCTTCAGGGGAAGGGGACCAATAGCGCCACCTGCCACCACTTTGATTACCTCGGGAAATGCAGAAATACATTTCTGGCTTTCTCTAGTCCACCACCCACTCGTGCCGCCCGGCTGACAAGTGCAGTTAAAGCTGTCACTCTTTCCCAGATGTCCTCTCTGCCACCTCTCAAGCTCCTGGAGAGAAAAGTGAAGAGTAGGTATCCCCCCAGCACATCTGGGACCCTCCAAGGCAGATTACAGTCCGAAGTGAGCAGCAAGCAGTTCCCCCAAGACTGGAGAGCTCAGCCCCAAGGGCGCTTGGGAAGCAATGAAAGGCTCCTGGTAGGAACTACAAAGCGCTTGCAGTTCATCTTAAAAATAAATAAATATGCTTTTTGTATTATTATTTTATTTTATGTGCATGGGGGTTTTGCCTGCATGTTATGTCTGTGCAATGTGTGCCTGGTGCCTGTGGAGGCCAGAAGAGGCATCAAATCACCGGGAACTGGAGTTACAGACATTAGCGAGCTGGAAGCCGGTGTTCTTAGCCACTGGACCATCTCTCTAGACTCATCACCAGGTAGTAGGTGGCTTCACCGACTGAGCTAATATCTCACTTGCTATCAGAGCAGCTGTGAGCAAGACCATCTCTAACCCTGCTTACTAAGCACTAGAGAGCCCTTTTTATATCTACTATATTATTATTATTATTATTATTATTATTACTATTATTATACCTGTGTGTGTCTCTGTGTGTGTGTGTATCTGTGTATGTGTCTGTGTGTGTGTCTGTGTGTATGTGTATGTGTGTGTATGTGTATGTATCTGTGTGTGTGTCTGTGTGTGTGTATGTGTCTGTGTATGTGTCTCTGTGTGTGTCTGTGTGTGTATGTGTCTGTGTGTTATGTGTATGTATCTGTGTGTGTCTCTGTGTGTGTGTCTGTGTGTGTATGTGTGTGTGTATGTGTATGTCCGTGTGTGTATGTGTATGTGTCTGTGTGTGTCTCTGTGTGTGTGTATGTGTATGTGTGTGTGTATGTGTCTGTGTGTGTGTCTCTGTGTGTGTGTATGTGTGTGTGTATGTGTCTGTGTGTGTGTCTGTGTCTGTGTGTCTGTGTGTGTGTGTCTCTGTGTGTGTGTGTCTGTGTGGGAATATGTACATCTGAATGCAGGTGACCTCAAAAGCCAGAGCTGTCTGATCCCCAGGAGCCGGAGTTGGTTTGTAAGCTGTTCGATGTGTTCACTGTGGATGCTGGGACCCAAGTTCATGTCCTCTGCAAAAGACACAACCACTCTTTTTTTTTATTTATTTATATTTCAAATGTTATCCCCTTTCCTGGTCCCCCTCCCCCTGCTCCTATGAGGGGGTTCCTCCACCCACCCAACTCCCACCTCCCCGCCCACAATTCCCCTACTCTGGGACATCTATCGAGCCTTCATAGGACCAAGGACCTCTCCTCCCCTTTGATGCCTGACAAGGCCATCCTCTGCTACATATGCAGCTGGAGCCATGTGGACTCCTTGGTTAATGACAGTCCCTGAGAGCTCTAGTGGGGTCTGGTTGGTTGACATTGTTGTTCTTCCTATGGAGTTGCAAACCCCTTCAGCTCCTTGACACAACCACTCTTAACCACTGAGCATCTGTCCAGCCCTAAAGATCCCATTTTTACTTGGGACAGAATAATGTCCTTGTGGTTCCTTAACTAACAAATGGGCTCAGACTGTGAAGCAGGGGAGGGGAGTTAGTCCTTTATCAGCTGACTCTGTCCCTGGGTTCACAGGGGCCATTTGAGGATCAAGTCAGCATGAAGGTCACATACATGCCCTTGTTTTCTGAAAGAGTGAAGTTTGTAAGCCCCAAAACAGTTGCATCAAACCCGAGACAAACACATTCTCAACTGAGTAAGAAAAATCAACCAGGTATGAGGGTGAGACCCAGTCATCCCCAGGCACAGTACCAATAGTGACTCAGCTCCATCTTGGACCCATATTCTCTCTGCTTATTTTCCCAGGTCAGCCTCAGAATTTGGCCTCACAAAAAGAACATCTGGAGAAAAGGACTGCCTGAATAAATTCTAGGAAATCACAACAGATGCCTGTAATCCCAGCACTCCGCTGAGGCAGGTGTGCCGTAAGTTCTAGGCCAGCATGGGTTGTAGTGTGAGACCTTGTCACACAGACAGAAATCCCAGGCATGATGGGACACAATTGTAATTACAGCATTTGGGAGGCGGAGGCAGGAGGATCCCTGTCTTACTTAAGGAGTTTGAAGATAGCCTGGGCTATATGAAACCCTGGAGAGAGAGAGAGAGAGAGAGAGAGAGAGAGAGAGAGAGAGAGACAGACAGACAGACAGACAGACAGACAGACAGACAGGCGCGCCCCCTGGCGGGCGGGCGGGCGGGCGGGAGGGAGGCAAGCAAGCACACACAGGACTTTAACTACCTTATCCTAGCTCAGCTTTCAGGCCAGCCAGGTGCTGCCACTTGTGCGATATCTTGGGATGTTAGCAGAACAAGGATGAATTGTTTCTTTGGGAAGGAATGCTGACCCATTGTCCCGGAAGGGCAATTGTGTTCCAGAGAAGACCTGAGCGGAAAGGTCAGTAACTTTGTAATCATCGGTGAGGCAAAGCTCCCCAGCCCTACCCACGGGTGATATACTCTGTAGCCGCTTGAGGGGCCGCTCCTCTTCTCTCTTTTTAAACCGAGATTTAAAAATCCACACACCATAACCCTTCTAGCAAGTACAGCTCTGCCGTTCATTGCTTAAATTGGTGTGGTAGTGGTACCTGCTTATAATTCCAGTGTTTGGGAGGCTGAGGCAGGAGGATTACTGTCATTCCAAGGCCAGCCTGGGCTACACAGTGAAACTATGTCAAACAAAAGTAAAATTTAAAGAAAAAATTAAGCTTAACCCTGAGCATAGAGAAGGCACAAGAGGCCGTGAAGGACGAAGGGACCTTAATTTTATTAAAAAGAAGAAAGAATGGGGGAGGGGCTCTGGGTGAAGGAGCTTGACCCGCACAAGCCTGGGGATCTGAGTTCAAGCCCTGCTCCTTCCCATGGTGGAAGGAGAGACTTGGCTTCCCAAAGCTGTCCTCTGATCTCCACATGTCCATACCTGCATTCAAAGACACACACACACACACACACACACACACACACACACAGAAGCACACACACACAGAGGCACACACACACACACACACACACACACACACACTATCACAGGATAATAAAAAAAAAATTTAAAATGTCTTCTAGGTACAGAAAGGTCCCCCCAAACCCAAGAAAGATTCTGATCAAAATCTAACTACTAGGTGACTATCTTGAAAATATGATCTTGGGTGTGATTGTGAAGTCAAGGTACAGGAAGTGAATTTAGCTTCCTTACCCTTAGAACTATGCAAGCCCCCCCCCATGCCCCTTTTATTTTCATGAAGACAGGGTCTCTATACATAGCCCTAGCTTTCCTGTAACTAGCCGTGTAGACTAGACGGGCCTCAACCTCACAGAGACCCTCCTGCTTCTGCCCTGCAAGTACTGAGATTAAAGGTGTGCGCCACTACACCCAATATTTTGAAGTTTATGCAGACCACAGCACTGCTACCCTCAATTGAGAAAAGGTATGCCATACTGCCCTCTAGTGACCAGCCTAGGGAATGACAGCCAGCTTCAAGCAAGACAGATGTGGTCACTGGCATTCTCCTAAGGCAAAAGAAACGATGTACATCTTAATAAAGGTCAACAGGCCCAGAGCCCACCCAGAATAGAATCCTTATTCTCTTGCTACACTTCAGTCTCTGCTTGATAACATAATAAACCCCTGAGAAATTGTGAGACCCTTAAAATGTCCCTTGGAGGCGTTTTAACACTTTTAAAACAATTTTTAAAATTATACCTCTATTTCCTTGTTGGGTGTGGGCCAGTGGGGTGCAGGCCATGTTGCCTACAAGGAGGTCCGAGGACGACTTGCCAGAGTCGGTTCTTTCCCTGCACTACGTGGAACTGGGGGATCAAACTCTGGTCATCAGATTTGGCAGCAAGTGCTTTTTCACTGAACCATCTTCCTGGTTCTAGAGGTCTCTTCTTTTTTAAGGGCAGAGGATAATTTTATACTTAAAGATATTTGTAGAGACAGTATAATGCGTTCTTTCCCCTAAGCTTAAGTAACTAAAGGACATCAGAAAACTAAGAGAGGGCTGGAGAGATGGCTCCTCTTCTGAAGGTCCTGAGTTCAAATCCCAGCAACCACATGGTGGCTCACAACCATCCATAACGAGATCTGACTCCCTCTTCTGGAGTGTCTGAAAATAGCTACAGTGTACTTACATATAAATAATAAATCTTTAAAAAAAGAAAGAAAGAAAGAAAGAAAGAAAGAAAGAAAGAAAGAAAAAGAAAAAGAAAGAAGGAAAGAGAAAGAAAGAAAACTAAGAGAAAGAGAGAGCACTGGTAATTTGTATGAACTAAAAACTAGATTTACCATTAGATTTTCCATTAATAATCTGTTTTGGCTGTTTTTGGTTTTTGGTTTTTTAAGATTTGTTTATTTTATGTATATGAGTACACTGTAGTTGTCTTCAGACAGACTAGAAGAGGGCATCAGATCACATTGCAGATGGTTGTGAGCCACCATGTGGTTGCTGGGAATTGAACTCAGGACCTTTGGAAGAGCAGTCAGTGCTCTTAACCACTGAGCCATCTCACCAGCCCCTTGGTTTTTTTTTTTTTTTTTTTTTTTTTTTTTTTTTTTTTGGTTTTTTGAGACAGGGTTTCTCTGTGTAGCCCTGGCTGTCCTGGAACTCACTCTGTAGACCAGGCTGGCCTCGAACTCAGAAATCCGCCTGCCTCTGCCTCCCAAGTGCTGGGATTACAGGCGTGCGCCACCACGCCCGGCTTTTGTTTTTGTTTTTAAGACAGGGTTTCATGTAGCCCTAGGCTGACCTCTAAGTACAAGAAAACCTTTAACTTCCGAATCTCCTGCCTATCTATACCTCCCAAGTGATGTGCGTAAAGCCACATCTGGTTTATACGGTGCTGGGGACTGATCACAGGGTACTCTAGCAACGGAGCTACATCCCTAGGCCCCTCGGCTCCTCAGACGACAAGATGAGTGAGTGGGTTAGAGAACAAGCCAGCAGCTCTGGTCCCAATGGCCACAGTCTAACTTGTAGAATTTTTTCATCTCATAAATATTATGCACATAATCATTTTCTTTCTTTCCTCCTCCTCCTTCTCCTCGACCCTCCTAACAAGGTAGCAGGCAGCTGGCCGTGGGGATTTACAGGTATAATCTCCTTACAGAAGTAACGGAAGCCCAAGGACAACACGGCTGCTGTGAGAAGCCTGGGCTAACTTCCCACGGGGGCCAGGGTGGGGAGGGGCCCTCATTTATTCCCTGGAGATAGAGCACTGACTTTTTTGAGATGGTAGCCTAAATTGGCCTCAAAATCCCCCATCTTCCTGCCTCTGTCTCCCAAATTCTGGAATTACAAACATGTCACCATAGCCTGGCTTCTGTCTTCATTGTTCTTTTTAAAATTACCTTTAACGTTGTGTTTGTGAACATGCACATATGTGAGTGTGTGAAGGTTCCTTCTACCATGGGGATCCCAGGGAATGAACTCAGGTGATCAGGCCATTTCACTGGCCCTGACTTTAGGACTTAATATCTTTACCAACTTCCTTAGCAATAGTATCTCCGGGCTGGAGAGATGGCTCACAGTTAAGAGCTCTTCCAGAGGCCCTGAGTTCAGTTCCAAGCAACCACATGGTGGCTCACAACCATGGGATCTGATGCCCTCTTCTGGTGTGTCTGAAAACAGTTATAGTGTACTCCTATGCATAAAATTAGTAAGTAAATCTTAAAAATAGTACCTGCATTACTTGACTTCTTCATTCCTGCTATCCAAACCACACAGAGACATTCATCATGTAACTAGTTCATACAGGTTCCTCTGAAGGACATAACTAGGAAACTTCTCTCATGTGCATGTTTGCTTGTTTTTGAGACAGGGCCTCCCTCGGTCCAGTCTGGCCCATGATCCTAGTCTTTCTCCATCTACCTCACAAGTACTAGGATGACAGTCATGGGTCTTTGTAACAAACTAATGCCCCTACCATGAAAATTACCTACCTCAGAGGTTGTAGCAGGTTAGAACAATAACTCATAGAAGGATATTTGCAAATCGTGTGTGTATCTGGTTAAGGGACCAGTTACCAAAATACGAAACCTACTTTGTTTCTTTAGTTTAAGGTAATGATTCTGAGACTTGAACATGGCAAAAGCCTAGGAAACACTCTACCACTGAGCCATACTCCCAACCATCCAGGAATAATTCTTTACATGAAAGTGTGTACAAGCCAAGTATGGTGGCACAGGCCTTTAATCCCAGTACTTAGCAGGCAGAGACAGGTGTACTGTCAGTTTGACGCCAGTTTGGTCTACATAGTAACTTTCTGGACAACCAGAGCTATATATAATGAGACCCTGTCTACAAAAAAAGAACGAAAGAAAAGAAAAAAAATGTGCATATATATAAATTTATATACGTATGATGGCATATGTGTATACATAGGGTCCTTTAGATACATGAAAGGTGGACAGACATGAAGATACATAAAGATGTCCAACATCACCATCCACTATGGAGATCAGTATCACAGACTTACTGCCTTCCATCCGCCAGGATAGCAGTAGTAAAAACAGGAAGTACAGACAAGATTGCAGGGAAGCCAAAATTCTCATATACTCTTGGGAAGATACCTGGCACTTACTCAATAAGTCAAAACATAGAGTTCAGCTGGGCGTGGTGGCGCACGCCTGTAATCCCAGCACTTGGGAGGCAGAGGCAGGTGGATTTCTGAGTTCGAGGACAGCCTGGTCTACAGAGTGAGTTCCAGGCCAGCCAGGGCTACACAGAGAAGCCCTGTCTCGAAAAACCTAAAAAAAAAAAAAAACAAAAAAACAAACAAACAAAAAAAACCATATAGTTCCACATGCCTCAATGACCCCACTCCTAAGTCTGTGTACGGTCACACACACACACACACACACACACACACACGAAAATAAGAACATCCACCCAAAACCTTGTATACCAATTATTATTCATAACAATCAGGAGAGGAAACATCTGTGTCCACCAAATCATGAATGTGTGTAATGAACACCCACATGGATCTATTCAGTCAAAAAGAGACACAGATAGAGTTTGGATGCATGTGACATCAAAGAAGGCAGACACAGAAGGCCAGATTAGATAACGGTTGCACTCACGGGACATCAGTCTCAAGGCAGCAAATCTTTCTTGGGAGACAGTGGGCTAGGGGCTGACCAGGAAGGGACACAAGCCTCTGGTATCCAGATTATTTCAAATTCATTATGCTGACAGCTGTGCCCGCTGCTCCATGAGGTATCAAGACCCACTGATTCTCCGCTGAAAGGACCGTAAACTACAGTTTAACTCAATAAAGTTATAGATTTGTTGTTTTTAAGAAAACATAAGGGCTGGAGAGATGGCTCAGCGGTTAAGAGCACTGACTGCTCCTCCAGAGGTCCTGAGTTCAAATCCCAGCAACCACAGGGTAGCTCACAACCATCTGTAATGAGATCTGATGCTCTCTTCTGGTGTGTCTGAAGGCAGTTACAATACACTTACTTATAATAATAAATAAATCTTTGAGCCAGAGTGAATGGAACAGAGCAAGCTTAGATCCTGAGTTTAACTCCCAGCAGCCACATGAAGGCTCACAACCATCTACACAGCTACAGTGTACTCATATACATAAAATAAACAAATCTTTAAAAAAAAAAAAAAAAGAAAACATAAAACATCTATTATCGTAGCTTATATGAGTCACAGCGCTGGAGCTAGTGGCCCTACTCCTGGAAGCTTGGGTCAAGTTACAGATGAGGGCTAACTGGCTTCTGCTTGCTGCTGCCCTGGGGAAAGCCTACATCTTCTCCACATGAGCCCCCGGAGGGCTGAAGTGTTCAACAAGGACATCTTTCTTCACACCAAGCCATCCAAGAAGGGGCGGAGTGTAGCCATGTCTTTCGTGACCGTTCAGAAGTCACATGGTTCTGACACATATTATCCATGACACCAGCCAGCCTGATTCACTCTGGCAGGGGACTGACTACCCAAGGGCTTGAGTGCCAGAGAGCAGGGACCCCGAGAGCCACCCTGGAAGCTGCCCATCACACGTGATGCTGATGCAGACAATGATCCTAACATGGAAGGACAGCCACTATCTGCCAGGCAGTTTTAAACTCACAGTGAACATGAGGTGGGCACTCTCGTGGTTCACAGAAGCAGGAGTGAAGGCTCTGAGAGGATAAACAGCCCACAGGACACGTTAGCAAATGGTGTAGCTTCGGGTCAGTTTCTAGCAGCACCCACCAGTGCCCCCCTCGGCGACCACACAGGACTGCTTCCCAACCTTACTTCCCGGATGCCCTGCCCATCTGCACCCCTCAACAGACGTCAGCCGGGACGGAGCTCTCCTCCTCCGTGGGAGCTGTTTTTGCCACACTAATAGCTGCAGAATAGAAAATGTTTTTATTTGCATTTAGTTAACTGGGAGTGAGGCAATGCGCTTACTGGCTATCTAGGTTTGATTTTCTCTATTTTTCTATTTTCACAGTTGTCTTTTCCTTCCTGATTTGTAGAGTTCTGCCACGCAGTCAATCCTTCATGTCTGCAATCGTTCACTGTTATACACTGCCAGTGTCTTCTTGGTGTCTGTAGTCATCCTCTGGCATGACCTGCTCTGCTGCACAGAGCCCTGCGTTTGCAGCAGCCAGAGCAGTCAGTTTGTGGTTTGCTGTGCGAGTGGTCTTCACACTGTGCTACAACCATCGTGCGCTCCTCCAGATATTATTACTTGTTTGGGGGTCAGAAGCCAGGGCCCCATCTGAGCCACACTCTAGCTTCACTGTACAGGTCACTTGGGTCCTTAGTTGCTTTAGACTGCTGACGACATGAGCAAGGGATACCGCTTCACTTCTGTCCATATAATCCAACTTTCTGGGCCTCAGCAGCCACCTTTCCCACCAACCTGTTAACGCTACCTCATCACACACATGGTCCAATATTCCTGAACCTCGTATAACACCAAATTTGGATTTTCACAGAAGAATGCTTTTACTCACACAGTTGAATTAATGAAAACTCCAATCACTCATTACTCCTAAGACCCCCAGAAGTTTGATATTAGCTGGAATTCTTTTCCAAGCAGAATACTCAGTTAGGAGATGATTATAAAAAAATAAATATCTGTTTATTTTTAAGAAAAAGGAAAACACTGACCAAGAATAAACCCTGGGATATAGAAGTCACTGTGTCCTGACAAAGCCAGCCACAGACCACGAGGGCAGAGCCAGGACTAGGGGCCTAGTCCAAAGGTCAGACTGACAACACGCTGGTCTGCGTCTCTGAGCAGGACTCCATTAGAGCTGGATGTGAGGCGGTGCTGCCGGTACCACAGCATCACAGGGCCTCAGGGAGGTCACATGTCCTCAACACTCCACTTGTAGGCAAGCTCCTCTACAGCTTTCTTGCTGGCGAGCCTGGCAAAGCGCTTCTGTTCAAAGCCATTGGATCTGCAATCAGTAGAAAAATTCTAGTCAGCCAAAATTCTCAACATTAATTTTAAAGGTGGAAAGGAGTCAGGCAGGGGTAGCACACGCCTTTGATCCCAGCACTCAGGAGGCAGAGGCAGGCTGATCTGACTTTGAGGACTACAGAGAGTTCCAGAACTGCCAGAGCTACACAGAGGAACCCTGTCTCTCTCAAACAAACAAACAGGAAAGCTATTTATGGGAAAATATTTAAACCATATGCTAAAAAAAATCAAAGCAACAAAACACAAATTAACCCTCTTCTCAGTCCCAGTTCAGACTTATTAGACAACTATTTCAAACCTTCACTATTCTCTCCAAAGACTCAATACAGCACAGCCTTAAGTCCCAGATACTCCCAAAGGCTAAGGAAGGAAGATCACAAATCCAAGACCTGCATAGGCTACAGAGTTTGTTCATGGTTGACCTGGACAACTCCAGGAAGTCCTGCCTCAAAATAAATAGTAAAGTGAAGTCTGGGGATGTAACTCAGTGGTAGAGGCAGCCCCTGCCAGGCTATGAGCTCAATACACAGTACAAAAACACAGCACAACTCAGTCATGGCCGATGGCCACAGGAAACACAATTTAACCATTGGTTCCATATGTACCGAGTTCTCATGGGACATTAGGTGCTATGGAAGAATCAGGGCAGGAAAATGAACAACACAGACCTGTCCTGACAAACTCAGACAAGCAACACAGACATTTAAATGATAACTAAAAAGCAAAGGCCGGGGCTGAAGAACTGGCTCAGGTGTTAAAAGCATCCGCTTCTCTTGCAAAACCAGAATGTGATCCCCAGCAGTACTGGATGGGCTCACAAGCATCTCTACTGAACTACAGCCCTAGGGAGGCCAAGAACCTCTTCAGGATTATAGACACTGACACACAGGTACATACACACACACAGAGTGTGTGTGTGTGTGTGTGTGTGTGTGTGTGTGTGTGTGTGTGAGAGTGAGTGAGAGAGAGAGAGAGAGAGAGAGAGAGAGAGAGAGAGAGAGAGAGAACTGGCACTGAAGAGATGGCTCAGCAGTTAAGAACACTGGGGTTCCTACGGAGACCCCATATGTCTGCTCACTCCCATCTGTAACTCTAGACCCAGGGAATCTAAAGCTGCTTGTCCTGAGGGTGGTACACAGACGTGCAGCTAAAACACCCATAAAAACAAAAATTTTAAAGTGGTGCTGGTGCACGCCTTTAATCCCAGCACTTGGGAGGCAGAGGCAGGCAGATTTCTGAGTTCGAGGCCAGCCTGGTCTACAGAGTGAGTTCCATGACAGCCAGGGAAACCCTGTCTCGAAAAAACCAAAAACCAAAACCAAAACCAAAACCAAAACCAAATAAAAGGAAAAACCATGTTAAAAATATGTATGGGATACCAGAGAAACAGAAGGAGCTCATGGGAGCAAGGAGTGGGGCGGGGATACTGAAAGGTAAAAGGATGGGAGGGGCTGAGCAAGGGCCTTTGTGGGAGTGGCCTCCAAGCTGTGCAAGGGGTGAGGGGTGGGGCTTCATTGGTGTGGCCAGAGCCTACAGTCTGACAAAGGATGTGGCCTCGAGTCAACACTGGAAAGACAAGTGGAGGCCAAATCCCAGTGAGTTTAGGGAATTGTAAAAACAAACAAATACAGATTCCATCCAGGAAAGGTGGATTTCAAACTGCATTTCTGAGACATCTCTAGAGCTGTGCAGTAAGAAAGCTAGCACAGCAGCCTGCGCAACAGACGAAGGCAGTGATGCCAGACAGGGAGGGCAACAAGCAGGAGGACCAGTCGTGTGCCTCAGGTCAGTAACCTGAGAGAGCAGAGAAGCGAAGATGTCACCTCGCAGGAGGGCACGCTCTGCACGTGTGACCTGTGCTTGAGGCACATCAAGTGCGCATGGACAGAGGGCCGCCTACAGACCTAGAAACACACACACACACACACACACACACACACACACACAGTGGCTGAAGGCCTGACTCAGAAAGAGGCAACAGGAAGGGCAGGTGTGAGAACAGGGAGGGTTCCCAGAAGAACTCAGACCACTGAAGGTTAACAGAGAAAGGGCGCTCACAGGGCCAAGACAGGACAAAGAGGAGGAACAGGCCATTATGGAAGCCAGTTCTGGGTGAGGTTAAGGACCTGATGAGCAGACCACAAACTTCAAATTCCTCCCCCCCCCCACCCTTTTCTCTCTCTCTGAATTGTCACCTTTTCCTTTTTTACTATTTATTTTTCTTTGAGACAAAAGTGTGCACATATATTTATGAGAAATGTGTGTGTGTGTGTGTGTGTGTGTGTGTGTGTATACACACACATACATATATGAGAAATTTAGTGGCCAAGACTACTGAAAATGCAAATGTACGTATATGATGGTAATAGGTAATTATCAAAGTGAAAAACAAAACCAAACCAAACAAACCAAAAAACCAAAGCTAGGTCAGAGTTCTATATTTGGGGCTCCAAATAAGGCAGAAGAAATGACAGCACAGCAGGCTGCGGGGCGGGGCAGGCACCGCTAGAGCGAGATCCACCTTGGCTTTGGAGCAAGGGAGAGCTCAGGAAAACCCTCCTGCCAAAGATTCCGCAGGGTGACCAGCAAGCACAGCAGCCAGCTAGCCGGCCAACTGCAGTCCCTCCGAGGCTCTTGGCCTCAGGAAGAACTGGAGTCAGAGTCCAGAAGCAGCCTGGGGGACAGAAGACAATGCCTTAGGCCGGCATATGTGGAAAGTGAATTCTGACACTCAAATAGCAATTATAAAACCTGGACAAAATAAATAGTGGTTTACAGCATGGGTGAGTGCTAAAGCAAGAAAAAAATGCAATAGGAGTGGGTTAGCCAGAGGGGACATTCTCAGTCCACACAGCTCAAGGAGGCCACAGGCAGAATCACAGGCTGACAGGCTTGAGGTGTTAGTGGTAGTGGGAAGAACAGCTACAAAATTAAGGAGAAGTCTGAGAGAGACACACTGCAGAGGGGACAGACCCTGGCGATCTACAGCAAAGGTCCCAGCAGGCTTTGGTGACTCACATGCGTGTGCAGAGGGCCAGGACAGCCCCGTCAGAGGCAGCAGACGGAGGCCAGGCCAGAGCCAGATGCTAGCTGCTGCCCACTGCGAGGGAGAGTAAAAATCAACAGAGAAACGCAGCAGGATCCAAACCTCCACTATGTATCAAAAAGACCCGACAAATAAACCAACAGGAAAATAACACGTACTCAAAAAAAGTTAGCCAGTCACAGTGTCACCCACATCTAACTTCAACAGGCTATGGTCTGAGTTCAAGATCAGTCTGGGCTGCATAACCGCTCTAAACCAGACTGGGTACAGAGTGAGGCCCTGTCCCAAAGAGAGGGGAGGCAGGGGACAGGTTATTAACAGAAAGCAATTCTGTGGTGAACAGAATGTCGAAATCAGCAGACAAAACTTCAAAACACCATTTATAAATATTTTCCAAAAAGAGAAAACGGTCTCTAAGGGGGTGAGCAGATGGGAAATCTCAGCGGAGACATGCAAGCCATCAAATGGGAATTCTGGACTCAAAGCAGCTGAAACATTATAGTGACTGACAGAAAACAACTAAGATATCAGGACAGTTCTGTAAACTCTCAAGCCACCTTAGCCTAACAGGTTTTTATAGAGCACCATCATCCTAAATAATTGCTAAATGTATATTAAGGGCTTCAGTCACAAGGGAGAGTCAAAAGAATGTGAAAATATTCAACATGTACTTCAGAGAACTTTCTCAACATAGCACTCAAGTGATTTTCTGATGATGTATAATAAAGACAGCATTTGGAAGGTCTGTAAAACCTAGCAGGTTTTAGGTCTTAGCAAAGGTCTTAGCAAACCTAGGTGTTATGCATGGCCAATATCTGACTCATAGTGTGTATTGGTAAAAGACATAAAGTATAACAAGATCATGACTGGAAAGATAGCTCAGGAGTACTCTTCCAGAGGACGCGAGCGGGTTCAATTCCTAGCACCTAACTGTAGTTCCTCCTGCACAGACTTACATGGAAGCAAAACACCCATGCATAAAAAATAAAGAGGAAAAGAAGACCATGAATTATGCAGGTGTGGTGGCACATGCCTTTAATCCCAGAACTTGGTGGGGGAGATCTGAGTCCAAGGCCAGCCTGTCTATATACAGAGTTCCAGGTGAGCCAGGACTACACAGAGAGACCCTGTCTCAAAGAAAAAAAAGCCACAAAGATTATAAATTTTAATGCAAAAGTATCAAAAGTTCTTTCCATGGCATCAGACCCACACCACAGCCTTGAAGAAGACAGCTTTTCTGAGTGCCACACCTTCCTCTTCTGCTGGTGACATGGCAGGCCGGGTTCTCCTTCCACATTCTGCTAAACACTTCACAATAGACAAATTCAGAACCCAGCTGTCTACTAGTAGTCTAGTCATTAATGATATTTGCAAAAAGCTAAATCAATTATTTTTGTTTTTTTAAATAATTACTTTTCATTAAAAATAATGGTAATTATATTAGTATATAATGGTTTTATTCTATATAGTGACTAAATGCTTTTTAATTTTTAATATAATAACTATAACATAAACAAAAGCCTTTGGGGTCCCCAAAAGTTTCTTTAAAAATTATGTTTGTTTATAGAGGTACACACACATACTCAAATGAGTTTGTGGAGGTCAGAGAACAACTCGCAAGGGACAGTTCTCTCCTACCACATGACTATCCAGACCTGAACTCACATCATTAGGCTCGGCAGCAAGCACCTTCACCCACAGAGCCATCTCACTAACACAGGGTATAAAGGGGCCTGAGATTTAAAACTCGAGAACCATCACACTCTATGCTATCGCTCTGTGTGGGCAAGAGGAGGTGGGATCTGTGACAACTGGCGAAAGCTATCCTGTCAGTCAGGAAGCCTGAGTCCACCCTGAGACGCTAGCAAGTAAGCAGATGAGGTGGTGGGGCTGTCACATCACCTGGGGCTTCCTCCCAGGATTACAGAGAATTAATGTTCAAACACGACATGTTTGAACACATGTCACAACACAGAGAAGGCTCAAGACCACAGCCCTTGTCCATCCTCTGACCCTTAGAGAATACTGAGCGTGACCAACGTGTGAAACAAAGTGGGACTTGTCAGTTATTCATCCCGAGCTTTTCAAAGTACAGGAAAGGAAATGGGAGAAACCCAGGTCTTGGGAAATAGAGCTCAGGACTGAAGCATATATTGCATTCCACTTCCTCCTGACTGCGGGAGTGAGGGCGGGTGTAGAGGGACCTCGGACTCTGGACAAAGCCCATTGTGGCTCCCATGTTGTATTCCCAGGACCTGGGAATGGAGCTCAGCCTGGCTAGGGAGTGAGACCCTGTCTCAAAAAGAAGGAGGACAAAAAAAGGAAAAGAAAACCAGAAAAGGTTAAGGTCAGACAGAAGAGAAAACAAAAATATAGGAAATAGACCTACCTGTCCACTCCATCCCAGCGATACCCAGGCCAAATGTTGAATCTATTGGGAGGAGGAGCAGGACCATTGTAGCGAGGCCTCACTAAAGACAGGAATGAGAAAAAAAATTAGCTACTGACACAATTTAATTCAGAGCTAGATGGCTATGAGAGAAAATTCTTCATGGGAGTTCCTATTATTTTGATCCAAACTTCCAAACACAAGGGCATTACAGAAGTGT